>CM038638.1:21316876-21761876 GCA_021554675.1 Leuciscus idus | reverse complement strand
AGTTAATGTATGCAGAAGTTATTCCACTTCGTGTTTCTCTTTTCTCGCCATAAATTCGTTTCCTCGCCACGGCCAAACCGTTCGAGATATCAAAAATCCGTCCGCAATTTAGAATCCTCAATGTCTTGACTTCATGCACACCGAGTTTGGTGGGGATTGGATGAATTCTCTAGGAGGAGTACTTCGCATTCCACAGCAAGCGTTTTCCAAACAACCCATAATAGCCGACTTCCTGTTGGGCTGGCGCAAAACTTAGAGCACGAAAGTTGTTCGGCCCGATGAGATCTATGTGTGTGCCGAGTTTCATATTAATTCATGCAAGCTAGTTTGATCTATGGAGCAAGTTTTCGGACCCCATTCCAGGGGGCGCTGTTGAGCCCCCCTTGCACGCCCGGGTACCAGCTTCAGCCAGGCCCTGATGGCCGCAGGTTCCGACTTGTATGTAAAGTTTCAAGAGTTTTTGAGCACGTTAAGGACCCCAAAAGCCCCTGAAACCTTGATTAACAATATAAAAGCAATAGTCAAATCCCCCCTCCCCTCTCACACACAGAAACACAGAGAGAGGGAGAGAAAATTCTTCAGAAAATCCACATTCAAACCAAAATATCTCTCTTCCTGTTGGTCGGAGATCGTTAATGTAAATTAGAAAGTTGTCCGTCTTGATGAGAACAATACACATACCAAGTTTTGTTGCTGTTGATAAAACTAACCCCCCCACTTATGACTAAAGGTGGCGCTACTGAGCCCCTCACCACGCCCGTTTCTGAAACTTTGCACATGTCTACGGGCTAATAAATGTGATGTGTCTGTCGAGTTTCATCCAATTTCAAGTATGTTAAGAGTCTCAAAAGCATCAAAAAAGAATATTAAAGTTTGAAGCGTTGCCATGGCAACAGTATTAAAGATATCAAAAATCCTTTCACAGGTCTACATCTGCCGTGTGTTTACATTATACACATAAACTTTGAAGCAAATCGGGTAAAAATAAGAGGGTGATTTCAAAGCATTTTGAAAGGGACACACTTCCTGCTGCCAGTTGGTGGCGCTATAACTTTGACTCACAATAGTCACATCCATGTGATCGGCCTCTTACAACGAACACACTGCTGAAGTTTCATCAAGATCAGTTAATGTATGCAGAAGTTATAACACACTTCCTGTTTCCATTATTCGCCATCAATTCGTGTCCTCGCCACGGCCAAACCGTTCGAGATATCAAAAATCTGTCCGCAATTTAGCATCCTCAATGTCTTGACTTCATGCTGACTGAGTTTGGAGGCGAATGGATGAATTCCCTAGGAGGAGTACATTAAATTCCACAGCATGCGTTTCCAAACAACCCTTAATAGCCGACTTCCTGTTGGGCTGGTGTAAAAAGTAAAAGTACGAAAGTTGTTCGGCCCGATGAGATCTATATGTGTACCGAGTTTCATATTATTACATGCAAGCGTGTCTGATTTATGGACCAAGTTTTCGGACCCCGTTCAAGGGGGCGCTGTCGAGCCCCCCTGCCACGCCCGGGTACCAGCTTCAGCCCGGCCCTGATGGCCGCGGGTTCTGACCCGTGTGCAAAGTTTCAAGAGTTTTTGAGCACGTTAAGGGTCTCAAAAGTACCCGAAAGGTTGACAGAAAAATAAGAATAAGAAGAAGAATAATAATAATAAAATATAGCTGCGAGCAGCGATTACGGGCCCAAGCCGGTGGCACCGCAACCCCGGTGCCTTTAGTTACCTAAAGGCACCGGGGGTGGCGGTACCGCCGGCTTTGGCCCTCCATCGCTGCTCGCAGCTATATTTATATATATATATATATATATATATATATATATATATATATTATACAAACATATATATATATATATATATATATATATATATATGTATTTATATATGTGTATATATATATATATTATACAAACATATATATATATATATATGTATTTATATATGTGTATATATATATATATACACCGTTCAAAAGTTTGGGGTCAGGAAGATTTTTAATGTTTTTAGGAGAAGTCTCTTCTGCTCACCAAGGCTGCATTTATTTGATTAAAAATACAAACAAAAACAGTAATATTGTGAAATATTATTCCAATTTACAACAGCTGTTTTCTATTTTAAAATATTTTACACTGTAATTAATTTATGTGATCAAAGCTGAGTTTTCAGCATCATTACTCCCGTCTTCAGTGTCACATGATCCTTCAGAAACCATTCTAATATGATGATTGATGGTCAATAAATATTAATTATTATTTTCAATGTTGAAAACAGTTGTGTACAGATTTTTTTTCAAAATGCGTTGATGAATGTAAAGTTCAAAAGAACAGCATTTATTTCAAATATAATTTTTTTAACATTATAAATGTCTGTACTGTAACTTTTAATCAGTTTAACTCATTCTCGATGAATAAAAGTATTGATTTATTTTATTTCTTTTCCCCAAAAATAAAATTTAAATTATTACTGACCCCAAACTTCTGAACGGTAGTGTTTAATGTTACAAAAGCTTTAGATTTCAGATAAATGCTGTTCTTTTGAACTTTCTATTCATCAAAGACTGTACACAACTGTTTTCGACATTTAAAATAATAATGAATGTTTCTTGAGCATCAATCATCATATTAGAATAATTTCTGAAGGATCATGTGACAGTGACGACTGGAGTAATGATGCTGAAAACTCAGCTTTGATCACAGGAATAAATAACAGTTTAAAATATATTAAAATAGAAAGCAGCTGTTTTAAATTGGAATAATATTTTACAATATTACTGTTTTTGTTTGTATTTTTAATCAAATAAATGCAGCCTTGGTGAGCAGAAGAAACTTCGCTTAAAAATCTTACTGACGCCAAATTTTTGAACAGTAGTGTATATATATTATATAAAAATGTAAGGGATAAGACACAGATAATTTTACTTGCCTGACCTGATTAGAACAATGAAAAAAACTTCAATGAAAAAATAACTTGGGAATCAATAAAACGGGGGCGCGATTGAACAGTGGACACATAAAAACATACTCTGTCATTTTGTTCAGAACATCATTCAAACTGCAAAGTGTTAACTTATAGTTTTGTACAGTAGCAATAAAACACAACATTGTGCTTTTTTTAAATACATTCAAGCAATCCGCCCCGAAAATGAAACTAAAATGCTCACGGCTGCACAGGCATTCATAATGGTGCGCGTCCTCAGCGAGGAACGAGCAGAACAGAGTCAACGTTTTTTAGGTCATTCCTCCTTCCATAGGAATTTATTGAAAACGCTCGCTCTGCTCCGCACCATTATCAATGTCCGTGCGGACGAACATATTTTACTTTCGTTTTTAAGTTAGCGATTAAAAAGCCCCCAGCGGTGTCACACGTCAGTTAACCAGTGGTAAAATATTCTCACCGTCACATACCTAGTATATTTTTATATAGATATAATAGGCCTACCTGATTTTGAACACAAGAGGGCAGTATAGCACTATGTTTGACTTTATTTATTTATTGTTTAGACTAAACAACCATTCTGGCAGTTTTTAAACTTAAACATTCTTAAATTGAAAAAAAAGAATAAAATGAGTTAAGTTCTGATATTTGTATACTTTTATATAGTAATAAATGGTGTATAATTACATTTTTAGAATATATGAGCCTTTGAGTGTTTCCTTTTTAGACAATACTTTAATCCCTCGCCATAGCAAAACCGTTTGAGATATTTATTATCCGTTCACAATTTAGCATCATTAATATATTTTTATCATGTTGAAAAAGTTTGGTGGGAATAAAATAAACCACTTAGATAAAGGTGGCTAAAAATTCAGAGGCTGATTTAGCAAAAAAATCCACATTCAGACCAAAATATCTGACTTCCTGATGGTCAGAGCTAATGACTTTAAATTAGAAAGTTGTCCGGCTCGATGAGACCAATATACGTACTGATTTTTGTAATTGTGGGTAAAACTAACCTCCCCACTTTTGTCAAAAACATTTTGAAAGTGACACACTTCCTGCTGCCAGTTGGTGGCGCTATAACTTTGACTCACAATAGTTACATCCATCTGATCGGCCTCTTACCACGAACACACTGCTGAAGTTTCATCAAGATCAGTTAATGCATGCAGAAGTTATTCCACTTCGTGTTTCTCTTTTCTCGCCATAAATTCGATTCCTCGCCACAGCCAAACCGTTCGAGATATCAAAAATCCGTCCGCAATTTAGCATCCTCAAAGTCTTGACTACATGCACACCGAGTTTGGAGGGGACACGGTGAATTTTCTAGGAGGAGTATTTCACATTCCACAGCAAGCGTTTTCCAAACAACCCATAATAGCCGACTTCCTGTTGGGCTGGCGTAAAACTTGACCAGGGGAAAGTTGTTCGGCACAATGAGATCTATATGTGTACCGAGTTTCATATTAATTCATGCAAGCGTGTTTGATATATGGACCAAGTTTTAGAACCCCGTTCAAGGGGGCGCTGTTGAGCCCCCCAGCCACGCCCGGGTACCAGCTTCAGCCCGTCCCTGATGGCAGGGGGTTCTGACTTGTGTGCAAAGTTTCAAGAGTTTTTGAGCATGTTAAGGACCCCAAAAGCCCCTGAAACCTTGATTAACAATATAAAAGCAATAGTCAAATCCCCCCCTCCCCTCACACACACAGAGACACAGAGAGAGGGAGAGAAAATTCTTCAGAAAATCCACATTCAAACCAAAATATCTCTCTTCCTGTTGGTCGGAGATCGTTAATGTCAATTAGAAAGTTGTCCGTCTTGATGAGAACAATACACATACCAAGTTTTGTTGTTGTTGATAAAACTAACCCCCCCACTTATGACTAAAGGTGGCGCTACTGAGCCCCTCACCACGCCCGTTTCTGAAACTTTGCACATGTCTACTGGCTAATAAATGTGATGTGTCTGTCGAGTTTCATCCAATTTCAAGTATGTTAAGAGTCTCAAAAGCATCAAAAAAGAATAAAAAAAACACAAAAAAAAAAAAAAAAAAAGCAAACAAAAAAAAATCCTTTCACAGGTCTACATCTGCCGTGTGTTTACATTATACACATAAACTTTGAAGCAAATTGGGTAAAAATAAGAGGGTGATTTCAAAGCATTTTGAAAGGGACACACTTCCTGCTGCCAGTTGGTGGCGCTATAACTTTGACTCACAATAGTCACATCCATGTGATCGGCCTCTTACAACGAACACACTGCTGAAGTTTAATCAAGATCAGTTAATGTATGCAGAAGTTATAACACACTTCCTGTTTCCATTATTCGCCATCAATTCGTGTCCTCGCCACGGCCAAACCGTTCGAGATATCAAAAATCTGTCCGCAATTTATCATCCTCAATGTCTTGACTTCATGCTGACTGAGTTTGGAGGCGAATGGATGAATTCCCTAGGAGGAGTACATTAATTTCCACAGCATGCGTTTCCAAACAACCCATAATAGCCGACTTCCTGTTGGGCTGGCGTAAAAAGTAAAAGTACGAAAGTTGTTCGGCCCGATGAGATCTATATGTGTACCGAGTTTCATATTATTACATGCAAGCGTGTCTGATGTATGGACCAAGTTTTCGGACCCCGTTCAAGGGGGCGCTGTCGAGCCCCCCTGCCACGCCCGGGTACCAGCTTCAGCCCGGCCCTGATGGCCGCGGGTTCTGACCCGTGTGCAAAGTTTCAAGAGTTTTCGAGCACGTTAAGGGTCTCAAAAGTGCCCGAAAGGTTGACAGAAAAATAAGAATAAGAAGAAGAATAATAATAATAAATAATCCTACCGAAAACAATAGGGCCTTCGCCCTTTCAGGGCTTGGGCCCTAATAATCCTACCGAAAACAATAGGGCCTTCGCCCTTTCAGGGCTTGGGCCCTAATAATAATAAATAATCCTACCGAAAACAATAGGGCCTTCGCCCTTTCAGGGCTTGGGCCCTAATAATAATAAAATATATATAAATATAGCTGCGAGCAGCGATTGCGGGCCCAAGCCGGTGGCACCGCCACCCTGGTGCCTTTAGTTACACTAAAGGCACCGGGGTGGCGGTGTCACCGGCTTGGGCCCTCCATCGCTGCTCGCAGCTATATTTATATATATATATATATATATATATATATATATATATACACATATATATATATATATATATATATATATATATATATATAATAAAGACGGGAAATTTTACTTGTCTTACCTTATTCTGATTTTATGATACACTCAAAATATTCCACAACAAATCCTTTAAATTTAATGTAAAAATAAAAACGAAAGTAAGCCGTGTTGGTGTCACGTAACCCTCTCATTAGAATCAAAATGTTTCAATATTTGCGAAGTATTTGGATGCTAAACTATTCTTTATTATAGGCTTTGTACTTCACTCGTGTTCCAATATCGATGAAAAAAATCATCGTCTTCACACGCGCAAAAATGTGCTTGGAAACATCACAGTGGAGCTCTGCTTACTGTGAATGGTACAAATTGTACTACTGACTATTTAAACAGAGCAGTGTAATTCGTATATGTTATGTTGACTATTTTTATTATTATATTGTATTAGGGCTATAATGAACAGGCTGCGATGTCAAGATTGCAATTCTGGAATGTGTGTGTGTGTGTGTGTGTGTGTGTGTGTGTGTGTGTGTGTGTGTGTGTGTGTGTGTGTGTGTGTGTGTGTGACGCGGTTGCGGTTGAACAGTGGACACATAAAAACATAAATAAAATGTATTAGTTTATTCCTACTTCCATAGGAATACATTGAAAATGCTCGCTCTACTCCGCACCATTATCAATGTCTGTGCGGACATCTGTATTTTATTTTCGCTTTTAAGTTAGCGATTTAAAAGCCCTCAGCGGTGTCACACGTCGATTAACCGGTGGGAAAATGTTATCACAGTCACATCCCTAATATATAAATACAATAGGCCTACCTGAAAGAGAATTTTACTTGCCCGACCAGAGTATAGCCTGATTAGAACGTCAATAACAAAAAAAAATTACTTGGGAATCACTAAAAGGAGAGATTATTCTAATTTCATTACATTCATTTTAAGTTGCAATCAGCAGTTAATAATAAATGTCTTACTGATCAATGGTAACAAGGTTGCCCTGCTGAGGCTCATGCAGCTTCTCCAGGAGAATTGTAAACAAATGAGCGCAGCACACAAAAAATCAACCCAGTTAACAACATACTGACTATAAAAATGACAAATATGGAGTTTTTATATATTTTATAACATATAAGCAACCTCACTTGACGAGTAGGCTACTATTTCCTGAATACAATCACGATTGAAACTGTGACATTGATTTCATACAACAGGTTAATAAACAGTTACAATTAAGTCACTTACATTTTAGATGCAATATTGACTGTTTTTGTTCTGTTTCAGCAGCAAAAATAGTTAAACAAAGATCACAGCAGAACCATCGCGCATCTCACAGCAACTTGTTTTCTCATTACTGAATGATTCAGCATTTTGAAACGAATCGGTTGACTCAAAGATTCAATGGTCAATCCATAAACATCTGTCTCAATCATGAATGACTCAGTCATTCGAACGAATCGTTTGAACGAATGAATCAATGACTCGCTCATTAAGATGGTCGCCTGGCGACACCTAATGGCGGTTTAGTGTTTAAAAGTATCATTCTTTCCAACGTGCACCATTATCAATGTCAGTGCGGACGTCCGTTTTTTACTTTCACTTTTATATTAGCGATTTAAAAGCACCCGCTCGTGTCACACGTCGATTAACCGATGGGAAAATATCCTCACAGTCATACCTAATACATTTATATTTAAATACAATAGGCCTACCTAGTAAAACGTTTTATATACTATTTTGATTTCCTTTTGGACACAAGAGGGCAGTATATCCCTATGTTTGCTTTTTTGTTGAACCAAATAGCACTAAATAGCCTGTTTTTAACTTTTTCATACTCCTTGAATAGCAAAAACAGAATAAAATGGGTTTAGTTCTAATATTTGTATAATTTTATATAAAAATAAATGGTGTATAATTACATTTTTAGAAGTTATGAGATGTTTCCTGCTTCCTTTTTGACATTAATTTAATCCCTCGCCATAGCAAAACCGTTTGAGATATTCAATATCCGTTTACAATTTAGCATCATTAATATATTTGTATCATGTTGAAAAAGTTTGGTGGGAATAAAATAAATAGTTTAAGAGGAGTGGCTAAAAATTCAGAGGCTGATTTTGCAAAAAAAATCCACATTCAGACCAAAATATCTGACTTCCTGATGGCCGGAGCTAATGAATGTAAATTAGAAAGTTGTCCGGCTTGATGAGTACAATATACAAACTATTTTTTTTTTACTGTAGTTAAAACTAACCCGCCCACTTTTGTCAAAAGCATGTTGAAATTGACACACTTCCTGCTGCCAGTTGGTGGCGCTATAACTTTGACTCACAATAGTTACATCCATCTGATCGGCCTCTTACCACGAACACACTGCTGAAGTTTCATCAAGATCAGTTAATGTATGCAGAAGTTATTCCACTTTGTGTTTCTCTTTTCTCGCCATAAATTCGTTTCCTCGCCACGGCCAAACCGTTCGAGATATCAAAAATCCGTCCGCAATTTAGAATCCTCAATGTCTTGACTTCATGCACACCGAGTTTGGTGGGGATTGGATGAATTCTCTAGGAGGAGTACTTCGCATTCCACAGCAAGCGTTTTCCAAACAACCCATAATAGCCGACTTCCTGTTGGGCTGGCGTAAAACTTAGAGCACGAAAGTTGTTCGGCCCGATGATATCTATATGTGTACTGAGTTTCAAATTAATTCATGCAAGCGTGTTTGATCTATGGACCAAGTTTTGTGACCCCGTTCAAGGGGGCGCTGTTGAGCCCCCCTGCCACGCCCGGGTACCAGCTTCAACCCGTCCCTGATGGCAGGGGGTTCCGACTTGTATGTAAAGTTTCAAGAGTTTTTGAGCACGTTAAGGACCCCAAAAGCCCCTGAAACCTTGATTAACAATATAAAAGCAATAGTCAAATCCCCCCTCCCCTCACACACACAGAGACACAGAGAGAGGGAGAGAAAATTCTTCAGAAAATCCACATTCAAACCAAAATATCTCTCTTCCTGTTGGTCGGAGATCGTTAATGTAAATTAGAAAGTTGTCCGTCTTGATGAGAACAATACACATACCAAGTTTTGTTGTTGTTGATAAAACTAACCCCCCCACTTATGACTAAAGGTGGCGCTACTGAGCCCCTCACCACGCCCGTTTCTGAAACTTTGCACATGTCTACGGGCTAATAAATGTGATGTGTCTGTTGAGTTTCATCCAATTTCAAGTATGTTAAGAGTCTCAAAAGCATCAAAAAAGAATATTAAAGTTTGAAGCGTTGCCATGGCAACAGTATTAAAGATATCAAAAATCCTTTCACAGGTCTACATCTGCCGTGTGTTTACATTATACACATAAACTTTGAAGCAAATCGGGTAAAAATAAGAGGGTGATTTCAAAGCATTTTGAAAGGGACACACTTCCTGCTGCCAGTTGGTGGCGCTATAACTTTGACTCACAATAGTCACATCCATGTGATCGGCCTCTTACAACGAACACACTGCTGAAGTTTAATCAAGATCAGTTAATGTATGCAGAAGTTATAACACACTTCCTGTTTCCATTATTCGCCATCAATTCGTGTCCTCGCCACGGCCAAACCGTTCGAGATATCAAAAATCTGTCCGCAATTTAGCATCCTCAATGTCTTGACTTCATGCTGACTGAGTTTGGAGGCGAATGGATGAATTCCCTAGGAGGAGTACATTAAATTCCACAGCATGCGTTTCCAAACAACCCATAATAGCCGACTTCCTGTTGGGCTGGCGTAAAAAGTAAAAGTACGAAAGTTGTTCGGCCCGATGAGATCTATATGTGTACCGAGTTTCATATTATTACATGCAAGCGTGTCTGATTTATGGACCAAGTTTTCGGACCCCGTTCAAGGGGGCGCTGTCGAGCCCCCCTGCCACGCCCGGGTACCAGCTTCAGCCCGGCCCTGATGGCCGCGGGTTCTGACCCGTGTGCAAAGTTTCAAGAGTTTTCGAGCACGTTAAGGGTCTCAAAAGTGCCCGAAAGGTTGACAGAAAAATAAGAATAAGAATAAATATAGCTGCGAGCAGCGATTGCGGGCCCAAGCCGGTGGCACCGCAACCCCGGTGCCTTTAGTTACCTAAAGGCACCGGGGTGGCGGTGCCGCCGGCTTTGGCCCTCCATCGCTGCTCGCAGCTATATTTATATATATATATATATATATATATACACACACACTTGTGGTCACTTACATTTTAGATGCAATATTGACTGTTTTTGTTCTGTTCCAGCAGCAAAAATAGTTAAACAAAGATCACAGCAGAACCATCGCGCATCTCACAGCAACTTGTTTTCTCATTACTGAATGATTCAGCATTTTGAAACGAATCGGTTGACTCAAAGATTCAATGGTCAATCCATAAACATCTGTCTCAATCATGAATGACTCAGTCATTCGAACGAATCGTTTGAACGAATGAATCAATGACTTGCTCATTAAGATGGTCGCCTGGCGACACCTAATGGCGGTTTAGTGTTATGTTTAAAAGTGTCATTCTTTCCAACGTGTGTGCACCATTATCAATGTCAGTGCGGACGTCTGTTTTTTTACTTTCACTTTTGTATTAGCGATTTAAAAGCACCCGCTCGTGTCACACGTCGATTAACCGATGGGAAAATATCCTCACAGTCATACCTAATACATTTATATTTAAATACAATATAGGCCTACCTAGTAAAAGGTTTTATATACTATTTTGATATCCTTTTGGACACAAGAGGGCAGTATAGCCCTATATTTGCTTTTTTGTTGAACCAAATAGCACTAAATAGCCTGTTTTTAACTTTTTCATACTCCTTGAATTGCAAAAACAGAATAAAATGGGTTTAGTTCTAATATTTGTATAATTTTATATAAAAATAAACGGTGTATAATTACATTTGTAGAAGATATGAGATGTTTTCTGATTCCTTTTTTGACATTACTTTAATCCCTCGCCATATCAAAACCGTTTGAGATATTCAATATCCGTTCACAATTTAGCATCTTTAATGTATTTTCATCATGTTGAAAAAGTTTGATGGGAATAAAATAAATAGTTTAAGAGGAGTGGCCAAAAATTCAGAGGCTGATTTTGCAAAAAAATCCACATTCAGACCAAAATATCTGACTTCCTGATGGCCGGAGCTAATGAATGTAAATTAGAAAGTTGTCCGGCTTGATGAGTACAATATACAAACTATTTTTTTTTTACTCTAGTTAAAACTAACCCGCCCACTTTTGTCAAAAGCATGTTGAAAGTGACACACTTCCTGCTGCCAGTTGGTGGCGCTATAACTTTGACTCACAATAGTTACATCCATCTGATCGGCCTCTTACCACGAACACACTGCTGAAGTTTCATCAAGATCAGTTAATGTATGCAGAAGTTATTCCACTTCGTGTTTCTTTTTTCTCGCCATAAATTCGTTTCCTCGCCACGGCCAAACCGTTCGAGATATCAAAAATCCGTCCGCAATTTAGAATCCTCAATGTCTTGACTTCATACACACCGAGTTTGGTGGGGATTGGATGAATTCTCTAGGAGGAGTACTTCGCATTCCACAGCAAGCGTTTTCCAAACAACCCATAATAGCCGACTTCCTGTTGGGCTGGCGTAAAACTTGACTGGGGGAAAGTTGTTCGGCCCGATGAGATCTATATGTGTACCGAGTTTCAAATTAATTCATGCAAGCGTGTTTGATCTATGGACCAAGTTTTGGGACCCCGTTCAAGGGGGCGCTGTTGAGCCCCCCTGCCACGCCCGGGTACCAGCTTCAACCCGTCCCTGATGGCAGGGGGTTCCGACTTGTATGTAAAGTTTCAAGAGTTTTTGAGCACGTTAAGGACCCCAAAAGCCCCTGAAACCTTGATTAACAATATAAAAGCAATAGTCAAATCCCCCCTCCCCTCACACACACAGAGACACAGAGAGAGGGAGAGAAAATTCTTCAGAAAATCCACATTCAAACCAAAATATCTCTCTTCCTGTTGGTCGGAGATCGTTAATGTAAATTAGAAAGTTGTCCGTCTTGATGAGAACAATACACATACCAAGTTTTGTTGTTGTTGATAAAACTAACCCCCCCACTTATGACTAAAGGTGGCGCTACTGAGCCCCTCACCACGCCCGTTTCTGAAACTTTGCACATGTCTACGGGCTAATAAATGTGATGTGTCTGTCGAGTTTCATCCAATTTCAAGTATGTTAAGAGTCTCAAAAGTATCAAAAAAGAATATTAAAGTTTGAAGCGTTGCCATGGCAACAGTATTAAAGATATCAAAAATCCTTTCACAGGTCTACATCTGCCGTGTGTTTACATTATACACATAAACTTTGAAGCAAATCGGGTAAAAATAAGAGGGTGATTTCAAAGCATTTTGAAAGGGACACACTTCCTGCTGCCAGTTGGTGGCGCTATAACTTTGACTCACAATAGTCACATCCATGTGATCGGCCTCTTACAACGAACACACTGCTGAAGTTTAATCAAGATCAGTTAATGTATGCAGAAGTTATAACACACTTCCTGTTTCCATTATTCGCCATCAATTCGTGTCCTCGCCACGGCCAAACCGTTCGAGATATCAAAAATCTGTCCGCAATTTAGCATCCTCAATGTCTTGACTTCATGCTGACTGAGTTTGGAGGCGAATGGATGAATTCCCTAGGAGGAGTACATTAAATTCCACAGCATGCGTTTCCAAACAACCCATAATAGCCGACTTCCTGTTGGGCTGGCGTAAAAAGTAAAAGTACGAAAGTTGTTCGGCCCGATGAGATCTATATGTGTACCGAGTTTCATATTATTACATGCAAGCGTGTCTGATTTATGGACCAAGTTTTCGGACCCCGTTCAAGGGGGCGCTGTCGAGCCCCCCTGCCACGCCCGGGTACCAGCTTCAGCCCGGCCCTGATGGCCGCGGGTTCTGACCCGTGTGCAAAGTTTCAAGAGTTTTCGAGCACGTTAAGGGTCTCAAAAGTGCCCGAAAGGTTGACAGAAAAATAAGAATAAGAAGAAGAATAATAATAATAAAATATAGCTGCGAGCAGCGATTGCGGGCCCAAGCCGGTGGCACCGCAACCCCGGTGCCTTTAGTTACCTAAAGGCACCGGGGGTGGCGGTGCCGCCGGCTTTGGCCCTTCATCGCTGCTCGCAGCTATATTTATATATATATATATATATATATATACATACATAGGCTACATTTATATATATATATATATACATATATATACATATATACATATATATATGTATATATGTATATATGTATATATATATATATTTATGTGTGTATGTGTGTGTGTGTATATATATATATACATTTTAAGTTGCAATCAACAGTTGATAATAAATGTATTACTGATCAATGGTAACAAGGTTGCGCTGCTGAGGCTCGTGCAGCTTCTCCAGGAGAAACGTAAACAAATGAGCGCAGCACACAAAAAAGAAACCCAGTTAACAACATACTGACTATAAAAATTACAAATATGGAGTTTTTATATATTTTATAACCTATGATAGAGTTAAGCAACCTCACTTGACGAGTAGGCTACTGTTTCCTGAATACAATCACGATTGAAACTGTGACATTGATTTCATACAACAGGTTAATAAACAGTTATAATTAAGTCACTTACATTTTAGATGCAATATTGACTGTTTTTGTTCTGTTTCAGCAGCAAAAATAGTTAAACAAAGATCACAGCAGAACCGTCGCGCATCTCACAGCAACTTGTTTTCTCATTACTGAATGATTCAGCATTTAGAACGAATCGGTTGACTCAAAGATTCAATGATCAATCCATGAACATCTGTCTCAATCATGAATGACTCAGTCATTCGAACGAATCGTTTGAACGAATGAATCAATGACTCGCTCATTAAGACGGTCGCCTGGCGACACCTTATGGCGGTTTAGTGTTATGTTTAAAAGTATCATTCTTTCCAACGTGTGTGCACCATTATCAATGTCCGTGCGGACGTCCGAATTTTACTTTCACTTTTATATTAGCGATTTACGTATACCTCATACATTTATATTTAAATACAATATAGGCCTACCTAGTAAAAAGTTTTATATACTATATTTATATCCTTTTGGACACAAGAGGGCAGTATAGCCCTATATTTGCTTTTTTGTTGAACCAAATAGCACTAAATAGCCTGTTTTTAACTTTTTATATACTTCTTGAATTGCAAAAACAGAATAAAATGGGTTTAGTTCTAATATTTATATAATTTTATATAAAAATAAATGGTGTATAATTACATTTGTAGAAGATATGAGATGTTTTCTGATTCCTTTTTTGACATTACTTTAATCCCTCGCCATATCAAAACCGTTTGAGATATTCAATATCCGTTCACAATTTAGAATCTTTAATGTATTTTCATCATGTTGAAAAAGTTTGGTGTGAATAAAATAAACCACTTAGCAGGAGAGGGTAAAAATGCAGAGGCTGAATTTGCAAATAAATCCACATTAAAACCAAAATATCTGACTTCCTATTGGTCAGAGCTAATGGCTGCAAATTAGAAAGTTGTCCTGCTCGATGAGACCAATATACGTACTTATTTTTGTAATTGTGGGTAAAACTAACCCCCCCACTTTTGTCAAAGACATTTTGAAAGTGACACACTTCCTGCTACCAGTTGGTGGCGCTATAACTTTGACTCACAATAGTTACATTCATCTGATCGGCCTCTTACTACGAACACACTGCTGAGGTTTCATCAAGATCAGTTAATGTGTGCAGAAGTTATAACACTTTGTATTTCTCTTTTCTCGCCATAAATTCGTTTCCTCGCCACGGCCAAACCGTTCGAAATATCAAAAATCCGTCCGCAATTTAGCATCTTTAATGTATTTTCATCATGTTGAAAAAGTTTGGTGTGAATAAAATAAACCACTTAGCAGGAGAGGGTAAAAATGCAGAGGCTGAATTTGCAAATAAATCCACATTCAAACCAAAATATCTGACTTCCTATTGGTCAGAGCTAATGGCTGCAAATTAGAAAGTTGTCCTGCTCGATGAGACCAATATACGTACTTATTTTTGTAATTGTGGGTAAAACTAACCCCCCCACTTTTGTCAAAAACATTTTGAAAGTGACACACTTCCTGCTACCAGTTGGTGGCGCTATAACTTTGACTCACAATAGTTACATTCATCTGATCGGCCTCTTACTACGAACACACTGCTGAGGTTTCATCAAGATCAGTTAATGTGTGCAGAAGTTATAACACTTTGTATTTCTCTTTTCTCGCCATAAATTCGTTTCCTCGCCACGGCCAAACCGTTCGAAATATCAAAAATCCGTCCGCAATTTAGCATCCTCAATGTCTTGACTTCATGCTGACCGAGTTTGGAGGCGATTGGATGAATTCTCTAGGATGAATACATCAAATTCCACGGCATGCGTTTTCCAAACAACCCATAATAGCCGACTTCCTGTTGGGCGGAGCTAATAACTTAGAGTGCGGAAGTTGTTCGGCCCGAAGAGATCTATATGTGTACCGAGTTTCATATTAATTCATGCAAGCGTGTTTGATATATGGACCAAGTTTTTAGACCGTGTTCAAGGGGGCGCTGTTGAGCCCCCCTGCCACGCCCGGGTACCAGCTTCAGCCCGGCCCTGATGACCGTGGGTTCTGACCTGTGTGAAAAGTTTCAAGAGTTTTTGAGCACGTTAAGGGCCCCAAAAGCCCCTGAAACCTTGAAAAACAAAGATTAAGTGGAATAGACAACCCCCCCCCCCACACACACACAGACACACAGAGAGAGAGAGAAAATTCTCCAGAAAGTCCACATTCAAACCAAAATATCTGACTTCCTGCTGGTCTGAGCTAATGACTGTAAATTAGAAAGTTGTCCGGCTTGATGAGAACAATATACGTACCAAGTTTTGTGATTCTAGGAAAAACTAAGCCCCCATTTTTGACTAAAGGTGGCGCTACTGAGCCATTCCACCACGCCCGTTTCTGAAACTTTGCACATGTCTACTGGATAATAAATGTGATGTGTCTGTCGAGTTTCATGCATTTTCAAGCATGTGAAGAGTCTCAAAAGCATCCGAAAAGAATATTAAAGTTTGATGCGTTGCCACGGCAACAGTATCTAAGATATCAGTAATCCTTTCACAGGTCTACATCTGCCGTGTGTCTACATTATACACATAAAGTTTTAAGCAAATCGGGTAAAAATAAGAGGGTGATTTCAAAGCATTTTGAAAGTGACACACTTCCTGTTGCCAGTTGGTGGCGCTATAACTTTGACTCACAATAGTCACATCCATGTGATCGGCCTCTTACAACGAACACACTGCTGAAGTTTCATCAAGATCAGTTAATGTATGCAGAAGTTATAAAGCACTTCCTGTTTCTCTTTTCTCGCCATAAATTCGTTTCCTCGCCACGGCCAAACCGTTCGAGATATTAAAAATCCGTCCGCAATTTAGCATCCTCAATGTCTTGACTTTATGCTGACCGAGTTTGGAGGCGAATGGATGAATTTCCTAGGAGGAGTATTTTAAATTCCAGAGCGTACGTTTTTCAAACAACGCATAATAGCCGACTTCCTGTTGGGCTGGCGTAAAACTTAAAGCACGAATATTGTTTGGCCCGATAAGATCTATATGTGTACCGAGTTTCATACTAATTCATGCAAGCGTGTTTGATATATGGACCAAGTTTTCGGACCCCGTTCAAGGGGGCGCTGTCGAGCCCCCCTGCCACGCCCGGGTACCAGCTTCAGCCCGGCCCTGATGGCCGCGGATTCTGACTCGTGTGCAAAGTTTCAAGAGTTTTTGAGCATGTTAAGGGCCCCAAAAGTGCCTGAATAGTCGTAAGAAAAATAATAATAAATATAGCTGCGAGCAGCGATTGCGGGCCCAAGCCGGTGGCACCGCCACCCTGGTGCCTTTAGTTACACTAAAGGCACCGGGGTGGCGGTGTCACCGGCTTGGGCCCTCCATCGCTGCTCGCAGCTATATTTATATATATATATATATACACACACACACACATATATATATATATATATATATATATATATATATATATATATATATATATATATATATATATATATATTTATATATGTGTGTGTATATATGTATATATATATATATATATATATATATATATATATATATACATATATAAATGTAACAATACATATATATATATATATATATATTCATTCCTACTTCCATAGGAATTCATTGAAAACGCTCGCTCTGCTCCGCACCATTATCAATGTCTGTGTGGACGATCATATTTTACTTTCGTTTTTAAGTTAGCGATTCAAAAGCCCCCAGCGGTGTCACACGTTGATTAACCGGTGGGGAAATATTCTCACCGTCACAAACCTAGTATATTTTCATATAGATACAATAGGCCTACCTGATTTTGAACACAAGAGGGCAGTATAGCACTATGAATTACATAATTTATTTTTTGGACAAAAAAAAAATTCTGGATGTTTTTAAACTTAAACAATTATTAAATATATAAAAAAAAGAATAAAATGGCTTTAGTTCTGATATTTGTATAATTTTATATAGAAATACATGGTGTAGAATTACATTTTTAGAAGATAGGAGGTTTTTAGTGTTTCCTTTTTTGACATTACTTTAATCCCTCGCCATAGCAAAACCGTTTGAGATATTTATTATTCGTTTACAATTTAGCATCTTTAATGTATTTTCATCATGTTGAAAAAGTTTTGTGGGAATAAAATAAACCACTTAAGAGGACTGGGTAAAAATTCAGAGGCTGATTTTGCAAAGAAATCCACATTCAAACCAAAATATCTGACTTCCTGTTGGTCTGAGCTAATGACTGTAAATTAGAAAGTTGTCCGGCTTGATGAGACCAATATACGTACTGATTTTTATAACTGTGGGTAAAACTAACCCCCCCACTTTTGTCAAAAGCATTTTGAAAGTGACACACTTCCTGCTACCAGTTGGTGGCGCTATAACTTTGACTCACAATAGTTACATCCATCTGATCGGCCTCTTACCACGTACACACTGCTGAAGTTTCATCAAGATCAGTTAATGTGTGCAGAAGTTATAACACTTTGTGTTTCTCTTTTCTCGCCATAAATTCGTTTCCTCGCCACGGCCAAACCGTTCGAGATATCAAAAATCCGTCCGCAATTTAGCATCCTCAATGTCTTGACTTCATGCTGACCGAGTTTTGTGGGGATTGGACGAATTCTCTAGGAGGAGTATTTCACATTCCACAGCAAGCGTTTTCCAAACAACCCATAATAGCCGACTTCCTGTTGGGCTGGCGCAAAACTTAGAGCACGAAAGTTGTTCGGCCCGATGAGATCTATATGTGTGCTGAGTTTCATATTAATTCATGCAAGCTAGTTTGATCTATGGACCAAGTTTTCAGACCCCATTCCAGGGGGCGCTGTTGAGTCCCCCTGCCACGCCCGGGTACCAGCTTCAACCCGTCCCTGATGGCAGGGGGTTCCGACTTGTATGTAAAGTTTCAAGAGTTTTTGAGCACATTAAGGACCCCAAAAGCCCCTGAAACCTTGATTAACAATATAAAAGCAATAGTCAAATCCCCCCTCCCCTCACACACACAGAGACACAGAGAGAGGGAGAGAAAATTCTTCAGAAAATCCACATTCAAACCAAAATATCTCTCTTCCTGTTGGTCGGAGATCGTTAATGTAAATTAGAAAGTTGTCCGTCTTGATGAGAACAATACACATACCAAGTTTTGTTGCTGTTGATAAAACTAACCCCCCCACTTATGACTAAAGGTGGCGCTACTGAGCCCCTCACCACGCCCGTTTCTGAAACTTTGCACATGTCTACGGGCTAATAAATGTGATGTGTCTGTCGAGTTTCATCCAATTTCAAGTATGTTAAGAGTCTCAAAAGCATCAAAAAAGAATATTAAAGTTTGAAGCGTTGCCATGGCAACAGTATTAAAGATATCAAAAATCCTTTCACAGGTCTACATCTGCTGTGTGTTTACATTATACACATAAACTTTGAAGCAAATCGGGTAAAAATAAGAGGGTGATTTCAAAGCATTTTGAAAGGGACACACTTCCTGCTGCCAGTTGGTGGCGCTATAACTTTGACTCACAATAGTCACATCCATGTGATCGGCCTCTTACAACGAACACACTGCTGAAGTTTAATCAAGATCAGTTAATGTATGCAGAAGTTATAACACACTTCCTGTTTCCATTATTCGCCATCAATTCGTGTCCTCGCCACGGCCAAACCGTTCGAGATATCAAAAATCTGTTCGCAATTTAGCATCCTCAATGTCTTGACTTCATGCTGACTGAGTTTGGAGGCGAATGGATGAATTCCCTAGGAGGAGTACATTCAATTCCACAGCATGCGTTTCCAAACAACCCATAATAGCCGACTTCCTGTTGGGCTGGCGTAAAAAGTAAAAGTACGAAAGTTGTTTGGCCCGATGAGATCTATATGTGTATTGAGTTTCATATTATTACATGCAAGCGTGTCTGATTTATGGACCAAACTTTCGGACCCCGTTCAAGGGGGCGCTGTTGAGCCCCCCTGCCACGCCCGGGTACCAGCTTCAGCCCGGCCCTGATGGCCGCAGGTTCTGACCTGTGTGCAAAATTTCAAGAGTTTTCGAGCATGTTAAAGGCCCCAAAAATGCCCGAAAGGTTGACAGAAAAATAAGAATAATAATAATAATAATAAATATAGCTGCGAGCAGCGATTGCGGGCCCAAGCCGGTGGCACCGCCACCCTGGTGCCTTTAGTTACACTAAAGGCACCGGGGTGGCGGTTTCACCGGCTTGGGCCCTCCATCGCTGCTCGCAGCTATATTTATATATATATATTTATAACAAAAACAAAATATATATATATTTTTTTTTTTAAGTGTGTTATATATACATTACATTTTTGGGATGCTAAACATTTGTTTATTATAGGCTTTGTACTTCACTCACGTTCCACTATTGAAGGGAAAAATTATCCTCTTCACATGCGCAAATATGTTCTTGGAAACATCACAGTTTAGCGGTGATTACTGTGTTTAAATAGTCAGTACAATTCATACTATTCAGAGCAGTGTAATTTTTATATGTTAGGTTGACTATTTTATTATTATATTTTATAAAGGCTATAATGAACAGACTGCGATATCAAGATTGCAATGCGCTCGCTCTGCACCATTATCAATGTCCGTGCGGACGAACATATTTTACTTTCGTTTTTAAGTTACCGATTCAAAAGCCCCCAGCGGTGTCACACATCGATTAACCGGTGGGAAAATTTTCCCACAGTCACATCCCTAATATATTTATATATAAATACAATAGGCCAACCTGAAAGAGAATTTTACTTGCCCGACCAGAGTAGCCTGATTAGAACGTCAATGACAAAAAAATAACTTGGGAATCACTAAAACGAGAGATTATTCTAATTTTATTACATTCATTTTAAGTTGCAATCAACAGTTGTTAATAAATGGATTACCAATAGCCTAATCAGTTGATCAATGGTAACAAGGTTGCGCTGCTGAGGCTCATGCAGCTTCTCCAGAAGAAATGTAAACAAATGAGATCAGCACACAAAAAACAAACTCAGTTAACAACTTACTGACTATAAAAATTATAAATATGGAGTTTTGATATATTTTATAACAGTTAAGCAACCTCACTTGACGAGAAGGCTGTTTCCTGAATACAATCACGATTGAAACTGTGACATTGATTTCATACAACAGGTTAAAAAACAGTTACAATCAAGTCACTTACATTTTAGATGCAATATTGACTGTTTTTGTTCTGTTTCAGCAGCGAAAATAGTTAAACCAAAAGATCACAGCAGAATCATCACGCGCATCTCTCAGCAATGTGTTTTCTCATTTCTGAATGTTTCAGCATTTTGAACGAATCGGTTGACTCAAAGATTGAATGATCAATCCATAAACATATGTCTTAATCATGAATGACTCAGTCATTCAAACGAATCGTTTGAACGAATGAATCAATGACTCACTCATTAAGACGGTCGCCTGGCGACACTTAATGGCGGTTTAGTGTTATGTTTAAAAGTATCATTCTTTCCAACGTGTGTGTGATTTGTGTGTGCAACATTATCAATGTCCGTGCGGACGTCCGTTTTTTACTTTCACTTTTATATTAGCGATTTAAAAGCACCCGCTCGTGTCACACGTCGATTAACCGTTGGGAAAATATCCTCACAGTCATATACCCAATACATTTATATTTAAATACAATATAGGCCTACCTAGTAAAAAGTTTTATATACTATATTTATATCCTTTTGGACACAAGAGGGCAGTATAGCCCTATATTTGCTTTTTTTGTTGAACCAAATAGCACTAAATAGCCTGTTTTTAACTTCTTTATACTTCTTGAATTGCAAAAACAGAATAAAATGGGTTTAGTTCTAATATTTGTATAATTTTATATAAAAATAAACGGTGTATAATTACATTTGTAGAAGATATGAGATGTTTTCTGATTCCTTTTTGGACATTACTTTAATCCCTCGCCATAGCAAAACCGTTTGAGATATTTATTATCCGTTCACAATTTAGCATATTTAATGTATTTTCATCATGTTGAAAAAGTTTGGTGGGAATAAAATAAATAGTTTAAGAGGAGTGGCTAAAAATTCAGAGGCTGATTTTGCAAAGAAATCCACATTCAGACCAAAATATCTGACTTCCTGATGGCCAGAGCTAATGAATGTAAATTAGAAAGTTGTCCGGCTTGATGAGTACAATATACAAACAATTTTTTTTTTACTGTAGTTAAAACTAACCCGCCCACTTTTGTCAAAAGCATGTTGAAAGTGACACACTTCCTGCTGCCAGTTGGTGGCGCTATAACTTTGACTCACAATAGTTACATCCATCTGATCGGCCTCTTACCACGAACACACTGCTGAAGTTTCATCAAGATCAGTTAATGTATGCAGAAGTTATTCCACTTCGTGTTTCTCTTTTCTCGCCATAAATTAGTTTCCTCGCCACGGCCAAACCGTTCGAGATATCAAAAATCCGTCCGCAATTTAGAATCCTCAATGTCTTGACTTCATGCACACCGAGTTTGGTGGGGATTGGATGAATTCTCTAGGAGGAGTACTTCGCATTCCACAGCAAGCGTTTTCCAAACAACCCATAATAGCCGACTTCCTGTTGGGCTGGCGTAAAACTTAGAGCACGAAAGTTGTTCGGCCCGATGATATCTATATGTGTACTGAGTTTCAAATTAATTCATGCAAGCGTGTTTGATCTATGGACCAAGTTTTGGGACCCCGTTCAAGGGGGAGCTGTTGAGCCCCCCTGCCACGCCCGGGTACCAGCTTCAGCCCGTCCCTGATGGCAGGGGGTTCTGACTTGTGTGCAAAGTTTCAAGAGTTTTTGAGCACGTTAAGGACCCCAAAAGCCCCTGAAACCTTGATTAACAATATAAAAGCAATAGTCAAATCCCCCCCTCCCCTCACACACACAGAGACACAGAGAGAGGGAGAGAAAATTCTTCAGAAAATCCACATTCAAACCAAAATATCTCTCTTCCTGTTGGTCGGAGGTAGTTAATGTCAATTAGAAAGTTGTCCGTCTTGATGAGAACAATACACATACCAAGTTTTGTTGCTGTTGATAAGACTAACCCCCCCACTTATGACTAAAGGTGGCGCTACTGAGCCCCTCACCACGCCCGTTTCTGAAACTTTGCACATGTCTACTGGCTAATAAATGTGATGTGTCTGTCGAGTTTCATCCAATTTCAAGTATGTTAAGAGTCTCAAAAGCATCAAAAAAGAATATTAAAGTTTGAAGCGTTGCCATGGCAACAGTATTAAAGATATCAAAAATCCTTTCATAGGTCTACATCTGCCGTGTGTTTACATTATACACATAAACTTTGAAGCAAATCGGGTAAAAATAAGAGGGTGATTTCAAAGCATTTTGAAAGTGACACACTTCCTGCTGCCAGTTGGTGGCGCTATAACTTTGACTCACAATAGTCACATCCATGTGATCGGCCTCTTACAACGAACACACTGCTGAAGTTTCATCAAGATCAGATAATGTGTGCAGAAGTTATAACACACTTCCTGTTTGCATTATTCGCCATAAATTCGTTTCCTCGCCACGGCCAAACCGTTCGAGATATAAAAAATCCGTCCGCAATTTAGCATCCTCAATGCCTTGACTTCATGCACACCGAGTTTTGTGGTGATCGGGTGAATTCCCTAGGAGAAGTGTTTCAAATAACAGACCATGCGTTTCCAAACAACCCTTAATAGCCGACTTCCTGTTGGGCTGGCGTAAAACTTAGAGCACGAAAGTTGTTCGGCCCAATGAGATCTATATGTGTACCGAGTTTCATATTATTACATGAAAGCGTGTTTGATATATGGACCAAGTTTTCAGACTGCACTCGAACCCCATTCAAGGGGGCGCTGTCGAGCCGCCCTGCCACGCCCGGGTACCATCTTCAGCCCGGCCCTAATGGCCGCAGCTTCTGACCTGTGTGCAAAGTTTCATGAGTTTTTGAGCACGTTAAGGGCCCCAAAAGCCCCCGAAACCTTGAACAACAATAATAATAATAATAATAATAATAATAATAATAATAATAATCCTAACGAAAACAATAGGGCCTTCGCCCTTTCAGGGCTTGGGCCCTAAATAATAATAATGAATAATCCTACCGAAAACAATAGGGCCTTCGCCCTTTCAGGGCTTGGGCCCTAATAATAAATAATTCTACCGAAAACAATAGGGCCTTCGCCCTTTCAGGGCTTGGGCCCTAATAATAATAATAATAATAAATAATCCTACCGGAAACAATAGGGCCTTCGCCCTTTCAGGGCTTGGGCCCTAATAATCCTACCGAAAACAATAGGGCCTTCGCCCTTTCAGGGCTTGGGCCCTAATAATAATAATAATAAAATATATAAATATAGCTGCGAGCAGCGATTGCGGGCCCAAGCCGGTGGCACCGCCACCCTGGTGCCTTTAGTTACACTAAAGGCACCGGGGGTGGCGGTGTCACCGGCTTGGGCCCTCCATCGCTGCTCGCAGCTATATTTATATATATATATATATATATATATATATGTATATATATATATATATATATATATATATATATATAATAAATGTAACAAAAAAATATATATATACATTATATATATGTAACAAATATATATATATATATATATATATATATATATTAGTGTTGTCAAAAGACCCGGTACTTCGGTACCAAGTCGGTACTCATTTTTTTTTAAACGTCACGGTACCAGGTTTTCTCAAACCCGGTACTTGATGCGCGTGCATGCCCGAAGCGCGTGCAGTTGCGTCCTCTTCATAAAAGCGCTGATGGCGATTGGCGGTGCTGCTGCTGATGTGGTGCTGATGTTTTTGCGCGTGCAGATACGTTATTTCAAATGGCGCGCGGCAAGCGCGCTCATAATAGAAGCGGCGCGCTCGCTTTTCCATGTGCGTTCATGGATGCATAGCAACGACAGACGCCACGGGAGTACAAACGCTTGTGCGAACTGCGCTCTCCATGACGACGAGGAAGTGTGACATAGGCCTATTAATTGATTTCTAGCCCTTGCATTAGCTTTACTACTAGATATATTTATGGAGATGAGAAATAAAAAGCCGTCATTAATATCAGTCCGTCAGAAAAGCAGTTCTAGTCTTATTCTTGGCTGGATAACTCTTAGCAGGTTTAAAAAGCCCTTTTAAAGTTAAATATGAATACAGTTTTGGATTAAATAAAAGTATAGTCAAGTCAAATAAAACATATTTTATCTCCTGTATAGTTTGGTAATGCTACAATAAGATACCATTCATTAACATCACTTAATGCGTTATCTAACATAACACATTGAGTGAACAATATATTTTTACAACATTAATTAATGTTTGTGAATGTTATTTAATACAAAACATTTGATTGGTCATGTTTGTTCACTTCATTCATTGTGCATTAAATAATGTTAACAGAAATAATGTTAACTTTTAATTTAAAAAAAGTATTTTTAAATTAACCCCTAAAGGAGAATAATTGCGACAGTATATAACTATTGTTTTTTTTGTTAGGTAATTTTATCTAATGTTATCTAACAAATGGAATCTTATTGTAAAGTGTTTTTAATACTACAGTTTCCATCTTTGTGATATACACTTTAATATAATTATGTAAATTTAATCTAAATTAAGCTTTGGTACCGAAATTGGTACCGAGAACCGTGGATTTTCACTGGTATCGGTACCGAATACTGAAATTTTGGTACCGTGACAACACTAATATATATATATATATATATATATATATATATATGGTGTGCGTCCACGGCGAGGAACGGGCAGAGAAGAGCAAACGTTTTTAGTTAATTCCTACTTCCATAGGAATTCATTGAAAACGCTCGCTCTGCACCATTATACATGAGTTCATCATTATGAAAAATTACATCATAAAATAACCACTATTTCACACAAAGATTCAGGGAACATTTGTTTATGTTTATAATAACCGATATAGTTTATTAAAACCGTTAAATATATAACCGTTAAAGTTCATTTCTAGAACATTAGGAATTACTTAAAATAACTAAACATACACTGATTATTGGACGGAAAACAACACCATTACAGTGCGGACGAACATTTTTTACTTTCGTTTTTAAGTGAGCAATTCAAAAGTCCCCAGCGGTGTCACACGTTGATTAACCGGTGGTAAAATATTCCTCACCGTCACATACGGGTACCTAGTATATTTTATATTTTACATAGATACAATAGGCCTACCTGACTTTGAACACAAGAGGGCAGTATAGCACTATGAATGACATATATATATATATATATATATTTTTTTTTTTTGGACTAAAAAAACATTCTGGATGTTTTTAAACTTAAACAATTATTAAATTGAAAAAACAGAATAAAATGGGTTTAGATCTGATATTTGTATAATTATATTTAGAAATAAATGGAGTATAATTACATTTTTAGAAGATAGGTTTTAGGCGTTTCCTTTTTTGACATTACTTTAATCCCTTGCCATAGCAAAACCGTTTGAGATATTTATTATCTGTTTACAATTTAGCTTCTTTAAAGTATTTTCATCATTTTGAAAAAGTTTCGTGGGAATTAAATAAACCACTTAAGAGGAGTGGGTAAAAAATCAGAGGCTGATTTTGCCAAAAGTCCACATTCAGACCAAAATATCTGACTTCCTGTTGATCCAAGCTAATGACTGTTTTTGTTTTTTTTAATGGTAGTATTATTTTATACAAAAATGTATAATTCTGATGAGAATAAATTTAGTGTTGATTAAAATTTTAAGGAAAACATATATATTGATCTAATATATATAGCACATTAATTTTAAATTCATTCAGCTTGAATCACCAAACATACAATATTAATTTTATTTAAAGCAAACAATACATTTAAAAGATATGTTCTATGCATATTTTGTCATTTTAAAAATATCCATAAAGTGCTATGCAAAAAGACAAGACCTTAGATATTTCTTTATCCTTTTAATGCAGGACTAATTTTAAATAAACTAAGTGCACGGCTGCATGGTCATTCATGACGGTGCGCGTCCACGGCGAGGAGCGAGCAGAACAAAGCGAACGTTTTTTAGTTCATTACTTCCATAGCAAATAATGGAAAACCCTCGCCCTGCTCCGAAGCATTATCAATGTCGGTGCGGACGGGAGTATTTTACTTTCATATTAGCGATTTAAAAGCCCTCGCCGGTGTCACACATCGATTAACCGGTGGGAAAATATCCTCAGTCACATACCTAATATATATTTATATATACATATCATTTTTATATATAAATATTTTATATACAAAAAAGCAAGGCCTTAGAGAATTATTTATCGTTTAATGCAGAACAAATGAATGAAATAGTTAAGCTCTTTTCACTGTAACAGACAGACAGCCACACACACACAAACACAGAGAGAGTGAGACCCCCTCCTCCTCCTCGCCACACACACACAGACACCCCCCTCCCCTCCCCACACAGACACACACACACACACAGAATGGCAGAGGGCACTCTCTCTGTCAGAGAAAATCCACATTCAAACCAAAATATCTGACTTTCTGTTGATCCGAGCTAATAACTGTAAATTAGAAAGTTGTCCGGCTCGACGAGAACAATATATGTGGCGAGTTTTATAACTGTAAGTAAAACGGACTAAGTTATAACACACATTTTGTTTCTCTTTTCTCGCCATAAATTCATTTCCTCGCCACGGCCAAACCGTTCGAGATATCAAAAATCCGCTGGCAATTTATCATCCTCAATGTCTTGACTTCATGCTGACCGAGTTTGGTGGCAATCCGATCAATTCCCAAGGAGAAGTATATCGAAATCCAGGGGCATGCGTTTCCAAACAACCCATAATAGCCGACTACCTGTTGGGCTGGCGTAAAACTTAGAGCACGAAAGTTGTTCAAGCCGATGAGATCTATATGTGTACCGAGTTTCATATTATTACATGCAAGCGTGTTTGATTTATGGACAAGTGTTCGAATCCCATTCCAGGGGGCGCTGTCGAGCCCCCCTGCCACGCCCGGGTACCAGCTTCAGCCCGGCCCTAATGGCTGCGGGTTCTGACCTGTGTGCAAAGTTTCAAGAGTTTCCGAGCATGTTAAGGGCCCCAAAAGCCCCTGAAACCATGAAAACCAATAATTAAAAGTATTCTCACTCAAAGAAAAATCTCTCCCCCCCCTCTCCCTCTCCCTCTCACAGAGAGAGAGAAAATTCTTCGAAACATCCACATTCAAACCAAAATATCTGACTTCCTGTTGGTCGGAGGTAATGAATGTAAATTAGAAAGTTGTCCGGCTCGACGAGAACAATATACGTACTGAGTTTTATCATTGTAGATAAAAGTATAGACCTAACTCCCCCTCTTTTGTCAAAAGGTGGCGCTACTGAGCCCCTGCACCACGCCCGTTTCTGAAACTTTGCACATGTCTACTGGCTAATAAATGTCATGTGTCTGTCGAGTTTCATGCAATTTCAAGTATGTTAAGAGTCTCAAAAGCATCAAAAAAGAATATTAAAGTTTGATGCGTTGCCACGGCAACAGTATCTAAGATATCAATAATCCTTTCACAGGTCTACATCTGCCGTGTGTCTACATTATACACATAAAGTTTGAAGCAAATCGGTTAAAAATAAGAGGGTGATTTCAAAGCATTTTGAAAGTGACACACGTCCTGCTGCCAGTTGGTGGCGCTATAACTTTGACTCACAATAGTCACATCCATGTGATCGGCCTCTTACAACGAACACACTGTGGAAGTTTCATCAAGATCAGTTAATGTATGCTGAAGTTATAATACACTTCCTGTGACCCTTTATTCGCCATAAATTCGTTTCCTCGCCACAGCCAAACCGTTCGAGATATCAAAAATCCCCTGGCAATTTTTCATCCTCAATGTCTTGACTTCATGCACACCGAGTTTGGAGGCAATTGGATCAATTCTCTAGGAGGAGTAGATCACATTCCACAGCATGCGTTTCCAAACAACCCATAATAGCCGACTTCCTGTTGGGCTGGCGTAAAAAGTAAAAGTAGGAAAGTTGTTCGGCCCGATGAGATCTATATATGTACCGAGTTTCATATTATTACATGCAAGCGTGTCTGATTTATGGACCAAGTTTTCGGACCCCGTTCAAGGGGGCGCTGTTGAGCCCCCCTGCCACGCCCGGGTACCAGCTTCAGCCCGGCCCTGATGGCCGCGGGTTCTGACCCGTGTGCAAAGTTTCAAGAGTTTTCGAGCACGTTAAGGGTCTCAAAAGTGCCCGAAAGGTTGACAGAAAAATAAGAATAATAATAATAATAATAAATAATCCTACCGAAAACAATAGGGCCTTCGCCCTTTCAGGGCTTGGGCCCTAATAATCCTACCGGAAACAATAGGGCCTTCGCCCTTTCAGGGCTTGGGCCCTAAATATAGCTGCGAGCAGCGATTGCGGGCCCAAGCCGGTGGCACCGCCACCCTGGTGCCTTTAGTTACACTAAAGGCACCGGGGTGGCGGTGTCACCGGCTTGGGCCCTCCATCGCTGCTCGCAGCTATATTTATATATATATATATATATATATATATATATATATATTTATACACATATATATATATATATATATATATATAATAAAGACGGGAAATTTTACTTGTCTTACCTTATTCTGATTTTATGATACACTCAAAATATTCCACAACAAATCCTTTAAATTTAATGTAAAAATAAAAACGAAAGTAAGCCGTGTTGGTCTCACGTAACCCTCTCATTAGAATCAAAATGTTTCAATATTTGCGATGTATTTGGATGCTAAACTATTCTTTATTATAGGCTTTGTACTTCACTCGTGTTCCAATATCGATGGAAAAAATCATCCTCTTCACACGCGTAAAAATGTGCTTGGAAACATCACAGTGGAGCTCTGCTTACTGTGAATGGTACAAATTGTACTACTGACTATTTAAACAGAGCAGTGTAATTCGTATATGTTATGTTGACTATTTTTATTATTATATTGTATTAGGGCTATAATGAACAGGCTGCGATGTCAAGATTGCAATTCTGGAATGTGTGTGTGTGTGTGTGTGTGTGTGTGTGTGTGTGTGTGTGTGTGTGTGTGTGTGTGTGTGTGTGTGTGACGCGGTTGCGGTTGAACAGTGGACACATAAAAACATAAATAAAATGTATTAGTTTATTCCTACTTCCATAGGAATACATTGAAAATGCTCGCTCTACTCCGCACCATTATCAATGTCTGTGCGGACATCTGTATTTTATTTTCGCTTTTAAGTTAGCGATTTAAAAGCCCTCAGCGGTGTCACACGTCGATTAACCGGTGGGAAAATGTTATCACAGTCACATCCCTAATATATAAATACAATAGGCCTACCTGAAAGAGAATTTTACTTGCCCGACCAGAGTATAGCCTGATTAGAACGTCAATAACAAAACAAATTACTTGGGAATCACTAAAATGAGAGATTATTCTAATTTCATTACATTCATTTTAAGTTGCAATCAGCAGTTAATAATAAATGTCTTACTGATCAATGGTAACAAGGTTGCCCTGCTGAGGCTCATGCAGCTTCTCCAGGAGAATTGTAAACAAATGAGCGCAGCACACAAAAAAGCAACCCAGTTAACAACATACTGACTATAAAAATGACAAATATGGAGTTTTTATATATTTTATAACATATAAGCAACCTCACTTGACGAGTAGGCTACTATTTCCTGAATACAATCACGATTGAAACTGTGACATTGATTTCATACAACAGGTTAATAAACAGTTACAATTAAGTCACTTACATTTTAGATGCAATATTGACTGTTTTTGTTCTGTTTCAGCAGCAAAAATAGTTAAACAAAGATCACAGCAGAACCATCGCGCATCTCACAGCAACTTGTTTTCTCATTACTGAATGATTCAGCATTTTGAAACGAATCGGTTGACTCAAAGATTCAATGGTCAATCCATAAACATCTGTCTCAATCATGAATGACTCAGTCATTCGAACGAATCGTTTGAACGAATGAATCAATGACCCGCTCATTAAGATGGTCGCCTGGCGACACCTAATGGCGGTTTAGTGTTTAAAAGTATCATTCTTTCCAACGTGCACCATTATCAATGTCAGTGCGGACGTCCGTTTTTTACTTTCACTTTTATATTAGCGATTTAAAAGCACCCGCTCGTGTCACACGTCGATTAACCGATGGGAAAATATCCTCACAGTCATACCTAATACATTTATATTTAAATACAATAGGCCTACCTAGTAAAACGTTTTATATACTATTTTGATTTCCTTTTGGACACAAGAGGGCAGTATAGCCCTATGTTTGCTTTTTTGTTGAACCAAATAGCACTAAATAGCCTGTTTTTAACTTTTTCATACTCCTTGAATAGCAAAAACAGAATAAAATGGGTTTAGTTCTAATATTTGTATAATTTTATATAAAAATAAATGGTGTATAATTACATTTTTAGAAGTTATGAGATGTTTCCTGCTTCCTTTTTGACATTAATTTAATCCCTCGCCATAGCAAAACCGTTTGAGATATTCAATATCCGTTTACAATTTAGCATCATTAATATATTTGTATCATGTTGAAAAAGTTTGGTGGGAATAAAATAAATAGTTTAAGAGGAGTGGCTAAAAATTCAGAGGCTGATTTTGCAAAAAAAATCCACATTCAGACCAAAATATCTGACTTCCTGATGGCCGGAGCTAATGAATGTAAATTAGAAAGTTGTCCGGCTTGATGAGTACAATATACAAACAAATTTTTTTTTACTGTAGTTAAAACTAACCCGCCCACTTTTGTCAAAAGCATGTTGAAAGTGACACACTTCCTGCTGCCAGTTGGTGGCGCTATAACTTTGACTCACAATAGTTACATCCATCTGATCGGCCTCTTACCACGAACACACTGCTGAAGTTTCATCAAGATCAGTTAATGTATGCAGAAGTTATTCCACTTCGTGTTTCTCTTTTCTCGCCATAAATTCGTTTCCTCGCCACGGCCAAACCGTTCGAGATATCAAAAATCCGTCCGCAATTTAGAATCCTCAATGTCTTGACTTCATGCACACCGAGTTTGGTGGGGATTGGATGAATTCTCTAGGAGGAGTACTTCGCATTCCACAGCAAGCGTTTTCCAAACAACCCATAATAGCCGACTTCCTGTTGGGCTGGCGTAAAACTTAGAGCACGGAAGTTGTTCGGCCCGATGATATCTATATGTGTACTGAGTTTCAAATTAATTCATGCAAGAGTGTTTGATCTATGGACCAAGTTTTGGGACCCCGTTCAAGGGGGCGCTGTTGAGCCCCCCTGCCACGCCCGGGTACCAGCTTCAACCCGTCCCTGATGGCAGGGGGTTCCGACTTGTATGTAAAGTTTCAAGAGTTTTTGAGCACGTTAAGGACCCCAAAAGCCCCTGAAACCTTGATTAACAATATAAAAGCAATAGTCAAATCCCCCCTCCCCTCACACACACAGAGACACAGAGAGAGGGAGAGAAAATTCTTCAGAAAATCCACATTCAAACCAAAATATCTCTCTTCCTGTTGGTTGGAGATCGTTAATGTAAATTAGAAAGTTGTCCGTCTTGATGAGAACAATACACATACCAAGTTTTGTTGTTGTTGATAAAACTAACCCCCCCACTTATGACTAAAGGTGGCGCTACTGAGCCCCTCACCACGCCCGTTTCTGAAACTTTGCACATGTCTACGGGCTAATAAATGTGATGTGTCTGTCGAGTTTCATCCAATTTCAAGTATGTTAAGAGTCTCAAAAGTATCAAAAAAGAATATTAAAGTTTGAAGCGTTGCCATGGCAACAGTATTAAAGATATCAAAAATCCTTTCACAGGTCTACATCTGCCGTGTGTTTACATTATACACATAAACTTTGAAGCAAATCGGGTAAAAATAAGAGGGTGATTTCAAAGCATTTTGAAAGGGACACACTTCCTGCTGCCAGTTGGTGGCGCTATAACTTTGACTCACAATAGTCACATCCATGTGATCGGCCTCTTACAACGAACACACTGCTGAAGTTTAATCAAGATCAGTTAATGTATGCAGAAGTTATAACACACTTCCTGTTTCCATTATTCGCCATCAATTCGTGTCCTCGCCACGGCCAAACCGTTCGAGATATCAAAAATCTGTCCGCAATTTAGCATCCTCAATGTCTTGACTTCATGCTGACTGAGTTTGGAGGCGAATGGATGAATTCCCTAGGAGGAGTACATTAAATTCCACAGCATGCGTTTCCAAACAACCCATAATAGCCGACTTCCTGTTGGGCTGGCGTAAAAAGTAAAAGTACGAAAGTTGTTAGGCCCGATGAGATCTATATGTGTACCGAGTTTCATATTATTACATGCAAGCGTGTCTGATTTATGGCTTCAGCCCGGCCCTGATGGCCGCGGATTCTGACCCGTGTGCAAAGTTTCAAGAGTTTTCGAGCACGTTAAGGGTCTCAAAAGTGCCCGAAAGGTTGACAGAAAAATAAGAATAAGAAGAATAATAATAAATAATTCTACCGAAAACAATAGGGCCTTCGCCCTTTCAGGGCTTGGGCCCTAATAAATAATCCTACCGAAAACAATAGGGCCTTCGCCCTTTCAGGGCTTGGGCCCTAATAATTCTACCGAAAACAATAGGGCCTTCGCCCTTTCAGGGCTTGGGCCCTAATAATCCTACCGAAAACAATAGGGCCTTCGCCCTTTCAGGGCTTGGGCCCTAATAATAATAAATAATCCTACCGGAAACAATAGGGCCTTCGCCCTTTCAGGGCTTGGGCCCTAATAATAATAATTCGTTACATTTATATAGCGCTTTTCTAGGTACTCAAAGCGCTTTACATGAAAGGGGGAATCTCCTCAACCACAGTAGATGAAAAGCACAAAGTTAAAATTTCAAAGAATTGAATATGAACTTGGTATGCAACACACAATACAGTATACTGTCAATTATACTACAGTAAAAAAATTATAAATCAATTCAGCATCCTCTGCCAAATTTTATTACAGTGTACAGTACTAAAGAAATGCCTTGGCCTTCTGAAAAAAGAATTTCTCTACCTCCATTAGAAAGTCATTTCTCAGTTCTGCAGTAATACAGTACATTTTAAAAAAATGATTGGCTACAAATAAATTCATCAATCATGATTGAGGGACTGTAATTATACTGTGGGCCCTATCTTACACCCGGCGCAATGCAGCACCAAGCGCGACGCAAGTGTTTTTTGCTAGTTTCAGTCCGACGCAGTTATCATTTTCACGTCCTGCGCCACGTTGTTTAAAGCTACACTGTGTAATTTTTTTAGTTGATTCTTAGCAAAAAACACTTAGTTCTTTCAAAAATATATGTACTCATTAATGTATATTTACTTCTTTCAAGTAAAGTAATAAAGTATTCTCGTAAGTTTATAATCTGCCATTGAAAGTACATACGGGTGAGGGGTTCGAATGCCGGTCGCCATGTTGCCCCTCCATCTTGACACTACATTTGCCAAAGAGGGACATACCTGTAAATTCAAACTTCGCCTTTCGCGCTTTACACTCAGTGACACAGAGACGAATGCGAGGGGGAGATTACTCGCGACTGCCGGCAGATTTGAAAGATTGCTGATGGAGGATCACGCCTATTTTCGAGGACATGTAGCAGAGTCGCCAAGGAAGCGAAAGAGAGAATTAAAATGTCAACGCGACAGGCAAATCAGCAAGACCAAAGTCAATACTGGAGTAACTTTTCCCAGATGGAAAAAGCTCATGAGGAGCAAAGATTTTAAAACGGACACCGAAGTTGCCTGCTTTCTTCTCGACAGGTAATTCAGTCTATTTGTGTAAATTCAAAGTTTTATAGTTGCTTGTCTAACCATATAGCATGGTTGTGCATAACGCCAGAACGACCTCTAGTATAACTTGCGTTACTTTTCCTCACGTCAATGGTGAAAAAAAAAATGTGTTTACCTTGTAACATAAATCTGTGCTGCGACGGATCACAGGTGATGAATAGTTTTAAAGGCGCAATTGGACGAAGTCGAACTGGAATCCATGTTAATCTTGGAATAATACGGCCACCGTAGGAGTTAAAACGACCTCGAAATTGAAAGGAACAGAAACTAATATTCACTGGGTAGTCATACACAATTTCACCGCTAGATGGGGGAAAATATCACACAGTGTAGCTTTAAATAGCAAATGCATTTGCCCCCATTTGTGCGCCCATGGGCGTGCTGGTCTGAAAACGAGGTGTGTTCTGGTGCATTGTTGGCGCGTTGCTATTTTGAGGCAACAGAAATAGACTGCGCCATTGACTTTAGACAGTCTATTTCTGTTGCCTCAAAATAGCAACGCGCCAACAATGCGCCAGAACACACCTCGTTTTCAGACCAGTATGAACCACGCAGACCACGCAATATTTTTTTTTGTTATTTAATGAGCGCGTTAGTAATGTGCGCCTATAGGCGGGTGTAAAACGTGCGTACACTCTGCTTATTAAACACACAGGGATGCACAGCAGCACACAAACATGCCAAATTTGTTCAAATAAAAGGATTACGAATAGTTAGATTGATGGACTTATATGAAGACAATATTTTAATGTAATTTGACAATCTGGTATCAAAGTTTCATATACCCCGGAAACATTTTTTTAAATACCTGCAGCTTAGAAGTTTTATTTTTTCAAAACTAAAGAATTCTGTGCAACTCCCTTCATTATCTACACTGGAAACCTTTTCCACACAAGAATGTTTCAAAAAGGGCGAATTACCCAATTATATAATATACTGGTACAGAATCATAAAGAAAATACGGAAAATAAAAGTCAAGAATGGATGCAGGATTTAAATAAAGACATTTCATGAGTGGGGTACAATATGTTAAAAAGCACAAACTCAAACTATAAATACTCGTTTGAGACTCTTACAGTATAACTGGATAATGAGAACTTATATCACTCCTGTGAGATTAAATACATTTAACCCTAGTATAGACTTATGTTTTAAATGAAATAATTTCCAAGGCACATTTTTTCATTGTGTGTGGGAATGTGGTGAGGTGCAAAAGTTTTGGAGGAAAGTGACTCAGTATGTATCTCAATTTACTACTAACCCTATCTCTTTAAGCCCGGTAATATGTGTATTGGGTATTTATGTGGACAGTTGCTCTCTGCTCGTCAAAGAGAAAAAACTGGTGGATTTGTGTCTACTACAAGCCAGGCGTTCAATTGCCCTTTGCTGGAAGAATACAAGTTATCCTTCCCTTGGACTTTGGCTGAAAAACTTGATATCCAGTTTGGCCCTTGAGAAGCTAACATATGTGATTAAGGGGAAGTCTTCTGAATTTTACGAAATTTGGGAGACGTTCTAAAGATTTGTCAAAGGAGGAGATATTGAAGAGGCTATAGATGTGTGAAGTTGTAGTAAATGCTTAATTTTTTTATTTATTCTATTTTTATTTTTATTTTTTTACCAACTGCCAGGGTTATTGTGGAGGGGGAGGGAATTGAGTAAGTTATGTTTGTATTTAAGAGGACTATGTTTGTTATTTTGTTAAATGTGTTGTAAAATTCAATAAAAAAAATATGTTTGCAAAAATAAAAGGATTTCAATGTAAAAGATTATTATTGTGTACATAAAGATATGGTCTGCTTGCGCACTTTTACCTCGCACACGAGCAGTTCCGTTTGCGCTCTGGAGACGCGTTCGGTCTTTCCACTATTAAATTCCGTCATCTAAATAGCGAATCTGCCATGGCGCGAGCGCAACTGCCATTTAAAGGGAATGGGAGATGAGACTCTGATTGGTTTAACGCACGTAAATCCCAAAACACACCCATTACTCATTCTGAGAATAAGGACAACCCTTTTAGATCATTTTTCCCTCGTTAAACTAGCAAAAGTGGATTCGGACACGCCCTAAGTGAACTTGCGCCGTGCGCTTTAGACCATGCGCTTAGATCGTTAAAATAGGGCCCTGTATGTGTAAGTAGTAGCCTATAAAAACCCTGTAGATTATTCTTTCAGCTCTCTCTCCACTGTTAGGAAGCATTTTCTAAAGCACATAATCACCTGTGCTTCTAATTCATTATTCTGAGATTCTGATTGGCGGGTCATCAGTTTTGCTACTGACATAATGTTTACTCATGGATAAATGTGTGCTATTTGAGTTCACATTGTGATGCTTGAGTTATAGTTTCTCTCAATCGCTTTGGCACATTTTTCGCAAACAGTCTCAACATTCCCTAAACTCTAAGTACAATAGTCACAACTGTTTGCTTGAACATCAGGACTCTATTGCATGTCTGCAAAATGTAATTGTCATGAGTCCTGGTTGCAGCAGAAAAGAAACACGATCTAGGCCTATATGCAGCAGTCTTTGTTAATCACAAACTCAAACTAACAGAAATACTCAAGATACTCAGTATTCTAATACACGGTGCAGAACAACCAAGCTTACAACAACGTTGACAGACAACTAGACAGGATTAAACGCAGGCTTAAATGCACAGGTAAACAAGAAGTTTTTCCTTTGAGTTGTCCGCATACAGACGACACCATTGTCAAAACGATCCCCATTCACACAGATCCACGAAAACAAATAAATCCCCCTGTATTCTGCTGCCAGGCCATTAGATGGCAATCTCTCTCTCTCTCTCTCTGGCGTATGTCCTTAGACCTTCAGTTCTGTTGAGGTGAACCAGTCCAGCGTCCTATGATCAAGGTCAATTAGACAACGTTCGCAATTCAGGGGCCGATATATGGGGCAGCTAGTTAAAATGTGTTCCACAGTTTGTAGTGGGTCTCCGCATTGGGCACTATCCGTAGTGCCCCACTTCATAATTGCTGCCCCGAAGCGTCCAACACCTGTCCTCAGGCCGTTGAGGATCGTCCACTGCTTTCTGGGCAGGTGCTGGCCAGGAATATCCGTGGGGTCTTCAACGTAGAGGTGCAGCCGAGATGGTTCCGCTGACTTCTACTGGTCCCTCCATTTCGCCCTGACCCAGGCAGCCTTGCAGATGTCGGCTGGTGTAGTGCGGAGCAGTTCTTGGGCGTGTGTGGCAAAAGGTCGCCGGGACTTGAGGCGCATGCGCTGTGGTGTCTACGTGACGCTTTTGTGGAGGAGGTGGGATTCACTCGCCTGTGCCTCTCGAGCGAGAGCCAACAATGCTCCTTCTCGCCTGACCTCTGCAGGGGCAATTCCTCCGAGGATGGGCATTTGGTTGGTTGGAGGGGCTCATAGGCATCCGGAGACAGTCCGTAGGGCGGTGTTAAGGGCAGTGTCCAGCTTAACCCTCTGAGGTCTGAGCTGTTTTCTGGGCCCTGGAGGTGTTCTGACATGCTCTGACATTTGTGTTTTTTTCTGTTACTTGTGACATTTTCATGGCTAAAGTCTGATTACACTGTATTCAGCACAAACTCTGCTACAATAATATATCAGCAGCATGTATGTAAAAGTTTGTAGTTTTGAGATAATGACATTTATGCGTGGTTTGTGAAAATACAAAAAAAAATTCTCACTGAAATAAGGCCATGAAACCCATACTGATTATTTCTTCACAAGACTTTTGAAAATTGTATGACGTAGCCTAGAATATTTGCTCCAAAACTATGTGAAAATCACCCTGACTGCTCATTCAGATAAGACAATATATTGATTTTAAATTTCTAAGACGTGTTTTGTGTGAAAAAGCCTTATGCGAAAAGGCGTGATCATCTCATGAATATGTAAGCCTTTAACACCTGAGAAAGACAAAGACACTCCCCTAACTGCCCTATTAGGAGCGATCAGGCCCTATCATTCAGAGCAACCTTGCACAAAGAATGAGGAGATTTAAAAAAGAATGGCTTTTAGATTGTTTGGATTTATTTACAACACAACATAATCCAAAAATACACACCAAATGACAAAAGAGCACATTGAAAACAATGATCCAAAGACAGAGACCTTTGTGCCTAAAACCTAAATCCTAAAAACATTGTACATACCTTTCATTTCCAAGGTGTTTGATTTTCACTTTACCATGTTCATATACAGAGACTCATGTGAATGTTGAAGTCAGCAGGACTCAGTTGCATCTGGTCCCTGAAAGAAAAAGAAAAAAAAGAAAAAACTGTGAACATACTGATATCAAGAGAAACTATAGGGCTGCACGATTTTGGGAATAGATTTTAGATTTTTCTGGTTAAAATTTCTTTTTAAAATTCACAGAATACACACACACACACACACACACACACACACACACACACACACACACACGTTTCCAACAATATATAATGAACACCAGGTTTGTTGTGCCTTATAGGCATATAGGCTACGCAGTGCTGCATAAAATAATAACAATGAATTAAATCTTCCAAAAGATTTCAAGAACAACTACACTAGAGAAAAATATATTGATTATCATATGTTACTTCAAATGTTTCCATTCGTTATGATGATATGAAATGAGATAATAGTAAAAACATAAAGCCTAATGTTTGGTGCATTTTTCCTTTCAAACCCAATCGCGCTCCAAAATATAATACATTCAAACGCGATCGCGCTCCAAAATATGATACATTCAAACCCACAGCGGCTCCAAAATATGATACATTCAAACGCCATCGCGCTCCAAAATATTAAACATTATGGTTATACATATCTATGTTTGAACAGATATCCACAAACAGTATTTAACAGTAAACACGGGTCTAAATAGTATAATATTCACCATATATCTAGCAACAGTTCAACTGCAATGTGAAGTTTATGCAATACCATAAACTAATAAGTAAGCATTTCTTACCTTACATCTTTCTTGTCTTCAAATCGCGTTCTTCTTCTTCTGAGGTAAATCCAATGTAAGCTCAGACGTGTCTTCCAAACTCGACGAAAAGCAGAGACTTGTGAAGTTTTTTGGTGTTTTGTGTTTGAGGTAACGAGGGCGTTCGCGTTCCATGTGGACGATTTGCATGTGAATCACTTTTGCGCGAGTGGGCGTGTCGAATTAAAAAGTAATTAGCAAGCGTTTGAGATACTGGACATCCTGTTGGTTTTATACAAATTACTTAAACAGAGAATATTTGTTTTCAGTTTGAATCCGATCATTTAAAAGTACACACTTAAATGTGTACAAAGGTGTATGGCTCATAAATGTGTGAGAAGTATTCGCTGAGTTTTGTTTCAGTTTATAGACGTGCTCAAGAAAAAAAAGTTCAAAAAACTTTGTGGAGGTTCCCTATGTGGTGCCGGCTAGGCGCCATATCAGCACGGCACGGGAGTTTGTCTTTGCCTTGACTGTGTCCAGGTGTTGTCTAAATCAGGGGTTCCCAAACTTTTCCATTATTAATGGAATACCCATTATGGAATACCCTAGGTGGGCATTATTAATACCCACCTAGACAAGAATAATCTATCTCAAGACCCATCAAAATATAAAATAATTTTAAAGCATGAATGTGGGGTGGGAGGCGTTAGTTCTCTTTGGAGCAGTTTTTTTCCCTTGTTATAGTATGGATGACAAGTTTAATTGCAATACTAACTTTTGGCACATTATCAAAAATTGAGAGCCTAACAGCCGTTAGGGCTGTTGAAATAATGTGAAGAATACTGAGTAGTTTTTGTCTGCTGCCTCAACTGATTTACCAGACATGGCAGAACAAATTTAAAGAAATGGAAAAAGATTAAGTAAGCTTAATCATAACCAAAGGTTTGATATGACAAAAATCTGAATATAAAAAAATATAATAGACTAATAATTTTATTTGACAGTAGGCCCAGGACCTAGAATTTCAATACTAATATTTATGCTGCGAGTGTTGTTAAACTCATTACGTCGTTCAGCGCAGAAAACGCTTTCGTGCTTGTGTGTGTACATGTGAAATACTTTTTATATATAGGCTATATTTTTTGCGTTGTAGCAAAATGCATGCAAGGGAACGCAAACAACGCACTCTTACAACGACCATATCTCTGAAAGACAACAGTGCTGTGTTGAACAGACGACAGAGAAATCAGTGCGATTTGTTTCATGAGCGCGCGCTTGCGACATGTTGTGTTACTAATTTCAGCGTCTCAGAGCGGCGCGGTTCATTAAGCGGTTCTGTGCGCATTATTAACAAGAAGAAACTCGTTTACTCCAATCACTGCTCTGCATTCTGCATGAGATCGCATTACACCGGATAATTCAAATGTCACGAAAGGCTAATTCAGGTCTCCGCTGCGTTTCCCAAAAGCATCGGGAGCTAAGCTGATTGCAGAGACCATAAGTGCCAACGGTTTTACGATCTACTTAGGCATACGATGCTTTTGGGAAACGCAGCGCCTTTCGTGACATTTGAATTCTCCTGTGTAATGCGATCTCATAGCGATTTCTATTTAACGTTGGTACATCGTGCAAAATGTTTGTGTGTGTGTCATTCATGAAACGTAAATTTAGCTGCAGCCAATAGTGACTGCGCGACCCACCTCTTCCCAATCTGCGACCCACAAATGGGTCGCGACCCACAGTTTGAAAACCCCTGGTCTAAATGACAGTGTTCTGTCAAGCTTCACACCAAGGTATGTGGGGAAGGGCTGGGGCTGTAGCCGGGTGTTGTCAACCATGATGTTAATTTATGCGGGGCGCCTCTTTGTTGTAGAGGTGGAACATTGATGATACGGTCTTGTCAGCGCTAAGCTTGAGGCGCCAGTTCTTCAGGTATGAAGACAGGATGTTCATGTCTTCAGAGAGGCCCTACTCTAACGCTTCCCAGGATGGCTTGCTCAGTAAGATGGCCAGGTCATCTGCATAGTCGTACTTCCTCGATTGTGTAGCAGGTAGATCGTGGATGTAGATGTTGAACAGCATAAGTGCCAGCACTGAGCCTTGTGGGACACCGTTCTTGAGCTTTCTCACCCTACTGCTTTGGCCATTGTTGGTGTGTAGCCGAAAGCTGCGGTTACTCAGCATCTTCATTATGAGGCTCACAATGCACTTGTCTAGGATGGTTTCCAGAAGCTTTCATGTGTAGTCCGCGCAACCAGATAGTATAATTTGCGGCTGTGAGGTCCAGGAAGACGGTGCCGGCTTTCTCTCCTGTCTGGAAGCTGTCCTCTATGTCTTGGCACACAAGGGTCACCTGATCTGTTGGTGAACCTACCGCTTCGAAAGCCAGCTTGTTCTTTGGGCAGTTGGGGGTCCACCACTGGATTGAGACGCGTCAGGATAAGACGTTCGAGGAGCTTGTATGGAACGCAGAGCAGTGAGATGGGCCGGTATCCCTTGGGGTCGTAGCATGGCTTGTTTGGTTTGAGCAGGGTGATCACCTTGGCACGGCGCCAGATCTTTGGCAGCTTTGAATGTTGGAGACATGTGGAGAGGAAGAAGCGCAGCCAGTCGGTTGCCTTCTTGCCTTGGTGTTTAACATACTCCGGGTGGATGCAGTCTACACCTGGTGCCTTCAGGCGTTTGATGGCCTGTTCGATTTCTGATGTTGTGAAATCAGTGGATAGGTTGGAATTACATCCTGGGGCCCTGAACAGCTCATGGACTCTCGTTGATGTTGTCCTGGCGAAGTCCTTGTCTGCATTTGGAAAGCGGCCATTACTTTGATTTGATTTGATAGAACTAATTTGATAGTTTATTTGTCATTGCATATCTCTACACAACGAAATTAAGATGACATCAATCACTCAGTTAGCAGTAGGGTTGGGTACCGAAACCCGGTTCCAATAGGGAACCGGTTCTGACATAAACGGTAGTATCGAGACCGAATAAGAATGCAACTTTCGGTGCCTGATTTCAGTGCCTGACTTTTTTCACCGCCCCCTATAAAACATCTCGCGGCACGAATGATCCAATAACAAAACATATCCAGTTAACCAGCAGAGCATTCATTTAGTTTGTTTGTTAAATAAGAGACGATCTAGCGCTGAACTGTGTTTTTTAAATCAAGTGATCAAAGTGCTCGTTGCCGCTGCGACTGTGACTGTGGCCGCTGCGACTGCGCTGTGGCGCGGATACAGTGTTTTCTCTTGTGGCTCGCGCACACCGCACTTTCTTCACTCGGACGCGCGCTTCAATACGTTGCAGAGATCGATCTATTTATGAGGCGCCGTCTATATGAGTATGTGCGCGGAGAGTTTGTGTGTGCGTGCTCGCGTCTCAGATGAGTATGTGCGCGGAGAGTTTGTGTGTGCGTGCTCGCGTCTCAGATGAGTATGTGCGTGAGTTTGTGTGTGTGTGCTCGCGTCTCAGATGAGTATGTGCGCGGAGAGTTTGTGTGTGTGTGTGCTCGCGTCTCAGATGAGTATGTGTGTAGAGTTTGCGCGTGTGTGTGTGTGTGTGTGTGTGTGCGTGCGTGAGCGACTTTAGATGTGACGTTGTGCATTTCATATAGTTGGAGCATTCAGCAGTATACATGTATGTGTGACTACTTAGTATATGTGTATGCAAGCGTTTTATGTGTCCGTGAATGAAGTTCGATTTAGGCCCTAGACGCCGCCTCATATCTATTCGTTCTGGTGAAATCACAACATATAATGCACACAAAGTGTCCCTGCTTGATATACAACCACTGATGAGCATAATCGGTTTAAAAAAAATAAATAAAAAAAAACCTACGAATGTGGATTAGAACCCAAAACCTCTGACACTCTTGACTAAAGTTCAAATTCAGCTGCAGTGTTCCTCTTCGGGTAAGTCTAGTATTTTAATACCAACTGCAAATCTTGCATATCAAGTATGAAGTATATCAAGTATATTTATATGAGGCTATACTATGTGTGTTAAATATTTCTGCTCAGTGTCAGATATTTCTCTGTTTTGTAAAAGTCTATAATATATAATATGTAATATATATATATATATATATATATATATATATATATATATATATATATAATATGAGAGGACAAAATTTTGATCTTAACTTAAGTGTTTTCGGCTACATCAGCACAATTTTTAATTTTATCAGAAATTAGAAAATCTTTTTCAGAAAACACACACAGGTATTATTTTTTTTGATAAAGTGTGTGCGATTTCGTTTTCTTAAGTACCGGTTTAAGAACCGTTTAAGCACCGGAACCGTTTGAAAAATACCAAGTAGGTACTGGTATCGGATAAAACCCAACCAATACCCAACCCTAGTTAGCAGCCTAGGGGATAAAAGTAACACCGTCAACAACAGTTCATAGATAAATATATATTAATAAAAAAAATAAAAATAAAAAAAATCAAAAATAAAATAAAATAAATATATATATATATATATATATATATATATATATATATATATATATATATATATATTTAAAATGGAATAATAAAACTAAAACATTTAAAAAACACAATATAAATCAAGTCCGGATTTACTTAGTCTTTCAACCTTTCAGCAGTTCATTAATGGCCCTTGGAAAAAAACTGTTTCTCATGAGGTTTGTCCGCGCCCTCATGACCCTGAGCCGGCCTGACGGTAAGGTGTCAAACAGAGTGTAGCCAGGATGTGTAGGATCCGCCCTGATGCTTGCAGCTCTTCTCTGCAGCCTACTGGAGTAGATGTCCTCAAGGCTCGGAAGAGGTGCCCCAATGATTCTCTGGGCAGTTTTAATTACCTGCTGCAGGTCTTTTTTCTCCTCAACAGTGCAGCTGGAAAACCACACTGTACAGCTGTATGCCAGCACACTCTCTATTGTGCACCTGTAAAAGTTTATGAGGAGTGTCTGCAGGAGCCCAGTGCGTCTTAGGGTGCGCAGGAAAAAAAGTCTCTGCTGAGCTTTTTTCCCTAGCTCTTTGGTGTTTACTCCTCAGGTCAGATCCTCCGCCAGATGTAGCCCCAAGTATCTGAAGCTTCGGACCTGTTCCACCTCCTCTCCATGTATCTCGAGAATTTCATGTTTGTTGTTTTTACATTTTCTAAAATCAATTATGATTTCTTTTGTTTTCTTTGTATTAAGAATTAAATTGTTCCTGCTACACCATGATACAAGTGATTGGACCTCCTCCCTGTAAGCGGTTTCATCATTGTTGGTTACCAGCCCCACCACAGCTGTGTCATCTGCAAATTTGAAAATGGAATTTGAGTCATGAATGGCAAAACAGTCATAAGTGAATAGTGAGTAAAGGAGCGGACTAAGAACACAACCCTGGGGAGTGCCGGTGTTAAGGATGGTGGTGGAGGAGGTGATATTTCCAAGTCTGACATGCTGGGGTCTGTCAGTAAGAAAGTTCTTAATCCACTTGCAGAGGTGAGAGTCCAGGCCAAGTAATAGCAGTTTGTTGACTAGTTTGCTGGTATTGATGGTGTTAAAAGCTGAACTGAAGTCAACAAAAAGCATCCTGACATATGTGTTGGGGTTCTCCAGGTGAGTGAGGGCAGTGTGAAGTGCGAGTGAAATGGCATCATCAGTGCATCTGTTGGCTCTATAGGCAAATTGGTGTTGGTCCAGATTTGCTGGAATGAAAGACTTGATGCTGTTTAATACCAATCTCTCAAAACATTTCATTATAATTGGTGTTAATGCTATTGGTCTGTAGTCATTTAGACATACAACAGTTTTCTGTTTTGGAACAGGAATGATGGTAGCAGTCTTTAGGCAGGTAGGAACTATAGCCTCCTTCAGTGACTTGTTAAATATGTCAGTCCAAACAGCTGCAAGCTGATGAGCACATACCTTTAGTACACGTCCTGGGACCCCATCTGGTCCAGGTGCTTTTCTGATGTTAATGTTCTGCAAGGCCCGTTTGACCTGGTGCTGATCTAGTACGATCGGTTGCTCATGCACATGAGTACTGACGATGGCCTGTCCTGCACTGGCTCCATCCTCAAAGCGGGCAAAGAATGTATTCAGCTGGTCCGGGAGAGAAGGGTCAACAAGAGAGGGTGGGCCGTAATTTGCGGTATTGTTAGTTATTGTCCTGATTCCCTGCCACATGCTGCGATGGTTATTTTCTTTGAAATGCTGTTCAATACGCAGCTTGTAATTTTTCTTAGCAGAAGTAATCCCCCTTCTCAGGTCAGCTCTGGATTTCCTGTAAGCTTCCTGGTCATCAGATCGCAAAGCAGCATCCCTGGCTTTCAGAAGAGTGTACACGGGTTCCGATAAACCAGGGCTTCTGGTTAGGGATCAATTTAACATATTTAGTCTGAATGGTGTTTTCAATACAGAACTTAATGTATGACAGTACTGTGGTGGTGTATTGCTCAATGTCTGCATGGTCAAAGAGCTCCCACAAAGTATCTTCAAAACAGTCCTGTAGTGCAGATTCTGTTTCCTCAGTCCAAATCTGCACAGTCTTGATTTGACATTTAGTTCTGCTAGCAACAGACCTGTATGTTGGTCTCAGGAAAAGGGCCAGATGATCAGATTGACCGAGGTGGGGGGCTGGCAGTGCTCTGTAGGCTCCCTTTATGTTCGTATACACCTGATCCAGTGTTTTCCCCTTCCTTGTTTCAATCTTAATGTTTTTGTAAAATTTAGGTAGAACTGATTTTAGATTTGAATGATTAAAGTCTCCCGCCACAATGAAAAGACTGTCGGGTAGCTTGTTTTGTTGTGCACTGATAGCCTCATACAGTTTTTTCATGGCTAACTTAGCGTTAGCACGTGGGTGAACATACACAGCAGCCACAAACACAGCAGTGAACTCCCGGGGTAAATAGAACGGTCTGCATTTTAGCAGCAGGAATTCCATGTCTACACAGCAATGTCTCTCCATGACAATAACATTCTTACACCAGTTATTATTTATAAACACACATACTCCTCCCCCTCTCGTCTTACCAGACTGTAGTGTGCAGTCTGATCTGTAAACACTGCGGCCCGCTAACTCCACAGCTGTATCCGGGATGTTCTCATGTAACCATGTCTCTGAAATTATTGTAACACAACCATCCCAGCGGTAATCCGTAGTCCGGAGTCTCATCTCGTCCATCTTGTTTACGAGAGAACGGGCATTGGCAAGAAATATGCTAGGCACAGCAGGTTTGTGTGGAGCTAGACGAAGCCTGTCCCGGCTCCCAGCCCTCTTCCCCCGCTTTTGCTTCCGCGTCCTTCTCGGTCTGTATTTCTTCCCGGAGAATCGGATTTGTTGCCTACGCTTCTTTGGCCGAATAATCTCCACCGGGAATGTCCCAAAATTGCCAGGTACATATACCGAGCTGTCGTTTCTTATCGTCAAAAGTGAAGATCGAGTGTACTTCACCAAAAAGCTGCTAAGCAATGGAGAGTGCCGAGCCGCTGCGTGTGTCCGCGCCGCCACAACTTCTGCCATTTCAACCACAATTACTTAGTAGGAGGGACGCAATGGAGTTTGCGCTGATGGGGCACTGTACTGGGGTTGTTGACCTTCCGGCTTGTTCAAGGTCTGCCACGCCCGGCAGCTGGAATGTGTGAAGTCGATTGATTCCACAGTCTCTGTCCATCATTGCCTCTGTTTCTCGTTAGCCTGCAGAATAGTTCTTCTGCTGCTTTGTCCCTATCCTCGCTAGCTTGTGCTTCTGCATAGGTGTGAAGTATGTCTTCACATTCATCATCCCAGCAGGGAACATAGGTTTTGCATATACCGCGAGGGATGTTTTTTTTGGCGGATGCCAGGAGCATCTTGCTGTGGCACGGGTGTGGTAGCCCAGCAGCTGCCTGGTTCACAAGTGTCGTGAAACCTGCCCAGTTTGCTTTGCGGAAGTTCCACCTCTTGGCATCCCTCCCTTGCACTGGTTGGACCATTGTTGGGATAGTGATGAGTGACGGTCGATGATGTGACCGGGGGAACATGTCTAGGATATGTCTGACAGGGAGTGGTTGGTTGTTGTGCCATTTTGCAAATGCCAGATCTGGATTGGTGGTGCTGTTCCATCGTGCAGAGTAGAAAGTGCTACTTCGGATCATATAGGATTGTCGCTTCAGCGGTAGAGGCTCAGTCACCATCAGTGTGGGAGCTACTATAGCCCCATTCTGTATGATGGCTATTGAAGTCTCCATCATACACGGCAGGGGCTGGGACATCTGGCAGCGACGATGCAATCAGTCTGCTTGGAGGTGTCTTGTAGACGTTAACAATGGTATTATCTTGCACTTTCGTTGTGATCCATTCTACCTCTGCCCTTTCTGGGGATATTCCTATAGCTGACCAGGCCATATAATTGAAGACAAATATGGCCATGCCATGGTGTTTATTGGCAATGTATCCGTCCAGGGTATACCCAGGGACCTTCAGGATGTTCTTGTTTTCAGCATGGGTCTCCTGCAGTAGAATCACCGTCACATTGTTTTTGTTTGCTATTTGTTCAAGTTTGTTGGTCTTGGCGATGGTGAGTCCTTCGACGTTGAGCTGAAGTAGCGTTAACGCTGGTGCTGCGGTCTGCGGACGTTGACATTAGATTAACAACCTTGCAACTGCTCTTCGCTACTAGTAGGGGAGGCTACATAGAGGCTGTCTTCTTCTCCCCCAATGAAACAATGTAACAATGATGGCAATGAAACACTATAGACTGAACACGTAATACGCATGTGCATGATGTCATCGCCTTCAGAGATTTGCGTTTTTGTTGTTTACACAGAGACGGTTTTCAAAAACTTGCACCCAAAACGCCGTTGTTGTGTAAATGAACGGCCAAAACGCATAAAAAGTTTTACGTTTTTAGTTGAAAATGGTGTCGTGTAAACAGCCCGTAACTGAGACACTCAAACATGAACAGAACTCAAATCATGACAGTAGTTTCTCACCCAAAATATTTAATTCATCCTTCAAAACCTAGTTATTGGGTGAGTAAGTTGGCCAATGTCACCAAAATAAAAGTGTTTTTGTCATTGTGTTGTATGTCATTCACCATCGTTTTGAGGCTCTCTCTTTTTTTTTTAAGTATCGGTTCAGGCAACGTTTAGGCACTGGTACCGTTTTAAAAGTATCAATTTGGTACCGGTATAAAAAAAAAATCCAATCCTATGAATAACAAACTAAAAGTTAATGGAAACGAAACTAAGAATGAACATAACTGAACTTAACCGTTGTGAGCCACACTGGTCAATTGTTTCGATGTTTTTTCACCATGGAAATACTTTATTAGATACAAATTCCATGTTTGTTTATAATAACTGCTTTCTATACTATGTCAGTTCTGTCTAGCTGAATGCTTTTGTGTATCACACTGAGCTTTTTAGATACAGATTTCAACGGTAGGTAAAAATTGACTGAGAAACGTCAATACTGTAGTACACAAAAAGAAAATGAACATTTGTATTTATACAGTACATTTATTTTTGCAGAAATGTGTTGAAATATGTAAACTGAAAATTCACAGTTGCTTGTTCATTTTTACACACTCTATTATGTCTTCTCTAACACATAAATGTCTTCTTACATTATAATTCTATTGCTCTTCCATGACAATAATTTTTAGTTTACATGTTAACACATTTCTAAAAAAAGTTATGTTCTGTTTAAATACGAATGTTGTATAAATACAAACTGATGTAGCTGCCGCTGTTCTGGGTTGTGATGTTACTCCATGTTCAAAAATGGTGGTGATTGTGCTGCCAGCAAACTCCACACACACACACACACACACACACACACACACACACACACACACACACACGCACACACACACACACACACACACACACACACACACACACACACACACAAACTTGACTGATTGATTGATTGTGAATTTGCCAATTATAAACAAATATTCATGGAATACATCACGTCTGACAGATTTTGATTACTGAATGGATCATTTTGCATGTGATAGCTCACACGATGAAAGAATGTTGTTAAGAAGTTGTGAAGAGTTTGACAGTTTCACTGAGCATCAACTCATCAGTTTTGATCACCAAGCCATGTGCATTTAGTCATTGTGCAAATTTTAGAAAATTGTACATACTCTTTTGTACACATGTGCCAAAACACATGCAATTTACTTAAATCAATAATAACTTGAACTTGAAGTTTTGAGAAAAAATAAAAATAAATTCTCCTTCGAGAACTGAGCCAAAACGACTGAGAAAAACTCCATTGACAAGCGTAAACTTCCTTGAAAGCGGGTACTCTGTTGAAGTTTAAAACTATTGGATCTGCCCAGAGCCACTCTGGATCTGCCATAACCAATTGCTAACGTTTGGTCGTGACGTATAACCCTACAACTCAAACTAGCGCACAACCTCAACGTCATTGTTCTCAGCCACTCCCTCTGTTCGCTGATTGGACAGGTACAATTTTGGCTTGGAAAAAACCCACGAATATACCGCAAACCCAGACGGAGTACTGAAGGAAAATGAAAATTGAGTGGAAGTACGTAGGAGGGCGGAGCCAGGCTACGACTGTAATGCCGCCATGCTGAGGGGAGTGCATGCCAAAATAATGGCTGAGACTATAGCAGAATAATGGCAGTTTCAAGCAGAAATGCCAAAACCACTCACCCCTTCTGGTCACACACCAGACTGTCAGTGACAATACTCCCTATGGCGACTGCCCAAGCTATCATGCCACAATGAGCTCAGTAGAGCGGTGGCTTCAGCTTAGAGAGACTCTTTAGAGAGAGGAAGCCAACTCACCCAACACACCAAGGCACGCATCAAGGCACGCATGACATATCACTACTTGGCTCAGATAAGCGGAGGCCTTATCAAAAAGCTTCAAAGGCCGCTCAAGGGCTTGGAACCAACATCTTCACTGGAAGGGATTACTTTAAGGGAATATGGCCAGTGGCCTAACACTTTTAGGGGGTCAATGTGTCAACCCCCATAGCCACCAGGGAGGCTGACCCGGTCTGTCCTGAGACCTAGTCTAGCCAACAACCTGTCTGTTTCCTAAACAGAGACTCTTACCATTACTTGCCTCATAAGAGGTAACCAGATGAAAGAGACTGCGGAAAAGCAGTAACCAGCTCACACCGGATAAAGAGAAGGGCATCCTGGGGAGCAGGACTCAGCATAGTGCTTTCCAAATCCTTACAAGCGAGGGGAGTTACTCTGCTCGACCCTGGACTTACAGTGCGCTATCTTTTTCAAAGCACTGTGGGTACTCTACATAGGGTCCCTAAAGTGAGGAGTACCTCCAGCTCTTCTAAGACCCTCTCGAACGAGGGAGTACCTAAGAGCTTAATAATATTGATCTACCAGGGAGGTCTCATGAGAGTCCTTCGACCTTCTGATCAGACTCTGGGAGCGGAGTACTCTACAGAAAGACCCTCTCAAATGAGTGGAGTACTACCCAGCTCAACCGAGTAGAGCATCGACCAAGCTCTAAGCAATAGCAGAGAGGCTCCAGAGGAGCCAGCAACATTATGTAACTCTAGGGGACTAGGACACAGATTAGCTGAAATTGCTAAAAAAACCTAGCTCAACCTCCCTAGGATCACCTTCGAGGTGGTCTGAGGGCCAACTACATGGCAACGAATCTAGAACTCTAGGGCTAGTGTCAGGGAGGCTCCTGTGAGCTCCGTGAAGGGCCAACTACTTTGTAGCAAGTCAATTTCTGGCAAAGCTAGCCACTAGAGGTCTGCTGGGCTTGGGATATTCACTCGCATTGCCAACACAAGCGATGTACTCAGCTTAGCGCCTTTTACCCTTTAAGCAAGGGTAGCATTGGTCTTTTGCAGCCGGACTGTCGAGGAGGGCCTACTACTCCAGAATAACACAAGTGTTAGGCAAGGGGCAAGTGTTTGAGCTCTAAGGGAGCGTACTCAATACCATCCTGGATAGGAGGGAGTACTTTCTGGCCCTGGAGGTGTTCTGACATGCTCTGACATTTGTGCTTATTTCTGTTACTTGTGACATTGTCATGGCTAAAGTCTTATTACACTGTATTTAGCACAAACTCTGCTACAATAATATATCAGCAGCATGTATGTAAAAGTTTGTAGTTTTGAGATAATGACATTTATGCGTGGTTTGTGAAAAAAAAACAAAAAAAATTTGCCACTGAAAAAAGGCCATGAAACCCATACTGATTATTTCTTCACAAGACTTTTGAAAATTGTATCACGTAGCCTAGAATATTTGCTCCAAAACTATGTGAAAATCACCCTGACTGCTCATTCAGATAAGACAATATATTGATTTAAAATTTATAAGACGTGTTTTGTGTGAGAAAGCTTTATGCGGGAGGTGTGATCATCTCATTAATATGTATAGTTTTCACACCTGAGAAAGACAAAGACCCTCCCCTAACGGCCCTATTAGGAGCAATCAGGCCCTGTCATTCTGAGCAACCTTGCACAAAGAATGAGGAGATTTAAAAAATAATGGCTTTTAGATTGTTTGGATTTATTTACAACACAACATAATCCAAAGATACACAACAAATGAAAAAAGAGCACATTGAAAACAATGATCCAAAGACAGAGACCTTTGTGCCATTCCTAAAAACATTGTACATACCTTTCATTTCCAAGGTGTTTGATTTTCACTTTACCATGTTCATATACAGAGACTCATGTGAATGTTGAAGTCAGCAGGACTCAGTGGCATCTGGTCCCTGAAAGAAAAGAAAAAAAGTGAACATACTGGCATCAAGAGAAACTAGGCCTGCACGATTTTGGGAATAAATAATACATTTGGGAATACATTTTAGATTTTTCTGGTTAAAATTGCTTTTTAAAATTCACAGAATACACACACAAATGTTTCCAACAATATATAATATAATGAACACCAGGTTTGTTGTGCCTTGTAGGCATAGGCTATGCGCAGTGCTGCATAAAATAATAATAACAATAACCTATAGCAGCCTATAAATCTTCCAAAAGATTTCAGTAACAACTACGCTAGAGAACAATATATTGATTATCATATGTTACTTCAAATGTTTCCATTCGTTATGATGATATGAAATGAGATAATAGTAAAAACATAAAGCCTAATGTTTGGTGCGTTTTGCTTTTCAAACGCGATCGCGCTCCAAAATATGAAACATTCAAACTCACAGCGCGCTCCAAAATATGATACATTCAAACGCACAGCGCGCTCCAAAATATGAAACATTATGGTTACCATATTATACATATCTACGTCTGAGCAGATATCCACAAACAGTATTTAACAGTAAACACGGGTCTAAATATTATAATATTCACCATATATCTAGCAACAGTTCAACTGCAATGTGAAGTTTATGCAACATAACAAACTAATAAGTAAGAATTTCTTACCTTACATCTTTCTTGTCTTCAAATCGCGTTCTTCTTCTTCTGAGGTAAATCCAATGTAAGCTCACGGCGCGTCTTTCAAACTCGACGAAAAGCAGAGACTTGTGAAGTGTTTTGGTGTTTTGTTTTTGAGGTTCTACGTGGAGATTTGCATGTGAATCTCTTTTGCGCGAGTGGGCGTGGTCAAATTAAAAATAATTAGCAAGCGTTTGAGATACTGGACATCTTGTTGGTTTTATACAAATTACTTAAACAGAGAATATTTGTTTTCAGTTTGAATCCGATCATTTAAAAGTACACACTTAAATGTTTATAAAGGTATATGGCTCATAAATGTGTGACAAGTATTCGCTGAGTTTTGTTTCAGTTTATAGACGTGCTCAAGAAAAAAAAGTTCACCGCGACGGAGAGGCAGAACACACACCCTGTTTATTTTCTTTATTTTACAAAAGCACAATGTTTTGATTTGATTGTAAGTGGACACATACAAAAGTAGAAATATCACATATTCTTTTTTTGTATTTCTTTTTTCTGTATGACCATAAATGACGGAGTAATTTAAGTTTATTGTGCTACAATGTGAAGAAAATCCAGAAAAACGCGGGGGCGCGTTTGCCGACCCCAGAGGGTTAATCGGCTCGACCTGAGCATCATTGGTGCAGGGCACAAGGGGCTTCTAAGCTCTGGGAGCGAAGTGTTCTCAGAAAATCCTCACCCTTTATTCAAGGGCGGTTAATATCAGCCTGGCCCGAGACAACCACTCAAGGGTAGATACCTGAACAATTACTTGAATCTATCTCCAAAACAGGTTGCTGTCTTGAGCTAAGCTCTGGAGGAGTAGAGGCCTCATCAGGAAGAAATTCCATGGAAGAGGCCTAACCACTCAAACCCCCCAACTTGATGGTCAAAACCAAGGAGCTTTCACAGGAAAGTCTGGCCACAGGCTAGATAATGCTACAACCAAAGCTCTAGAGAGTGGCAGCTTCAGCATAGTGCTTGTCACTCTCCAAGCAAGAGGAAGCCTGACAACGCCCAGGTAACAACCACAGGGGAGGCCTTCTGAGGACATAGCCTGCAACGCCTGGCTATTTGTCTGTGCTAAACACCGCTAGGGAACATTTCGCTTCTACTCTAGTATCAAGAGGAGTCAGTACAGCCTAGGCAGTTTGAGGAGGCCACAGGGCCTACAACTCGCATTAGGAGAAGGTGTCGTACCAGGATCACTAGCTGCCAGTCTTGGGCTGGAGAGGCTCCCCTTCAGGAGTAACCTACTCTGAGCTACTGCAGACTAGGAGGTGGAGATGCTACAGCAAAAAACGCCCTCTGTCTAAGAGACGCATTCCTAAAGTACTTAGCCTAGGCCGGATATCGGGGCAGCCCAAACATTGACGGCCGAGCACACAAGCATTCATGACCTTCCTGGAGCTCAGTTGAGCGGTGGCTTCAACATAACTACTCTCTTAAGTGAGAGGAAGCCAACTTCAATCACCACAAGGAAAGTATCAAGGTGGCCTTACCACAGACCTCCACTTGAAAGCATCATCCACCTGGAACTCAGTGGAGTGGTGGCTTTCACATACTGACTCTCTAAATGAGAGAAAGCCAACACAATCACCACAGGGTGATTATCAAGGTGGCCCATAGAGGAACGCGCTTGAAGATCTATCTGGAGCTCAGATGAGCGACGGCTAAGAAAATAACTCTCTAATTGAGAGGAGGCCGAGCTACAGGTGATATGTTTTGTTCTACTGCTTCCCACCATATAAGAACCTCATAACCCGACTCTTAGTTAGAGAAGGCAAATAGTAAGGGTGTCATGATAACCTTCCCTAAAAATGGGAGCTCCAGGGCCCCAGTCAAATTGCCCCTTTCAAAAAAAAAATCCATATAGGTTCAGTTTAATTGTAAGGAAAGGTTGATTTGGTTATATGTTGACCTTTAAGCGCCCTCTTGTGGTGAGGATTGTGTATGGTAACTTCAGTATGACTTGTGTTGAGTTGAGTTCATTGTGAAGTGTATGTATTTGTCATATAAATATGATGTTTAGTAGGTTTAAGATGTTTGTCAGTAAATTCATTAATCTAGAGATGCAAATGTTGCAAGTAAAGTGACTGTGTAAAGTGTGAACATCAGTTAGTGCCATATGCTAGTGATCTTTTGTTATGATTATTAGGCTAATTTGGATCCCGTGATTACAAGCCATTACCTAAAACAAGGAATATAATTAACAAATGCACATGACAATGTAACATTTAATGCTTATAATGTGTTGATTTAATGTTTCATTTGAGTGTTTTATTTAGGCAGTAAATACTGTTCAGTCAGCTATGCACTTTGAATATGTACAATTCTTCAACCCCTTCTAACAGCATCACACCACCGACAAAGGTGAAACAGCATGGCGGGGAGCCTGAGCCCAGCACACCATCAGTCTCAGCTATAGCAATGTGCACAGAGGTATGTGGCGAACAGCACGGCTCAAGGTCTTGTGCTAAAATATGCCTAGCCAAAGTGTATCCTTTAGGTCAGAGGGACAAAGCAATAAACCTGTATGCTGTTATGGATGAACAAAGTAATCAGTCTCTTGCCCACTCTGACTTTTTTTCTGACCTCTTTAGTGTTAAAGGAGGCACAGAGATGTATTCCTTAAAGACATTTTCGGGTATCATGGAAGTGAGAGGGAGAAAGGCTAAAAAATGTATTGTCGAGTCTATAGATGGACACATAAAGGTGCCGCTGCCTGCGATGCTAGAATGTGACATGATCCCAGAGGATCGCTCAGAGATCCCCTTGCCTGAAGTCGCCCAATATCACCCACACTTAAAGGCTCTCTCGCACAAGATACATTCCATAGACTCAAATGCACAAATCCTGTTGCTCTTGGGTAGAGACATCCTGAGTTTGCAAAAAGTAAGAGAGCAGTGCAATGGTCCCCATAATGCACCATTCGCCCAGCCACTTGATCTCGGCTAGGTTATTGCGGGGGATGTCTGTTTGAATGGTGCACACAAACCAAGGTCTGTCGCAACGTACAAAACTAACACATTACTCAACGGGCATCCATCGTACCTTAGTCCATGTACCAATGTCCTGCAAATAAAAGATAAATCTGTGAGCCAACTAAAAGACACTCAAATCTGCACAGATACTTACCAGGCAATACAAACAGACTACCCATCTCGGGGACACTATCTTCATCAGGAGGGAGGATGATGAAAAGTTAGCACCTTCACAACAGGATGCACAATTTCTCACAATAATGCAGAACGAAATGTATGAGGATGAGACAAACAGCTGGGTTGCACCCCTTCCCTTTGTTACACCCAGACAACGTCTACCAAATAACTAAAAGACTCATCACACTAAAACAAAGTCTCGACAAAAAACCTGAGATGAGAGAGCACTTTGTACAGTTCATGCAAAAAGTCATAGACAACAAGCAAGCAGAAGTCACCCCCCCCTTACAGCTGAATGAAGAGTGTTGGTATCTCCCCATGTTTGGGGTGTACAACCCGCAGAAACCTAAGCAAATCTGTGTGGTTTTTGACTCAAGAACGTCCTTTTAAGCGGCTCAGATCTCAATAACGCTTTGCAAGGGGTTCTAATCAGATTCCGCAGAGAGCCCATCGCAATAACAGCAGATGTGGAACAAATGTTCTACTGTTTCACAGTAAGGGAAGACCATCGCAATTTACTGTGATTTATCTGGTTTAACCCCCTGAGGTCTACAGTATCGCCGGCGATACCAGCTCGCTTTTTTTTTTATTAGTGTAAAAGAAACTCATAAATACTCTGTTGACTTTGATTTTCCATAGGAGTTTCATACATCAATCGATTCTGTTAAATGTGTATTATTTTTGTGTATACTCACAATAAAAACAAAGTGTTGTGCTTTTTGCCAAATAAAGAAAAATAAACACGAAGCGAGTTCTGCCTTCTCTCTGCCAGTGTAGTCCATTCTGAAACGCGTCCGAAAATGAACAATAACTCAGCGAATACTCAGTCAAACAGGCATACAGACACACAGGCATGAAGCTTGAATTCTCTTCTTTTAAATGAAGTAATTTATATAAAAAACAAATAATTCTCATCTTGTGAAATCTGTATTAAAAGAGAGTGATTCCAGTCGACCTCATTACAGCTGATTCAGATGTAATGTGACTCCGCCCACGGAGAGCGCGCGCTATTCAAACGCAAATGGCTGAGGCAATCCTGTGAACGCCCCCATCAGCTCGAGAAAACACACAAGTTTATTTAAATCATTACTTGTTTACACCGTCTTGCAGCGCTGTGAGGAATAATACTAATGGAAAATGTCCCTCAGAAGTGCGGGTATATCGAGGAGCGAGCTGAGGAATACTAGTAAGTTTTTTCCTTCTCACGTGAATTTCTTCACGTGGGTTTCTGTTTATGAATGAATAAACGGCAGAGATGCGCGCTGTTTACCACAGCTGACAAAGACAGTTTAAATTTAAATCGCGTGTGTGAATGAATGATGATGTTTTAGCAAACTGCATTGCTATACTGAGATAAGTAAACATCGACTGAATGTTGAAATAAAATGTAGGCTATTTGTATAAGCAACGTATTAAACTGCAAATTAACAATATGCCCTAATATTTCATGAAAACAACGTTACAGTCAGACGAAATATGAAAGACAACATTTTGTTGACTAGATTTGGGTACAGTTTTTACTGTAGAATATACTGCCACATCAAATAAGCTTTTGTTTAGCAATTTCTATATATAAAATACTATTTTTGTCAAAAATAAAGTCATCAACTAAGATGTTAGCTGTTCCAATGTTGGTTATATTCAAACTAATGAATACATAGATAAAATGTAGGCCTATAATCATTTTTTTTACAAAGAAAGAGTACACTTGAAATATTGTTGAAATTGTAATTATTGTTGTAATTGTAACCGTTTTAATAAAATAGCAAAACATATTTACAAGATAGATGTAAGCAAAATCTTAAATGGTCAATATAAGTCTTCTTCTAAATATATCTTTTGTCCTTGCATTGTGGCTCAGTCAGTGTCACACCTGAATGAATGGCTAATTATGCAGAGTGGGTGTATTCTAAGGTGTAAACCACTCCTCGTTCACGCCCCCTCGCATACTGGCTTTCCAAGCAAAACCTGTTTTACATCAATTTAAATCAATGTATGGTTTTATGTGAACGATAAAGCAAGACTATTTTCACATAATTTTGAAGAAAAAACTATAGGCGACGACATCCATTAGTCAAAAGTCTTATTGCCACATATTTAGTATGTGTTTTGTGGCCTTATTTCAAAAACTTTAATTTTTAGTTTTTTCGATAACCACGCATAAACATTATTCTCTCAAAAATGAAAACATGTACATACATGTGGCTCACATATTATTGTAGTCCTGTTTGTGCTATATAGAGTGAATTTACACCTTTGCCATTAATATGTTTATAAGCAACTGAAAAAAGCACAAATGTCAGAGCATGTCAGAACACCCCCAGGGCCCAAAAAAACGCTCAGACTCCAGAGGGTTAAAGACAATGACGTCACAAAAGAGATAATCGAGTACCGCATGAAAGTCCATGTTTTTGGAAATCGTCTGTCTCCCTCTTTTGCAATCTACGGGCTCCGCAAGGCAGCTGAAGCCAGTTTGAAGGAATATGGCAAGGGCGCAGAGCATTTTATGTCTATGTATCGAACAGAGTCTCTAGAATCAGAAAATCTTCAGTACCAACACAGTGGCATCATGTCTCATCAGAAAACAACTCAGCAGACATTGCTACTCGCCCAATAGCAGCACTTCTACTGCCTCAAACATACTTGTTCACCGGACCCCCATTCTTGTCGAAGGAACTGCCCCAGTGTTCCTCTACAGCAGGTACAAACGAGTTCGAGCTAATAGAACCAGAGCATGATTCAGAGATTCAACCAGAAGTGAATGTCTATGCAACTAAAGCCAGCATCGAACCCCTCAGACCACACCGGTTCGAACGATTCTCAACATGGAAACATCTCATACGAGGTATGGCAAAACTTATTACTCTAGCTAGAAACAAGTCCAAAGCTTCAGATCAAAACACTACAAATCCTCAAACTCAAGCTAAACTTACAGTCATCTCAAGCGTCCAACATTATGCATTCAAAGAGGACATTAACATTAAGAAACTGCATAAAGGGGAACGAATCCCAAAAACAAGCCCCTTGTGGACTCTAAACCCCTTCATAGACTCAGATGGACTGTTAAGGGTGGGGGGGTCGGACGTCTCTAGCTGACCTTCCGTATGACGAAAAGCATCCTCTGATACTCCCTAAAAAACATCATGTGTCAACTCTGCTTGTGAGACATTACCACCAAGGTGTCGCTCACCAAGGTCGTCACCTCACTGAGGGAGCGCTGCGATCTGCTGGTGTTTGGATGATTGGAGGCAGGAAACTAGTCTTGAGTGTAATTTATCAGTGTGTCACTTGTCGTAGGCTTAGAGGAAAACCTGTTGAACAAAAAATTGCCAACCTCCCAGAAGATCGACTCACCATGGAGCCCCCGTTCACTTGGGTCGGCTTAGATGTTTTGGGGCCCTGGAGTGTAGTCACTCGCAAGACTAGGGGTGGGGCCGCAGAAAGCGAACGCTGGGCAGTTTTATTTAGTTGCTTAGGGACTCGTGCAGTTCACATATAAGTAATTGAATCTATGTCCACCTCATGCTTTGTTAATGCGCTAGGAAGGTTTTTCGCAGTTAGAGGCCCTTCCAAAGTTCTCAGACCAGACCGCGGCACCAACTTTATTGGAGCCTGTAAGGAGCTAAAAATCAGTACAGATCACCCTGAGATTCAAGACTACCTCAGCAATGAAGGCTGCACATGGACATTCAACACACCTCACTCATCACATATGGGTGGCTCATGGGAAAGAATGATTGGCATCGCTCGCTGCATTCTAGACGCCATGTTACTGCAGTCAGGTCCAACGCACCTTACCCATGAGGTCCTCATAACACTAATGGCAGAAGTCATGGTATTCATTAATGCTCGCCCATTGGTTCCCATAAGTACTGATTCAGACTAACCAACTATTTTGAAACCGTCTATGCTTCTAACTCCAAAGGCAGGAGCTGCTCCCGCTCCTGAAGGGATCTTTGACATAAAAGACATGTAATCTAAATGCCCCCGAGCGTGCCCTCGCCTCTCTGAACTTTCCCACCACCGCCTCTACGGAGGTGCCAAAAAGTTCATATGGAGAGACCGGGGCATCGAGGAGAAAGCCCTTCTCTTTCTCTCCGATGTCCGCCAGGTTTACCAGTGGCAACGTGAGGTGTTCTCCAGTGGCTTGGTAGGTAGGGCCGGAACTTTCAAGGTCGATGCTCGCCCACCCGTGAGATAGTTCGCGAACGTCTCGTCGATTAGGGGCATCACCACGTATCCATGTTCACGAATACCCGTGACATTTGCACAATTCGCATGCCTATGTCGGTGGATGCGGGCAGAATATGGTTTCTTCCATGCCCTCGCAATCTCAGTATGGAGATCGGGAAGGAATGGAAGGCACACGGGAGCTGGAGGGTTATGGCTGGATAAGAACCGCTCGTCTAACAGTCTGGTTGCGAGCGGTCTGTTCCCTAGTGCGCTCCCAAGACAGCTGAAGCCTGCCTGAAGCGTGTTCCATAACCCCCAACAGCTCTTCATACGCAGGGCAGGAAGGTCGCGAGGGCTCAGATGACTCGTCTTCTTCACCCTTGACCACCATCCCCTGCTCTTCCTGGCATGGTGCCAGTAGAGCACTGTCGGCTAAGCCAGAGGAGGAAGCGTGCAAGAGATTCACTCCTCTCTCAAAGTCTTCCGCCAGCTCCATCTGTGACCTCCAGGACCTAGATCTTCTCTCCGCCTCGGCATGAGAGGGATCCGAGCCACTGGGCACAGATGCTTGTCCCTCTTCCCTCGAGAAGATGGACAAACGAGAGAGGAGTGTCCTTAAAGGGAAACGCCCACAGTGCACGCAAACAGCTCCCTCGAGAATTGAGTGCACGTGCTCTTCGACCAGACAATAAACGCACAGGTCATGTGTGTCTCTGGGTGTCCGAAAATTCGGACACGGGTCAGCACGGGTCTCCTTGAAACGTTTCTCAGACATTATTTTACTTGATCGACAGATCACTTCAAACACAAACAGTCCCTGAAGATGAAAAGAGGGATGACATGTTCTCAAAGTTTTGCAGAAATCATTAAGAAAATTCGAATGTGTGTGAAAACAGGTGAAATGTGTTTTGGTAACACTGCAAAGTCTAAAGTGGACCATCGAAATAAGATTTGAGCAATGTGTCTTTGTTTTGAGAACTGAATGAATGGTTTGGGAAATTGCATAAACTGAATCAGTTATAGTGAGTTAGCAATCGAGAATTTTTTTGAATATATATTGATATATAACTATATAGTGGAGTCTTGTCAATAAGTCACACATGCACTGATAGCTCTGAAATAAACGAACCCTTAGGTTTTGTTCAGTGAATACGTTGCTATGGCTGGCTACTTTTATACCCTGAAAGTTACCTCCGTTTTTGGAACCCGAAAGCCAAGGTTATTTGCTTACTTACCCTTAAACACCTGAGTATGTCACATAACCTGCAGGTCATGAGATGCACCTCTAAGCTATTTTAAGAGAACTGGTGGATCATTGATTGATCTAATATGCATTAGTGAAATTCAAGATTCATAGAAATGTAGAAAATATGTTTGATAAATTATGATAAACTATTTCAACCATTTTGCATTTAATGAGTTGCAGTGAACTAGCCTAATGCCTAGATGTTTTGAGGGGTAAGACTATTCAACAGAGAACCAGAATAACATATTTTGATCAACATGACATAAGCAACTGATTATGTAGGAAACAGCAGACAACTGTACATAATCGTTACATGAATGTAGAAAAGCACTAGCAATTTGTTAAAAAAAAAAGCGAAATTGCTTTTCTGATGTTCAAAAGAGACTAGATGATGTGGAGGTTAAACAAGTCATTTTGAGAATGTCAATTGTGATCTGAGAAATGTACCAAAGCACCAAAGTAGAAAATGTACCAAAACTGAGAAAAGCTGCAAATGGTTGACCATTGGTTGATATAATGCTTTACTCCTTTATTATAGTGAAATTCAAGATTCACTTGCACAAGTAATCAATTCTGGACACGTTTATACATTTTAAAAATCTAATAGAAATATATAGAAAATATGCTTTGGCAGATTATTTCAACCATTTTGCATTTAACGACTTATGCGATGAACTAATGGCTAGATGTTTTGAGGGGGTAAGACAGAGAACAACAGAGAAACAGTATAATTTGATCAACACAGCATAAGCAATTGATAATGTAGGAAACAGCAGGCAGTTGTACATAATCAAATGCATGAATGTCCATGAGCATGGTCAATTTGTAAAAAAAAAGAAAAAGAAAAAAAAAAGGACATTGTTTTTATGATATGGAATGGAATGGAATGGAATGGAATATACTTTATTGTCCCTAGTTAAATTGGACTCGATACTCTATGTTTCTACATCACCTGTTACACCCTAATATTGTACACACAAATACAATATATTCAAAGTACTTTACATATATTACACACATCACATAACATTCACATAAATTAACATTCACCACACACATGGGTAACTGCTACAATATATAAAAGGATAGGAGTTATTAGTAGTCCTTATTTACAGTTTTTTTATTTTATTTTATTGAAGCGTAGTGCGTCATGGCATAGCGTAAATTTCAGCAGTACGTCGCATTACTAGCATAAGTTGCGCTTTAGACTTAAGTCGAATCTGTATGTTCATTTGGCCAAAAGCTAGTTATTTTACTTTATAAAGTTTTAAATATTAATATTTTTCTTACACAAACTCATAGCTTTACTTAGCTTTTACCCCCCGGAGCCGTGTGGAGCACTTTTATGATGGATAGGTACGCTTTTTTGAGCTTCAAACTGATGGTTGCAATCCACTGCCATTATAAAGCTCGGAATAGTCAGGGTGTTTATTGATATAACTCAGATTGTATTCGTCTAAAAGAAGAAAGTCATATGCACCTAGGATGGCTTGAGGGTGAGGAAATCATGGACTAATTTTCATTTTAAAGTGAACTACTCATTTAACACAGTTCATGTTGTGTTCACACAATATGCAGTCAATTAACACGTTTATAAAGTTCTTGTTTTTTTTTCTTTTTATACAACACATTATCCATTATTTTTGTCTTAGTTTCATTTTCATGGACTTCTAGTTTGTTTCTATTCAGGATGCTTTTTTTTTTTTGTTCTAGTTCCTGCCTGAGTTTGTCACTATGGTTACTGATTTGATTTCATTATTCTGTCCAGCTGTGTGTAATTAATTATCATAGTTTGCCTGTGTATTTATCTGCCTGTTTTTTCAGTTCTGATTGTCGGTTGTCGTTAATGATTGGAGTAAGTTTGGGTACGTTTTCATTCTGTGAATAAAGTTAATTGTGTATTTTCTATTCGCTTAGACTACGTGACACTTGCTCCATACCAAAATCATGGATCTTTCTGGTCTTACAGTATTTACAAATGCTTAACCATAGCATGTCAGAAATGAATACCTAATGTTCAAATCTTTAAATATAGTATAAAACCTCTACTTTTGCAAGAACAGCAGCTCAAAAGTATACAAAAATATATATGAAGAGTTCAGATGCAAAAGCCTCTAAGTGCCATCTGAAATTTTCTTCTAAAATTACAATTTTTATCAAGCTCGTATATTTAAGTTCAGTAATTTCACTTAAAAGCCAATGAAAATTACCTATTAATTGTCATTTAAGTGAAATTACTGAACTTAAATATATGAGCTTGATAAAAATGATCATTCTAGAAGAAAATTTCAGATGGCACTTAGAGGCTTTTGCATCTGAACTCTTCATATATAAAACAAATACTGAAACAACTGATAAGCATTTTTAAGTAGCAGATCACTGAAATATTGAGAAATAGCTGAATCCTTTCCAATCTCAGTTGGAGGCATAGTCAGGTGTTGAAGTTCTTTCAATTACTTGGACATACACAGTAAAATAGGTCAAATTATTTTTTCACTGTGGATGCGTAGAGAAGCAGAGTGAGAAAAAATAATGTTCAGCAATTTCATGTTTTCATTTCAGTAAAAGCTTCATGTAAAGCTTTTACTACAAGGATTCCAATTCCACTGTTCCATATATGCAGAATATGCAGCCTGCTTTCGGGACTAACTAAGGGGACACCATCACACCCTTTATGGGGGCACCATCAACACCAACCCCAGAAAACAATTTCAACAGAGGTGGCAAATTAAGTTCTGCATAAGGGACCTATTTGAACCGTGGCTGCCCTTAGCAATTCTGTTACTTGTCATTTTTTTCTACTGCACATTCTATAAAGTAATGACTAATTCACTTTTAGATTGTATGTTTCCAAGAATGCACACATTCAACACTCAACCAAAAATGTAGAATGGCTTACAGTAAAAGGAAACTGAATTATAAAAAAACAAAAAAAAAAACAATGGATGTCATATTGTCTGCAGGTAGAACTGAAACATGACAAGTAGGCTAATGCAGTTTTTATAATGCCATCAGCTGTTAGTATTTTGACAGTCATGCACTATGATTTAACTATGTTCATGTTGAATAGACAACTAGTGCTAGTGTTTTGACAGATTGATAACATTTTGAATCAGGTTTGACGTGTTTTAATAGAGTTTGTATATGTAGAAAAAGGTTTTTAGCATTTTGAAATGTAGTTTGTATTTATTTAAAGAGGTGGTTGATTATGATTTCACTTTTCTAACTTTAGTTAGTGTGTAATGTTGCTGTTTGAGCATAAACAACATCTGCAAAGTAACAATGTTTAAAGTTCAAAGCAAAGGGAGATATTTGCTTTTAAAGAAACTGCTTTTTAAGGACTACAACAAACGGCTGGTAGGGCATCCTCCCGGGTTAGTGACATCACCAACCCTAGAATTTACATAAACCCCCGTCCCCGGGAAAGCATTTATAGATTATCATGACAGAATATGCTACTCAATGACTAGAAGATAACTACACATCAGCAACATAAATTCATCAACTAACCATTCAGAAATGTCCTGTTGCATTCTACATGTTGTCACTTCTTCTTGAGTCTCTCCATCATTGACTCTGTTGACATCATGATGACTCCGGTTTGAACATAAAAGGCTAAAAGTTATTGAAATTTTCAGTGCGTGTCTGTGTGCGGTAAAAGGACACAAGCTGCTGAAGCTCCACCCTCTGTGCCAGGAGCAGCAGCTCATTTGCATTTAAAGGAACAGACACAAAACGGTCGGTGCGTTTTTGCTCACCCTAAAAAAGTGACAACTTTAACATGCTATATACAAATATCTGTGGGGTATTTTGAGCTAAAACTTCACATACACACTCTGGGGACATCAAAGACATATTTTAGATCTTGTGAAAAGGGCTTTATACCACCCCTTTAACAAAATATGGTTTTGGGCAGAAAATTTACTATTTGGCTAATTGTGTGATGTATGTGTGTTGCTGTGTTAAGAGTTTATAAAAAGTACTTTAAGTATTGGTATATGCTTGTTAGGAATTGTAAAAAACTGTAACCGTTTAATTAATACTGGCACAAACAAATTTTTACACCTGTTCAATTTACATTGAGGAATTCTGTATCTTCTTGTCGAGGATAGCAGTTCATAGCAAGAATGGAGTGCATGGGACAGATCACTCAAAATCCTTCTGGCTTTCTTCAGTGTGCATTGTTCATAAAGAGACTAAATGCTAAGATCGTCTCTCTGCCCTATCAGTTTCAGCATGTGCACAATAGATGTGCACAAGTGATGAGAAGATTTGGAGGTTAAACAAGTTTTGAGAATGCCAATTGTGAAATGTACCAAAGCAACTGAGAAAAACTGTAAATTTGGAGGATATAAGAGTATTATAATAAAAAAAAAAAAATAAAAAATTTTTTTTTTTTTTTTTTACATATTAGGCTTTGCTCGTACAGGCTCGTATAAGCCTTGATGTAACCTGTAGATTCGGCATTACCATTTAATGCCGAATCTACAGGTTACATCAAGGCTTATTTATTGTCTAAGAATGTTAAAAATCCCAAATGTATCATTACTTAGGTTTAATCCAACACTAAAGACAACACTGCTGTTTGTTGTAAAACAATTCTTTGTACAACAAAAGCCAAATTAGATGTTTTGTTTAAATGCATAGCATTTAGGTTTTGGTTCCCTACGGTTCTCTGTCCAGCTAAATGTTTAGACAAAATCCTAATTAATATGACTGAAGGTCTTGTTTGAATGTGCTATACTATATGTTAATGATAAAGATAAGTATAATTTTACAATAGGGCTGCCATTAATTTGAGCTGAGGTTTAAAGAGGATGCAGAATTGTAGCTAATTCCAATTTGAATGTAAAGAAGTAGAATAAAATTGAATAAACTTTAAATATCTTCATATAGCTAACTGCTAATAATTTTTTGACACATAATGTTTTTCAGTAATAAACCCAAAATACACTCAACACATGGAAATCTTTTAGAACTATTAGATGGTAATAATCAATGTTACTAGTATTAAATACTAGTATTAAATTAAGTGAGTGAAGATCAGCATTAGTCCACTATGAGTGTTCACTATAAGTCTCAAGACATAATACAGGTGAAAATGTCTACAAGGTGAAAAAAAAAGAAAAAAAAAATCATAGCATGTGGCTGATTGGGTGGAATGGCAGTTCATTTCTGTGGAATTGGTGTAGATTTACTGAGCTGAGGGTAAGAGGTCTGAATTTACTTCTGGTTTCTCAAACTCAACCTCCCAAGACCTCACTTGATGATGCCTCAGCGCAGACTAGAGAGAGAGCTGATCAGAGCTGAAGAGACTCCGGACTGTGAATTCACAGAGGGGGGCTCACACAATTAACAATAAACAGTCCGGGGGCTGATGTACCGTCAGGGAACCCCCTCTCCCCACAAACCCAACAACCCTAAACAAACTTTAGGTGGGAAGCACTTCAGCATCCCCTTCAAGGCACTTCAAGGCATTTAAAGGAAGCAGAGAGCAAGAAAAGTCTATTTGAATTGTCTATTTTAATGTTAACCAAATACATTTACATTATAGCCTATAACTATAATGTCGCCTAAAATTATATGCTACTAACTTTGAATTAATAAAATTGTTCAATAATATTGTAATTAATTGAATATAAAACACCCACGATCATTGAATGTATTGCATTATGTGAATATCCTTCGCCAAATGACCTCAAGCACATATCAAAAATAATAATAGGCCTAATTAATTAGGCTAAATGGTCACACTTTAACCAGTTTTAACTACTATGTACTAACATTTAAATGAATCATTTGATACAACGCGCTTTATTGTGAAGATGTTTTTACACACACACACACACACACACACACACACACACACACACACATATATATATATATATATATATATGATAAAAAAAAAAAACATGTAAAACTGTAATTACAGCTCTTAACTCATACCACGAAATCTGTCCCAATAGCCGTTTCCCACCTCAACAGCAGCAAAAGTGTTTACAACATGAACACAATGAGTAGGCCTACAGTGTACCGAACTTTTTAATGCAAGTAGGCAACATATAAATAAAGTGACCAATTAATAATAAAATAATGAATACTTACAAGATTTCTGTCATTGAGGGAAACATTGGAATGACATCAATGGCCATGCACGAGACAGCGAAGGCTTTCCACTGGGAACACTCACAGCCATGAGGACACGCATTCGGATGTCCGATCACACACACAGGTGACAGCATCAACATTACCAGCACACGTGTCGCCATGATAGAAAAAAGGATAGATTTATTTTCTTCCGCTGGAAAACTGCAGCCTCTCTTTTCGGTTTGGACCATAAAGTAGTCACACAAACACCGACGAGCAGTTTAAAGCTCTTGCTTTAAGCAAACTTGCTTGAGTGTGAGAGTCAGTAAGTGAGTGAGGCGGACGCTGAGGCGCCCTTGCGGTTGCTATGGGAACTGAATAGTTCTATGCGACATAATATTTAAACGCACAGGAGAACTTCTTACGAAAAAAAAAATATATCGATAAATAACAAATAGGAACAGTCAGGTTAATAATAGGATAATAGGCCTAGTCAATTTTCATTTCAGTTACAACATGCAATGCATTATCAAAAATAAAGCAACATAAAGAACATATTTTTTCAGGAAATTATATAGTCTAAAGAATTTATTTCATATGTATATAGGTGATATTTTATATATTTTATATTTTATTAGACCTATATGTGTATGTATCTTAAGTGAGCAAAAGTTTTGACAATTATGTAAATGACAAAAATAAATGATATAGGCTATATGTAAATTTTTTATTTAACCTTTATTTAACCAGGAAGTCCCTTGAGACAGAATCTCTTTTCCGAGGGAGACCTGGCCAAGACGGCACACCAGTTACAATTTAAATACAAATACAACATAGTCAAAACAACCAAACAAGCATCACATAAAAAGGAACATGTAAATGTTTCAAAGTGTCAACTATGTGTAATATAAAATGTGTAAAAACAATGCACACACTTTATGTATACTGATAAACTGTTGACAGATCTTCTCTTTGTCAAGAAGCCTCAGTCAATTTGAAATCATTTTAAGCAGATTGCAAAACTACCTCAGGTTAGCATTAGTTAGGCTATATGTTAGTGCCTATCTTTTCCAAAAATAATTATTCAATGAAATAATGAATGAAAAAAATTACTGACAGCATATATTATGAATAAAAAAATAAATTATTTATTGCATTCCACTGTATTCCAAATAAGTAAAACAAATCAGAGATGTATATTATTACATTACATCATCACTATGGCTCTTTCCGGATAGGCCCTATCTGAATAATGGCAGCAAATGAAGCTGCATTTTCTAAAGTGCTAAACTCTTTTATCTTCATTCGCGGAGGTCTGCGTGATCAGGGTCGTTCGTCTACGGCGCACACTTGGGATGTTTGGACGGTGGATGGTCCCCAGACAATAAATATGTTTTAAACACAGTAGGCCGACTATTTTAAAGACTTTATTAATAATGTGTATAATACATATTATTATATGCTACTACTGCTAATAACAATAAAAATAAAAATGACAACAACTATTATATATTATAATTATGTTAAATAATAAACAACACTGCACACTATCCATTCCTTGTGACTGTATAATAGAATAGAATAGAACAGAATAGAACAAAATAGAATAGAATAGAATAGATGATTACTTTTACATTTAATCATTTGCAGACGCTTTTTATCCAAAGCGACTTACAAATGAAGAGAGCAATAAAAGCAGTCAAATCAACAATAGAGCAACAATATGCAAATGTAAGCTAGACCAACGCAGCACACGTAGCAAGGATTTTTAAAATGTAAATTATAATAGCCTATAGAATAGTTTAGTATTATTGAGTCAAATGTCGGCGAAAGATATATAATATAATATAATATAATATAATATAATATAATATAATATAATATAATATAATATAATATAATATAATATAATATAATATAATATAATATAATATATGAAGGAGTTCTGAAACGTAACAGGAAACGTTACGGCGCGGGTGGCAAAACTACAACTCCCATGATTCATAGCGTTTGTTGTATTCCTGTTAGGCGGCCAGTTCAAGTTGCCATAGCAGAGGATGTCGGTGCCTTACAATGATCACCTAAGATAACCATCAAACCTCTGGGCGCACGGTTAGGGGGAGTTTGACGTACTTTTCTTGTAGTTTTACAATTGAGTGATTCGGTATTATATTATACAAACGGACAAGGCTTTGTTACATCTTAGGAAAGAAAGGCTGTAAGTTAAGCACAAAGCAGAAAGCTAACTAACGTTAGCTCGATAGTTCTGTGCCAAGTCGAGTGTTTACAAGGTCTTTATTTTCATCAAATAGACGATTTCATTGACTAGACTAGTGTTCCACAGGCTTAAACATTTAATTAATCTGAATACTTTCTCGCCAGGTGTAATTACACGCGTCTTGTAGCTAGGCAAACAGATAATGCATGTGTCAGGATTGGAAAGGTGGTTTCTGATTTCAGTTTAGTTCTGTTGCTTATTTTCAGGCATTGGCTCATGTCAGCATGGACTCCTCCAGTGAATCTGACACCTTTGACAGACCCAGGGGGCATCGATCGCGGGTCAGGGGGAGCCGAATAAGACCTGACAGCAGGTTTCCTAGGGATACACATGTATCTGACATATCAGACAAAATTGACACTTTAGCAAACACTCTACAGGTAAGCTGCCTTCATGCATTGTCTGCTCTGTTGTGTACAGCTGGGATCACTGCGGTCTTTTCTTTTGACATGCAAGCTTATGCTTTTGTGCAGGATACAAGCCGAAATCTAAACAAAGTGGATCAGATGTTGGGACAGTATAAGGAACACACAGACGACCAAGCTGAAGCCATGGCGACGGTGAGTATCGCAACCCAGAGTTGTATGGGATTGTCTCTGATTTCAGATAAGGGTGTTGTTCTGAGAGCTTGTCCTGTGTTTTAGCTGAGGGAGAGCTTAGAGGAGTCCATCCAGCATCTGCAGGGGCAGCGGCTGAAGAGGAGCACAGGTGGCTGGAGCGCCTCGCTCTCCACACTGCACACCAGTGACCTGGAAGATGCCAGCGCCTCAGGTGCAGCACAGGCTAGGACTTGCTTCATTAAATGAGTGGAAGCTTGTCTATACATTTTATTAAAAGTGTGTTAATGACTTAACACACTAGTATCTTACCCTAAAACTACTAGTATCTTTGCCAGAGGCAGACTTAGTGATTCCCTAAGCAATTCTAGATATGGGGCCCTAACACACCAACTATGCACCCTTTTACTTTTGTAGCCCTATACCCCAAGTATACCCCAAGTTCACATAAGAGGGGGACAACTAAGCCTAACAAATTTACTCTGATACTCCCTAATAAAGCAAATACAAATATGAGGAACACATTTGTATATGAGCTGTACAAATCTTAATGTAATGCAATGTAAAAATTCATCATGTTAATGTATAAACCATAAAAAAATCATGCACTTTATACGGTATATCTCCTTCTTAGATGGTACATTTTCCTATTTATTCTCTTTACATTATGGCATCTTTACTGGTGATGGAAAACAAGTGCATTATTCCTAATAACTATATTTATTTATGCCAAAAAATTTTACAACACACCTCTGAAGCATAGTTGCTATAGTAACGAACACAACTTTCACGCGATGCTGATTGATAGACGACAGCACACCGCAACAATTTTGTTGTTTTTGTTGTGGTTATTTCAGCAAACAATTTACTTTATGCATTCAGTTTAACAACATTAAGTTATAGCAAACTTTATCATTCCACTGAACTGTGCACAGCATTTTAGACACATTCTTGCTCCCTGCATCCAATAAATGTACGTCTAAGAATGAGCGGGGTAATATCAATGGTATGATTAATTTTAGAAATTTGTATCAGAGCTAAATGTATCTTAATTTTATAAACAAAGCTCTGCTGTTAATGAACTTGCGCTTGTTGTAGCTCTAAACTTTGCTTGCGCACCTGCAATACTAATGGAATAGTCCACTTTAATCCATAATGGGGGGGCCCACATTCGTGCAGATGTAATAATAATGTTAAAACTTTAATGGTGAAATTCTGACCAAACAAAACATGATTAAAAAATTAGTAGGTTATGATTTATAAAGGCTTCTGGGTATTTGATGGGGCCACCTGATTCCATGGGGCCATTATCTTCTGATAATAATAATAATAAGAAAGGTATCCGGATATATAAATGATTGCTTAAGGATCATGTAACACTGAAGCTTTGCTTTTTTTTTTGCTTTATATATATATATATCTCAAATAAAATTATTATATATATATATATTTTTTTTTTTTTACAACAGATAAAATTCAAATTACATATTTTTTTATATATATTTTTATGGTTTTTTTATCAAATAAATGCTTGGTGAACAGAATAATCTTTTTTCAAAAAGATCTGAATGGTAGTGTAATTATTGCATACTGCTGTGAAAAATCTTAGCATTGCACATACTACTTAAAAATATAGAATGGACTACACAGTGTGCTAACTACACAATAGTTCCAGATATGTGTCTCTTGCCCTATAGACAGGAGGTGCTACCTCCCCACGTCCCCTTTGAGAGATTATGGGAGTGCGGGCACAGGTAACAGAAGACGCTCTAGATCCGTCGCAGTGCGTTTCCAAGACTCCGCTCAAGCTGAAGAGCAGGTATGACTACATCTGAGTCTAATTGTGTCATGTTATAGTTTTAATTTATTAATAATACATTTTAGAACTGTATAGTCAGTTTCTTTTTGCACTTAAATACTTAAATATAATACTCAATTTGTTAGATTACGTCTCCACGTTAGAAATTTCAGAAATATCACCGGATCATGCCAGAAGATACAGAAAACCAGGGAAGGCAGGAGAAATTACAATATAAAGGAGCAGTGTTTATTAAAAATATCTTTGTGTATGTTTCAGTGCTCAGAATTTTAGCCTTATTCGGACACTGATTGTTTCTCATGGGGTCATAAGGTATTTTCAACATTTACAGGGGCTAGTCTGTGATTTTATTGCCGTCCGAATCCAGAATGTCAGTGTTTTTCTCTCACCACCCACATGAAAATCCCCGGCCGAATTACCTACTGTTTTTTGACAAACACCAAGGTCGTGCGGTAATTTAATTGCCGTCCGAATCCACATCACTGAGTTTACAAGAAGTAATCAATGTTTAAATACTTTTTGACCACTGCCGAGCACCATACGATAACTGTTGCACTTTGCAACGAATTTGGATGCATTTTAAAAATCTAGCATACACTTTTATTACTGAAATGCTGGAAAGTATTTACAAGAACAATATTTCATCACCGCTCAAAGAAGAAAGAGAAGAAAAGAACTTAAACATTTGAAATGGGCCGTTATTATGACAGCAATTATGTACATAAAAAAAATAAACCAAGCAGCTTTATGTTTACCTCCTGTAAATAAGAGGCTGTATTAACTTATTTCCACTTATTTCCACATTTTGAAAATTACATCCATCATTTTGAGATAAAATATGAGACAGAAAACCATTTTAAGTATAGTGCGTCTATCTTCCTATTTTTAACCAGTATATTTAAATAATCAAATAATAATTAGGATATTGTCTTTTCCTATCTGTCTGTCTGTCTGTCGTGAATATTTTTAAAGTACAAAATGCGATGCTCTATTGTGAATATAGATGAATGTATGTATTCACAATATAGCATTGCATTTCGTTCTTTTTAAAGAAAATATTCACCTTATTCTTAAAGGAACACTCCACCGTTTTTTGAAATAGGGCTTATTCACTTTCTTTCCTACATTTAGATAGGTGGGCAAATGCATTTTTGTCTCAGTGCATGCATTGTTTTAGTTTGACAGGGTCGGCGCTAGCTTAGCTTAGCACAATGAATGGAATCCTTTGTTGCCAGCTAGCATGTCCTGAGTAAAAGTGATATAAAAAATTTAAAAAACCCACCTAATTACTTCTTGTGGCCTGCGTATTCACAACAAGTACAAATAGTGATGCAGATTAACACTAGGCGATTTCCTAGGCAGATATTGACTTATATATTAAGGACTATATTAGGGGGAAGCACAGGCGAAGCACTGCTACTTGGGCGTGATATCTGCGCCCAAGTAGCAGTGCTTCACCTGTGCTTCCCCCTAATATAGTCCCAAGTCAATATCTGCATAGGAAATCGTCTAGTGTTAATCTGCATCGCTATTTGTACTTGTTGTGAATACGCAGGCCACAAGAAGTAATTAGGTGGTTTTTTAAAAAAAATTTTGAATGTCTTAAGTAAACGTAAACAGAATGCACGTGGATCAGTATCAGTATTTTGTATCCGTGTATGATGTCTTAAAGGGGTGGTAAAACACGATTTCACTTTTCTAACTTTAGTTAGTGTGTAATGTTGCTGTTTGAGCATAAACAACATCTGCAAAGTTACAACTTTCAAAATTTAAAGCAAAGGGAGATATTTGCTTTTAAAGAAATCAATTTCTAAGAACTACAAAAAACGGCCAGTTGGGACTACACGACATTCCTGCGGGCTTGCTGACATCACTAAGCCCAATATTTACATAAACCCCTCCTCCGATGAAGGATTCGCACAACGGCTAGTCCTGAAAGATGGAGCAGTTCCAACTTTAAAAACAGAAACTGTTTACGGGCCACAACCTGTAAGTATGATTTATTTTTCGTCGTTGTGTTTTCCTGTAATAGTTCGTATTGTTAATTGTACGTTGTAGCGAGGAAGTAAATGAAGGACAACGCTGTTTGGCTCCACAAACCAGTTTGTTAAATGCTAACGTTAATTCATACTTATCCGACAAACATATCACCAGCGCAGCGAACTTGGAATGATCGTGGTTGTTGTCGTTTATGTGATCAGTGTAAATTATTCTTTGATTACAGGCATGCTAAACATGGTTTTGTGTTTGATTTGGCTACTGTTGTAAAGCCAATGTTTAGTGTTCGTATTGGATTAATAGTTCTGGCGACAGATATTTAGCTACAATCGTTCTAAATATACAAAAGTAACAGTGTCATATAGCGATCTGCATTCTTAAAAAACATACCTTTCTGAAACGTCCTTTAACAGCCGTTCTTGAACAGTTTCTGCTCGATCCTCTCCACTAACATTCTCTGGGTCTGATTCGGGCTCAAACTGGTATGGCAATATTGACGCTGTTGTTTACTGAAGCACAAACTACCGGTAAAGATAAGGGGGCGTGACGTTTCCGAACAACGTGCACTTGGAGGTTAGCGAATCACAACACACTGGGCCAGCTAACCAATCTGAGCCCATTGCGTATTTTGAAGGGGGGGGGCTTCATAGAACGCGGAAATCATCCGACCGTTTTTACAAGGAGGACAGAGCAGTGTAGAATAATGGTTAAATATGTGAAAAATAATGCAAATTTTTTAAAACGAAGCATGAACACATGTTACAGTGCACCCCACAAACACAATCAAGCCTTCGAAAAAAGGCGTTTTACCACCCCTTTAAAATGACAGCAGCCTAATATTCCTGCTGTCTGTATTTTAAATGTTAATCAAACAACAAAAGACAAGGAAATCAATTGCTTTTGTAACTTTAATAATGATTAATCTTTATTTAATTTATTCAGTGAAGATTATGTGCAATGTTATTTTACATTTGATTGCTTTATTCAATTTACGTACCTGAAAACTACTGAAAACTACTGTTAGATACCTAAATAACCTGAAATAACCTTTTTTATTTATTTGTATCTTTGCTCCATTGTATTTATTTGTGCTGTTGCTTTTAGTTTGATTATCTGTTTCTTATTTTCCTTATTTTTATTTGATAGTAGTCCTTTTTTCCATGAACATAGCATATACCGAACCGTACCGAAACGGTGACACTAAAACTGTGCTAAAAGTAATCTAAACCATTACACCCCTACTGATTATGGGAATGATCTGGCTGCATCTGTGCCATTGTCAGTAGAACATTTAGTTGATCGATCACATTCTTAAAAACATTAGTTTACATTAAACAAAACATTAGTTTATTAATTATTACAGTTTGTTTTTTTAATATTCTGCCCAATTAAAAATTGCTAGAACACCCTACGGTTGCCTTGGTTTCCTCATCAGGCTAAATTATTTATATGTTTGGGAGGTAGCCGTGTAATGTAGGACGTGTAATGTAGAACCTTTAAAATCAAGGTTTTAAAGGTTAAAAATAATAAATTTTTAAATTGACAATAATTCATGGTTATTTTATTTCAGTTAGGTATATAATAACTTTCCTACCAAATTTTTTTAACTGACTCTTTTAAGAGATAAAACATGCAGTTTTCACGTGGAGGACAACAAACAGACAAAAAAAAAGTCCCATTTGAATGGCATAGAAGGAGGGACTCAAGCTATATTTAAAGGAATATATCAAAATATAATAGAGACTCTGGGATGGGCTCTTTTGACTTGGCCAAGTAAGCAGCCACCAAGAAAGTCCTGGCAACCACCAAACAATGCCTGTGCAAATAACCCAAACACCTTAGCAACCTCATAGCCAATTCTTTTTTTTTTTTTTTTTACCCACCACTCAAAACACCTAGAAACTCCAAAGCAACACTATGGCAAGCACCCACACAACACCCTAGCACAAGCAAGCACCACTCACATTAAAATCTAATTCTCTTTGTTTCTCAGGTTCACTCAATGCATCAGTCCCTAAGAGACCTGCGGAGTGATCAGCTTCGGATGGGTGATGACATTGATAGAGAGATCAGCAGAAGAAACAGGTCCCTTTAATGTTTCTACCTGATCAAATCAAAGCATCGTGTTGATGATAATAAATTCCTTGTGTAATTGTTAAAAAACACAATGTTGTGTTTTCTCTGCTTTCTGCCCCTCAAAAGGACTGACATAGAAACCAAGAAGACATTGGAGATTCTTGCAGGCCACGTACAGGCACCGCAGAGAGAAAAAAACGTAAGTGTTGCTTATGTAACACAGCATGTTGTGTTCATTTAAAAAAATAAAATAAAATTGCTGCCTGCGACCACTTGTCTTGCTTCTTGTCAGAATGCATTTGTTGTGTCTTTTCTTCTGCTGTAAGTTGAATCTAAGGAGACCTGCTGTACAGAACATGATATACTGAATAACAGCAATTTGCTCTAGCTGAACAGGACTGAAAACAGCACGTTAAGTCAGGTTTGAGACGTATGATGTGTCTTAGGTCTCGTTACGGGTGGAGAGACGTCTACAGGAGATCGAGGATGAGATGCGCTCGGGGCAGCAAGTGCTTTCTGAAAGATATCACAGAGAGAAACCAAAAAGCATGTCTGGAGAACTGCAGGAGGTAGAACACTACACTAATGCATATTATTATTTATTTGCTAATATTTTAAAGGGGGCCATATCATTACACTTTCCTGGATATTCTGAGCTAAATGAGGTTGATGTACTATGAAAACATACTGTAACTTTCAGAACTCAAAACTCCCTCCCCAGTCCAAAAGAATCTTTTAATGAAACCAAGAACTCAATCTGAATTTACACACGTTTCTGCTGTGGGGAAACCCAAATACATGAATATATCAGTGATTTCTGTTGAGTGATCAGAAACGTGTTCAATAGTAATAAGGAAAATATATGATATGGCTTGATATAAGATGCGACTTGTTCTCTAAGACTTGCACTTGCTGTCATTTGTCTGCTTTTTAGCTTAATGTGTTTATTACTTGACACAAAATGCTTCACAGCTCCAGCAAATTTGTGATTGAATGAAAAGTTCCTTGCGCATTTGCATCAGATACTTCCAGTTGAACCTCTAAAGGAACTTCTTCAAATTGCCTAAATATCCGGTTGACATTATGAGGTATGATAATTGGGGGAAATCAGTGTTAAAACCAGTGATCTAGTGGAAACTTCAGTGCAGGTTCATGCTGTGCTTCTACCAGCAGGGGGCAGTATATGCTTGTGTTTAGCTTCCATGAACAATTGTCCTATTTATCTGAGAGGTGACTGATGAATGGAGCCTCATTTGCATCTCCACTGCAGTTTGCTAATGAAAAGGCGGTGTGCCTTAGGCCTAGAGAAATAATGCATTTGTTGTGAAATTATGAGAAACAATCAAGACAAGCAAATCAAGGCAGATAAACAAATGCTTAGTCACCAAAGAGCGGTTGAGAAAAACAATGTTCGGCTCTTTTGCATACCCATATAATCTAGAACGCTGTTAGAGAATGATGTCACCGTAGCATTTCACAAAGTGATTTTAGACTATGAAATGCTTCCTCAAAATGATACCTAACATAAAGACAATGGGTCTCATTCACTTAGCATGCGTACGCACAAATTTGTGAGTGAAATGTACGAACGATTTCAAGAACAAATCACGATTCACCAAAAATTTTGTAATAAAATTCATTCTAAATTTACGAAAAAATATAGGAAAAACTGAAACCACACATACGCATAAAAGCACTTACTCTGTATGGCCTTATAATCGTGTTAAGAAGTTATATTTCATCCTAACACAACTATTATTATATTGATGTTGTATTCATTTGATTGTCCATGTATTAAATTATATAATAAAATGATTAAATAATACAATTTAATTTAATCTTAAATACAGAATACAGAGAATACAAAAGCTGCATTATAGCTTCAGATGCGAGATTTCTCTGAATAACACAGATATACGTGTATGTACAGCTGGTTAATGAGAGGTCTGTATAAAAAGTTTTTATTGTGTTTGAACTGGTGAGAATGGCGCACTTTGGCATTGCTCGAGGATTGGGCGAGAGCGCGTCTGCAAACAGCGGTTGGTTTGACGAGAGTGACGAAGGGCTGTAAGGAAAGCCCTTACAGTATATGGAGATGGTTTGGGTGTGTTTTATGCAAATGACTAACCTTGTGCCGCTCATTTAGAATACTCCAAATTCACTTAACATCAGAACGATGTTAAGAACAAATTCATTTGCGTACACATTTTTTTACAGTTTATGGTACGGACGTGTTGTGAATTAAGCAAATATTTTTTTATTTTATATTTATATTATTCGTACAAATACAAAATAATCCACACAATTATTAGTGAATATTTTTTTTATTTTATATTTATATTATTCGTACAAATACAAAATAATCCACACAATTGTTAGTGAATTTGAACCCAATGATTTAATGACATCAGTCTTTGGCTGGGTGGCACCTTAATGTGATATGGAAGTTGGGGTCTGTCTATGATGCAATTAATCATAGTAATTATGTTTCGCCTTCTGTAATTATGTATCTCAGTTATTTTGATGTTTGCGTGTGTCATTTCTGATGATACATCAATTTCCAACTGTTTCGTACATGAATACATATAGCAAATTCATCTTGTGCTCCATGTGCATGCTGGAATCACACTTGCTGGTTTTTCACATTAAATGGCATGTGGCACATAATGTATGTGAGTTTTTGTTGCAACTCATAGGGGATTACTCTCAAATCTGCAAAAGTGAATTAAATTTTCTCCAATATATTTTAGTTCCCACTTTTGTTTTTCGAACTCATTCTAGTACATTACATCTTCTGTATATGCAAATGCAATTACTCAGTGGTCTACAGAAAACTAATTAGTGGTGCTTTCTAAGGCAAGCATAATTTTTACAACTGCTTATGGTTAGGCCCTTGGACCAAATCCCATGGCTTTTATTGCTGCCAGTCCACATACAGTATAAGCAGTTTTGCATTCGTAGTGGTGCTTATACTCTTTGTGCTCTAGAAATGAATGAAGTTGACAGTTTTTTTTCATTATTCATTTTCCTAAGCAATCAGACTTGTGATTTTTGCTTGGTGGACAATAAAACGAGTGAAAAAAATCCTATATACTTACACTGGAGGAGGAAAAGTGAGCTATATCTAGAGAACAGAATAACGTAGAGCTCTGGGTGACATCTTTTGACAACACCCAGTATCATTGTGGTGTTGCGTATTATATTATACGCTTGCATATAGCTGAAAAGATGCCCAATAATAAAGGAAACCCTACTTGCCTTTTATTTCTGTATAACTTTTACATTCATATACACATTACAATCATATTCTTTGCAGATACATTCTTACTAAAGCAATTTACAAGTGAGTGTGTGTTTAAGTGACAAGTACCTAAATTCATACTATAGCTAATGCTCAAGCGGTGCTGAAAATGCGAATACAAAAATGCAAACTTGCAGCCGATGTCATTGCAAATGCTTGATGCAAAAAAGACAAATTGAGTGCAGCACTGCATTATAGTTAAACCACATTATAGAGATTCCATCCATCCATCCATCCATCCATCCATCCATCCATCCATCCATCCATCCATCCATCCATCCATCCATCCATCCATCCATCCATCCATCCATCCATCCATCCATCCATCCATCCATCCATCCATCCATCCATCCATCCATCCATCCATCCATCCATCCATCCATCCATCCATCCATCCATCCATCCATCCATCCATCCATCCATCCATCCATCCATCCATCCATCCATCCATCCATCCATCCGGGATGTTAACACAAAGGCTGCTAATCTTTTTTTTTCCTTTCTCCTTGTCGGTTCTACTCTGTCCTCAAAGGCTTTGAGAAGACATGACACCCAAACACCAGAGTCTGATGAGGCCTTCAGAAACAGACTGCAGAGATCAGAGAATGAGAGAAGCAAGGTGTGTTTGTCTTTGATGTTGACTCAGTGTACATAAATGACATAAATATATTATTAATCTCAGTGCCTCGTATGCTATTCGGATAAGCTTATGTAAGCTGTGATTACATCTGGTTCTGTACGTTCGAACCTAAACAATCATTTAAGATTTGTAGCACAATATATATATATTTTTTTTTTACTTTAATGCATGTAGCATCTTTGATCCTGTAACAGTGCTAGACTAGTAATGCACTGTTGATGTAATGCATGTGTCAAAGCAGATTAGGAAAGCTTTTCAGTACTCAAGTATGATAGTAACAGTTTTTGGAGGGGAAAAAAAAATCATAGAAATGATTTAAAATCATTCTAGTTATAAATGTACAAAATAATAGTAATACCAAGAACTGCAAGCAGTTATACAGGGCTGAAGTGACTGTAGCGCAATGCAGAGTAGGAAGAGCAAAAACAGCAGAAATTGAACGTACATGAAAAACAGGTAGAGAAGTACAGGTGAGAAATTCTGAGAATGAACTCAAAATGAACAGAAGTTCAGATGAGAATGCAGAATGAAAAAAAAACACACACTTATTTCTAATCCAAGAGGAAGAAAGATTAGTTCAACGCTTACCCGGTAAGCTATAAAAGAATTGAAATGACACAACATTACACACAGTTTTATAAAGTTGTACAACACGGGACTCAAACCCACAGTCTCTGGGTGAGGTGCCTATCGCTCATTTCGTTGTACCACTGGGAAGACGTGTGTTAACACAGATGCCGAAGTTCCAGTGAGAATCAACTGGGGTCTGAGGGGGTTTTGGGGCCATGGAGAAGTTTTGACATGCCCTGACATTTGTGCTTTTTTTCAGTTGCTTATAAACATATTAATGGCTAAAGTCTCATTACACTGTATTCAGCACAAACTTGGCAATAATAATATGTGAGCAACATGTATGTACATGTTTATATATACTGTATGTTTATATATACTGAACAAAATTATAAACGCAACACTTTTGAGGGAGCGTGCAATTGGCATGCTGACTGTAGGAATGTCCACCAGAGCTGTTGCCCGCGAATTGAATGTTCATTTCTCTACCATAAGCCATCTCCAAAGGCGTTTCAGAGAATTTGGCAGTACATCCAACTGGTCTCACAACTGCAGACCACGTGTAACCACACCAGCACAGGACCTCCACATCCAGCATCTTCACCTCCAAGATCATCTGAGACCAGCCACCCGGACAGCTGCTGCAAAAATCGGTTTGCATAACCAAAGAATTTCTGATCGAGATCCTAATGCCCATTGTTGTGCCATTCATCCACGACCATCACCTCACGTTGCAGCATGATAATGCACGACCCCATGTTGCAAGGATCTGTACACAATTCCTGGAAGCTGAAAACATCCCAGTTCTTGCATGGCCAGCATACTCACCGAACATGTCACCCATTGAGCATGTTTGGGATGCTCTGGATTGGCGTATATGACAGCGTGTTCCAGGTCCTGCCAATATCCAGTAACTTCGCACAGCCATTGAAGAGGAGTGGACCAACATTCCACAGGCCACAATCAACAAACTGATCAACTCTACGAGAAGGAGATGTGTTGCACTGCGTGAGGCGAATGGTGGTCACACCAGATACTGAATGGTTTTCACTGTACAGGGCAGATGGCAGACAGCGTGTATGGCGTTGTGTGGGTATATATATATATTTTACAAACCCAATTCCAAAAAAGTTGGGACACTGTACAAATTGTGAATTAAAACAATGCAATGATGTGGAAGTTTCAAATTTCAATATTTTATTCAGAATACAACATAGATGACATATCAAATGTTTAAACTGAGAAAATGTATAATTTTAAGGGAAAAATAAGTTGATTTTAAATTTCATGGCATCAACACATCTCAAAAAAGTTGGGACAAGGCCACGTTTACCACTGTGTGGCATCCCCTCTTCTTTTTATAACAGTCTGCAAACGTCTGGGGACTGAGGAGACAAGTTGCTCAAGTTTAGGAATAGGAATGTTGTCCCATTCTTGTCTAATACAGGCCGCATCGTCTTCTTTATGATGCGCCAAATGTTTTCTATGGGTGAAAGATCTGGACTGCAGGCTGGCCATTTCAGTACCCGGATCCTTCTTCTACGTAGCCATGATATTGAAATTGATGCTGTATGTGGTCTGGCATTGTCATGTTGGAAAATGCAAGGTCTTCCCTGAAAGAGACGACGTCTGGATGGGAGCATATGTTGTTCTAGAACTTGGATATACCTTTCAACATTGATGGTGCCTTTCCAGATGTGTAAGCTGCTCATGCCACACGCACTCATGCAACTCCATACCATCAGAGATGCAGGCTTCTGAACTGAGTGCTGATAACAACTTGGGTTGTCCTTGTCCTCTTTAGTCCGGATGACATGGCGTCCCAGTTTTCCAAAAAGAACTTCAAATTTTTATTCGTCTGACCACAGAACAGTTTTCCACTTTGCCACAGTCCATTTTAAATGAGCCTTGGCCCAGAGAAAATGCCTGCGCTTCTGGATCCTGTTTAGATATGGCTTCTTTTTTGACCTATAGAGTTTTAGCCGGCAACGGCGAATGGCACAGTGGATTGTGTTCACCGACAATGTTTTCTGGAAGTATTCCTGAGCCCATGTTGTGATTTCCATTACAGTAGCATTCCTGTATGTGATGCAGTGCCGTCTAAGGGCCCGAAGATCACGGGCATCCAGTTTGGTTTTCCGGCCTTGACCCTTACGCACAGAGATTGTTCCAGATTCTCTGAATCTTTGGATGATATTATGCACTGTAGATGATGATAACTTTAAACTCTTTGCAATTTTTCTCTGAGAAACTCCTTTCTGATATTGCTCCACTATTTTTCGCCACAGCATTGGGGAAATTGGTGATCCTCTGCCAATCTTGACTTCTGAGAGACACTGCCACTCTGAGAGGCTCTTTTTATACCCAATCATGTTGCCAATTGACCTAATAAGTTGCAAATTGGTCCTCCAGCTGTTCCTTATATGTACATTTAACTTTTCCGGCCTCTTATTGCTACCTGTCCCAACTTTTTTGAAATGAGCCAATATTTGGTATGACATTTCAAAATGTCTCACTTTCAACATTTGATATGTTATCTATATTCTATTGTGAATAAAATATAAGTTTATGAGATTTGTAAATTATTCCATTCCTTTTTTACTCACAATTTGTACAGTGTCCCAACTTTTTTGGAATCGGGTTTGTATTTTATATATATAAAAAAAAAAAAATAATTAAAAAAATAAATAAATGTAAATAAATAAAAATAATATATATATATTAAATAATATATATAAATAAATATATATATATATAGGCCATATGTGTGTGAGGAGATTAAGACCCCAATGAGCCTTTCAGTCAGGTATGTGACTGAGAGGGAACTACAAGAAACAAATTTGTTTGTAGTTTATTTAGAATATAGTTAACAATATAATCCAAATATAAATGAAGGTCAAAGGCACATTTTGAGTACACAGTCATACCTGGAAACATCCTGTTAAAATACTATATAAGTGAACATCACAGACCTGGCATTTCCAAGGCGTTTGGTGTTTCTATGCACTGGAGACATTTTTTTCCCCCTTCTTCTAGTCAGCGAGCTCATCTTCCCCATATTCATGCAGAATATGTCCGACGCAGGCCAGTATCAGGTCACTGTGATTCTCAAATCTGTGAAAAAGAAAAAACACCTGTGAGCATACTGATAACAGGATTATAGCAACTATTGTATTAACATTAATATATTGTTCACTCTTTACAGAAAACATAATCTTTGTGATCTCATGCATGCATGTATGATTGCACAGTATGTGAACAAAATTTGTATATTATATCTCATATAATATATTTAGCATATGAGCAGAAATTTGCAAACAAAAGCTTCATTGATGTGGCAGCCCTGATATTATATACAAATATATTTGTTATAAAACAAAATATTATCAGTTTAAACCTAAGGTTGGACTCGATATAGTGTTTCTTACAACTTACCAAAGATCCAGTGATCCATGGATATTGACATGCAGCCAGGAATCGTGTTTCCTGACATTTATATGTGCCTGATTTTGACGCCGGGGAAATACATAAAGCAAATTTGCCTGTGACCGCTTTATATAAATACAATATAGGTAGGTCTAAATCCATGTGATCACTTATATCAATGATATATCGTTATATCGTCTAGCCTTAAAACTTGTATAGGTTTTTGTCAGTGTTTATTTAAAATCATCCAATTATGCAGTTATACAATATAAAACAACACAATATGTAGGGTATGATTTTACCCCTAAATTCAGCATATTGACACAAAATGATAACTGCAAATCCACCTTTTGCTGCCTGGAGTCCAGTTGTTTCTATGAATCTATAATGTCTATAATATGTTAAGAGCTCGCTTAAAGGTCCCATGACATGAAAATTTCACTTTATGAGGTTTTTTTAACATTAATATGAGTTCCCCTAGCCTGCTTATGGTCCCCCAGTGCCTAGACATTTTGATAGGTGTAAACCAAGCCCTGGGTATTTTTGAGAAAATGAAAGCTCAGACGGGCGAATCTAGAATCTTCCCTTTATGTCATCATAAGGGGAAAGGTCACCTCCCCTTTCTCTTCTTTCAATCACAAATCAATCTCCTGAATGTTGAAGGCAAGATCTTCTTTAGCATTGTTGCTCAAAGAATGAATACTTACCTTAAACAGAACAACTTGATTGACACGTCGATACAGAAAGCCCGGGGTACCAGGTTTCTCAGGATGCCTTGAACACACAAGCATGATTTGGCATCAAATACAATCTGCAAAAAGGGAAGGAAGAGACCTGCATGTATTATTCCTCGACCTGGCCAATGCTTTTGGATCCGTCCCCCATTCGGTCATATGGGCAGCCTTCAACTTCTTTCATGTGCCTGAAACCATCACAAATCTGGTCAGAAACTATTTCAAAGATTTGCAATTCTGCATAACAACTGCAGAATACACAACATCATGGCAATCATTGGAAGTGGGTATCATGGCAGGGTGCACCATATCCCCTCTAGCCTTCACCATGGCAATGGAAGTGATCATCAGGGCATCTAGATGGGTAGTCGGAGGGGAGCGTCGGCAGGATGGGCAGCGGCTACCTCCGATTCGAGCCTATATGGACGACATGACCACCTTGACCTCAACCATCGCCTGTACCAAACGCCTGTTAGCGAAGCTTCACTCCAACATTACATGGGAAAGAATGAAGTTGAAACCCAGTAAATCCAGGAGCATATCCATCATCAAAGGAAAGCTTACCGACCAGAGGTTCAACATCAATGAAACACCCATTCCATTGGTATCAGAGCAGCCTGTCAAGAGCCTAGGACGGTGGTACAATGCAAGTCTCAAAGACGCAGAGCAGTGTGACCAATTGAGGGAAGAAACCATCAAGGCCTTGTCAGTATTGACAAGACTTCACTTCCGGGAAAGTTGAAACTGTGGTGTCTGCAGTTTGGGTTGCTCCCCCGCCTAATGTGGCCTCTAACGGTGTACGAGTTTCCTATTTCCAAAGTTGAGAAGCTGGAGAGGACAGTCAGTGCATACGTCAAGAAGTGGCTGGGACTCCCGCGCTGCCTCAGTAACATCGGGTTGTACGGAAACGGTGCACCTGAACTGCCTATCTCTAGCCTCACCGAAGAATATAAGTGCACCAAAGTGAGGCTGAGCATGACCCTGGCAGAGTCTCAAGATGCAGCCATACGAACAGCTCCTCCCAGACTGGCAACTGGGACACCTCTCAGACATGGAGACATAGTGGAACAGGTGCAGCAAGGAAGAGGCGGGTTTGGACTTGGGACTAGTCGACCTACATGGCACAAGGCAACATCTGCAGAGAAGAGAAAGTTGGTAGTTGCTGAGGTCCGGCACCAACAGGAAGCAGAGAGATGCGCAAAGGCAGTGGCACAAGCCAAGCAGGGACAGTGGACTACCTGGGAAAACCTGGAGCACCATAAGCTCACTTGGAAAGATATGTGGGAGATGGAAGGAAGCCAAATAAGCTTCCTCATCAGGGCCACTTACGACGTTCTTCCTACACCTAAGAATCTTAACCAGTGGTTTGGAGATGATCCAGCATGCCCTCTCTGCCAAACCCCAGCAACTCTCGGGCACATTCTCACCGGCTGCAAAACCAGTCTGTCCCAAGGCCGTTACACCTGGAGGCATAACCAAGTCCTACGCCAACTGGCAGCTATTCTGGAAGGAAGGCGATCCTCCATCAATGCCCTCCCTCACCCAACATCCGAACACTCATCCACTATCCCCATCGTGAGAGCAGGGCAGTGCCCAGGAAAACCAGCCGCAAGAGTGGATAGCACCCTCTTGGGACGGGACTGGAAAATGCAAGCGGACCTAGATCAGCAACTCAAGTTTCCAGCTGAGATTTTAAACACCAATCTCAGGCCGGATCTTGTTTTGTGGTCAACTTCATAGAAGTCCCTGTTCATCGTGGAACTAACTGTACCATGGGAGGCTGCAGTGGCAGAAGCGTATGAACGGAAAAAGCTTAAGTATACTGATATAGCTTTTGAGGCAAAACAACGGGGTTGGCGTACACAGGTACTTCCGGTAGAGGTTGGTTGCAGAGGATTTGTGGCCACATCCATAATCAGGCTCCTGAAGGGGGTGGGAGTTCGGGGACAGGCATTCAGGAAAGCCATCAGATCACTGTCGGAGGCAGCAGAGCGAAGCAGCAGGTGGATCTGGATAAAGAGGAAGGACTCCAACTGGGCTGCAAAAAACAATAAGGAGGGGTAAAAGCAGAAGGGGGCTCACCTGGGATGCCAGGTGTTGCTGTTGAGCCCTCTGGAGGTGTCGTGGGCCTATCAACGAAAAACCGGTGAACGAGGGTGCCCACCTGAAGACCTTGATGACGTTCTTACCCCTTCCCACTTAAAATTAGGAAGTGCTGATTACTAGAGATATTAATATCAAGTCCTATGAGCTGAACTTTGCCCGCAAAGAGAATTTGGCCCGCCCATGAGAAAATGAGCTGTGCGAGCGTGATATTGTTTTTTCCTTGAGAGACATCATGGCTTGCAAACGAGCAAAGCATGGCAGTTGCTCAGTTTTTGGATGTACAAATTAACACAAAAGTATTTTTTTAGTTCCTTCATCCGAGCCTCTGAAGAACCAGTGGGTTATGTGAATTTCTGATGTGTAATTGTTCAAGTTCGGACAGATAGTATTTCTCTCAAAATCGTTCAATACTGTTTATGCATCAGTAAATCAAGCCAGTGACTAAAATATCAACTTCATATCGTTTCTCTTGGTAGGATGAAAATAATCGTATTTAAACTGTGATTAAAATATATACAGAAAGCGATCAAAGAACAATCCCTTTCCAGTCGCCCAAGCTGTCAATCACATAGCGCAAGTTTATCTGGACACTTGCCAAAACTCGTTATGAAATCAATGACGCTGTTACACTGCACAACGAAGCTCTTACTGTACTTACTTCATGTTTGCATTGGTGAAATCATTAGTGAGAGTGCAGAAACTGCGTTGCAATGATAAGATCTTCATTCACACGATCAACAGGCTGTCATCTGCTCAATGCTCATCACTGCAACCTTTTATGTGATGGGAATAGATCTAAATACTTAAACTTCTCACGATTCGTTAATCTCGATAGCTGTAATAGTAAAAACGTATAATAGCTGTAATAGTAAAAGTATTCGAGAGAGTTCCACATGTAATGTTAGCTATTTCATATGCAAGCATGTCAGCCAATCACAGGAGTGGGCGTTTACACTGAAGTCTCACAGCAGACACGCCCCTTCAAACAGAGTGTTCAAATCAGAGGCTAAAATCAGGCTAGGAAAAATGCCTTTTATTTCTAAATTATAAAAAAAAAATATCTTAATAAAATCCTAACATTATAAGGGTACCCCAGGAAACATTATAAAATAATAAAATGATCCATGTCATGGGACCTTTAAGTACTGAGGAACAAAACCGTTTAGTGCGTTGTAAGTAATTAGCAAGATTTTAAAATGGATGCAATGTTTAATAGGGAGCCAATGCTTCCAGTACTCCCTGGTTCTAGTAAGAACTATAGCTGCTTCATTTTGGACCAGCTGGAGTTTGTTTATTAAGCGTGCAGGGCAACCACCCAGTAGAGCATTACAATAATCTAGCCTCGAGGTCATGCACACATGAACTAACTTTTCTGCAATTGTCATTGAGAGCATACATCATAATTTAGATATATTTTTAAGATATGAATTATAGTGATGTACCAACTGGGGTTCCCTGTATACTTTACAGCATTAGTTAAGAAATATTTTTTTTCCTTGAGGATATTTGCCATGTACTGTACCTGATAGGCCACAATTAATCGATATTGAATTTAACTAAATTGAGTCGGATCTCAAGCTTGTGAATCGAATCGTGAAATTTGTGTCAATGCCCAGCCCTAGTCATAATGTTTTGGCTCATCGTCGATGTATACATCAAACACATTTACATGGTGAACTTTCTCTATAAAAGAAGTCGGTCTATTGTTCATGTGTGCTTGGTACTCCTATTTCTATTTTTATTAGCTGCCAAAATGCCAAAACCAAATTTGAGTTGTGTTGAGTGTGTTCAGACGGCTCCTTCAGTGGGTGTTTCTCAATTGGAATAAGCTAGAAATTAGAGCAGAATTTATGCCCATAATCAAGCAAAAATTTGGTTACTGCTAATTCCTCTACAGATGCAGCAGGAATTGGAGAGACTCAGAAAGCAGCTGGATCAATCAGAAGGAGGACGAGACACCCTTCTTCAGCAGGTGAGCTTCCCTTCTTCCACTGAATTGTTTTGCTACAGCGCTGGCTGATGCAAAGATGTTTTCCTTTGTTCGTCTAAAATTGTCATAATTTACTCTCCTTCATTTTGTTCTTGCCCCTATGTTGTTCTAAACCTAAACTTTCTATCTTCCAAAAAACACAAAAAGATGGCAATCTAAATTAGCGGACATTTTCCCTTGCAATTAAGGAAGGGGAATGTTAACAATGAATAACGTCTGTTTCTCACACAAAGCTATCATAGAGCTTCAAAAGATTTGTAGTGCACCAGTCGTATGGTCTATATTTATAAAACCAGTTTTTTGCATCCTTAATATCAGAAGTCGGCAACCTATGGCACACATGGGGAGAGATCTGTATTTATTTAATTTAAATTAAGAACCTCACACCTGCATACAGTTCTACATTTTGAGGTAATTATTCCACAGAGTAACACAGCTTGTTTTATTAAGTTAGGAGCTATAAATACTAATAAATTGTGAGAATTGAACTGTGCTAGTCAATGAAAGCGCACAGCTCTGGCAAACCATTAGCACTACCTCTGCGCATCACAAGCTGCTGAAAGCATGACGCAGATCAAGACAGCTTGTCCAACAGTTTGTTCTTCTGTATTTGTTGCACAAAGTTAAAAACCAAGTTAATGCTTTGAATTTCTGAGATATTCAACTTAGTATATACAGTGGTAGAGTCCTATTAAGCACAACGAAGGGGTTGATGTGGTCTACTTTCATGCATAGTGGGGTTCAGTGGAGTAACTAATTCAGTGGGGGGATTAAATGTTGGACAGTTTTTATTTTTTAATGTGTGTGTCTGTGCTGTTGGCCTGCAGATGGATGCCATGCGTTCTCAGCTTCTGAGGATGGAGAAGGAGCGTGTAGATTTGCAGAGGGAGGTGTCTTTACTCTCGTCTCAGCAGAGAAGCGCAAGGAGACCGCAGGAGAGAGGGGTGACAAGTCTTGACAGTGGTAAAATATGTTGATATGGGTGAGGTTAGAGTGTTTTGTGGATTGTTTACTGTTTAATCACTGTGTGTGTCTGTGCACAGACCTGGAGAGAGAGGTTGAAGAACTGCGGGTGCAGCTGGGTAGAATCGGTGTTTCTAGTGAGATGGAGGAACTGAAAAAATGTGTAGAACGCAAAGAGAGAGAGAAAACTCAGCTCGCTTTCCAGGTTGAGGTTTGTGTGTTTATTCCCATAGCCATTTCCCTTCTTAATTTAGGTAATGGAGGTGGTTAGTAGGGTCAGCAGTTTTTCAGGGTTGGGTGGGGGTTGTAATTAGTATTGTTTTGTATTTTTTGTATTGTTTTCTATTTTTATGGTTTTCTGTCTGTATGTCTTGCCATGAAACTAATTTCCCCTTGGGGGACATAAATAAAGTTAAAGTTGATTCTATTGTTTTTTACGAGTGCTCAACCGATTTTATCTCTGGTAAACTTTCATTGTTCATGAAGTGCAGTGAGAGAGTTCCAGCCCTCTGCCTACATGCTAAATAAAAACAACGACACCACATTGAATGAAAAAGATGTTCGTCTACTTGAATCAAACTAAATATTTGAAGACTTTTCTGGTACAGTACTTTATGAGTCATGAGTGCTTAGAATTACACATCTCTCTCAGAGTTCAGATGTCTGTTTTGTTCATTATTATTTTTGTTCTTTTGGTCTGTCTACATTTTCTTTCTTTCTTTCTTTCTTTCTTTCTTTAGGCTCTTTCTGCAGATCTGCAGCGACGTGAGCAGCAGCAGTTGAAGATGTTGGCCCAACTGAAGGAGATCCAGTCTCGTTCAGAAGACAATGGGTCAGATTGTGCCCGTCTGGAGGCCCAGCTGATGGAGAGCGAGATAAGGAGAGAGGAGCTGCGCTCTAAAGCTCAGGAAGCAGTCCGACAGTGGAAGAACAAGTGCAAGAGACGGGAGCGAGAGCTTCAGGAACTAAAGGAGGAGAGCAGAAACAACACTGATAAAGATAAACGGGTGAGACTTTGCAACCCTTTGAAGGGATAAAAAAAAAGAAGCTTTTTGCCACACTTTCCATTGTATGTGATTGTGAATAAAAAAAAAAGCTGCGTTTCCACCGCAGGAACTTTCCCCAGGAACTAGGGACTTTGGGGCTGGTACTCGGTGTGTTTCCACCGCAGAAACCAGGGTCTAAATGAAGTTCCGGGTAAATGTTTACCTCTCCGAAAGTCCCTGCTTGCGAGGTAGTACTTTTTGAAAGTTCAGGAACTTTCATGGGTGGGACTTGGGTGCTGAACATGCTGATTGGTTCAGTTCATGCCACATTTTGATTAGTTGACGCAGCATTTTATTTCAACCCCCATCTGTTGCAGTGCGTGCAGTAAGAGTTGTTTGCTATTCGAATCAACAATGGAGTTTAACAAATACGACGGATGGACCGACAACGAGGTTCAGGCTTTATTAAGCTTAAATTCAGAGGATGAAATCAAGTGGGAACTCACGCAGTCCTACGTCACCGGACTAATATGCCTAGTCTTTATGGTACTTTAGACCACGGTGGAAACGCAGACAGCAACAGGTCTGGGGGAAAAAAGTTCCTGGGACAAATTGTTCCGGGTAATTTCGGTGGAAACGCGGTTAAAGTCAATAGCTTTTCATGTATTATTAATCCGTAAAATAAAATAAAAACTCCTCAGGGCAAAGAGAGAGAAGGTGTTCTTAGCCAGCAGGCAGAGGGTGCCCGCCGACAGCTCGCCGATGCCCTCGGACGTCTCGCTCAGCGTGAAGAGGACGTACGCCGCTGTGATGTGGATCTTGCTGAAGCTCGCTCACGGCTTGTCACTTTAGATCTCGAGCTCAGAGAGGCTCAGGAAAGCTTGAGAGGCCATGAAGAGGAAGCCCAGAAACAAATCTCCCTACAGGTGCGTATGAGAGAAGAGAACATCCGGCTGAAGGAGCGTGTGGAGCTCCAGGAGCAGAGGAGAGAGGAGGAGCAGAGATCTCTGCTGGATCTCCAGGGCTCAGTCAAGAACCTGAGCGCTGCGAGAGCTGACCTCACTGCCAGACTGGCTGAGGTTGAGAACTCCAAGAAGGATCTAGAAAAACAGCTCACTGCGGCTCAAGAAGAGAGCTCCTCTTTTGGACGACAGCTGGAACTGGAGAGGCAAGTGCATCAAAAGGAGCTGAGCCACCTCCGAACAACACAGCAAGAATGCAAAGCAAAACAGGACAGAGACGTACATGACATGCTGAGATTATACCAGCGAGAGAGAGATGAACTGGAGGCTCTCGTCAGAGACCTTAAGGTTTGAATATTAATCATGAAATAGTCACCTTCATTTATATAGCGCTTTTAACAATATGTACTGTTTCAAAAAGTAACAGAGATTGTTTTGGCTTTACAGCAGCTCTAGAATAAAGTTATTGTCCAGCTAAAGTTAGTTAGTAAAGTTAGTCTTTACAGTGATAACAGGAAAATAATGCAACAATGTTTGTTTATTGAAGAAAATAGCGTCATAGTCCAGCTTAAGTAAGTTAAGTGATACATTTTTGTTGTAAAAAGTTATTATTTTAGTTATTATATTTGCGGGTGGGACATGTGACCACTTTTTGCCAGGGTCGATATTGTCCCCACCACTTTTGAAACATCTCGCGGCACGGATGTACCAATACAAATAAATAAAACATTTCCAGTTAAATAGCAAAGTATTCGTTTCGTTCGTTTGTTAAATAAAAAGCAATCTAGCGCTGAAATGTGTGTTTTTTAATCAAGTGATCAAAGTGCTCGTTGCCGCTGCGATCAGTGGCGCTGATACAGTGTTCTCTTGTGGATCGCGCACAAGCCGCACAGTCTTCACTCGGACGCGCGCTTCAATCCGTTGAGGAGACTCTCTATTCGTTCAGGTGAAATCACAAAACAAAATTCACACAAATCTGTCCCTGCTTGATATACAACCACTGATAAACATAATCGGTTTTGATGAAAAAGAAAAAATATATATACGAGTGCGGATTAAAATTCAGAACCTATGACACGCTTGGCAAAAGTTCTGCCATTGGACCATTAAAGTACATACGTGAAACAGTCGATCTATGTATTTATTCACGTGAAAAAACAACATAGTGGAGTAGATCTCATTAAATGTCTAAGTAAACCCAGTGTACTATTTAAATCGATTGCTGGACATCGTAATGCTATTCTACATATATCTGATTTATGATTTAGCATTGTATTAGCACGGGCACGAGGCTACATTGCGCATGCGTCGAACACACGCTCCGAACCGAGACAAGCGAACCGAACGGTTCGGATGTTTTTTCATGTACCGTGCCACCCCTAATATATAATATATCATATTTATATATATATTTATATAACCACTCTGGAGAAAACCGTGATGTCATCGTCCAGCTCAGTTCATTTCTCATATAATGGTGTCAATGCTGGCAGATCAATAATATTGTTGAATATTAAATGTCCCCAACTAAGCAACCCAAAAGCTAAAGGCGAAAAAGGCGACAGTGGCAAGGAACCAAAACTCCATCAGGTGACAGAATGGAGAAAAAAAACCTTGGGAGAACCCAGGCTCAGTCGGGGGGCCAATTCTCCTCTGGCCAGTTCACTCCAAATACATTTTTTTTCATTATTTACTCACACTTAGGTCCTTTCAAATCTGTATAGATGTTTGTTTTTTAGGGTTTTTTTTCATGTGTGCAGGGCTTGACATTAATGGTTGTTCACTTTTCCAAGACATCCACACACTTTTTTTAAAATAAGATTTAAAATTTGGTCACAAAAAGAGATTTTTTAAATATCTAAGAAGATAATTATTTTTGGATAAAGCACAGAAGCTGCATAAATCTCTCATGCATTCAAAAGCTGGTTGCTGACAGCCGACAAAAAACAACAAACATGGAAATTCATTGTCAAAAACAAAAACTTATTTTTTTTTATGTCTAGAGTTGTGTAATAATGATTCGTCTTTTTTTATTTATTTATGGAAAGAATAACAGCAGCTTGAACAGAAGCTTTCTGTAGGCTTGAATATTTAAACCTAGTGTCTTGACCAAGCCCTCTACAGAATAATATTATTAGGTTTTCACCAGAGAGCAAGATTACACACAAAGGGATTTTGGGGATCTTACAAATCTACATTGATTTCTTGCTCCTAGAAATCCATCACAATTTCCTCCAAGCTAGTGAACTACATCTTGTGGGAAGAAAACAATATAATATGATAATATAAACAAAGATAATATTGTTTTGTTGTTTGTGTAGTCGGAGGCAGTGGCGGATAGTGAACTAAGGAGAGCTCTGCAGCTGAAGCTGGACAAAATGAAGGCTGAATGTGATAAACTGACAGAGCAGCTGAGCTCCAGCGAGGAGAGTCACGCTCAGCTCCTCCGCAAATATCACGGCCTCAGAAAAGAGCTGGATGTGAAGGTATCACGGATTTTCTGATCAAATCAGTGGTTTTCATTGATAAAAGTATAATAAAGACAAAGACTCTTTTTCAAGACCTCCAATCTGAAATTGTTTATGCTTCAAGTCATTTATGGAATTCGATTGTTACATTGTACAGCATAGAAGTCAGATAACCTGCACAATTTTGACAAAAATCATATTTTGTACCTTGATATTGTAATCACAATGATTAAGTTTGATTTATAGAATTTCACATTTAAATGTGGGGCATCTGTATGGTGTATTTCACTCACAAGCTAATCAGGCTACACCATTTTAAAGATAATGGCAGTTCAGAATTACTACTAACCAAAACAAAAATATCAGAAATTGACCAGATTATCAATAACTGCTTAGATTTAAATGAGTAATTCTAAAATTAGTATTAAGTATTATAGTAAAGTATTATATCTGATTCTGAATTAATTAATGGTTTTCAGTTTTATGAGTCAATACATTTTTGCAGATACAATAAAAGTAAAATTAAAATAAAAAACAAAACAAAATTATGGTATTCACATTGAAGATTTTTGGCTGTCAATTCATTAAGAAATCAGCCGTTTCCTTACAAAGTCAGAAAAAGTTCCTTACAGTCAGCGTACTGGATACAGCATATTAAAGCCTCTCCTCCATTGACATCCATTACACTCAAAGAAAACAATGTATTCAGATTTTAAAATATGGCGCAACCCTCTTTATGCTTAGTTTTGCTAATGTTGGAGGCTCCTGGTAAGAGGATATATTTTATTGATCATAACCTGCCAAATTGGCCAACGATTTAAGTGTTACTTGCCACGGTTGATTTTCACCCACATTTTCCCTGATCATAACCAATATGATACAGATTATTTTTGTATTTGTGCATATATTTGTGCAAGTATTCCTACTTGCAATACCAATATGTAGTTAAAAAAAAAAAAATTATTAGTCTTTTACACAATGGTGTATATATAATTATTCGCCTACTGCAATATGAGGTTTGATAACACTGAACACATTATGATCTGACACGTTATTGTCTTTTTCTCAATAGCTGGGCAGTGTTGTGCCTGCACCGATATCTCAGTGTCTCGGATGTTTTCTTAATGTCTCCTGTGTAGGTGAATTTAGCAGAGCGGGAGGAGGAAAGGTGGCAGACTGCACAGCGCACCATGGCGGAGCTGCGTGACAGGGTCACAGGCCTCCAGACGGAGCAGGAGTCCATCCTCCATGCCGTAGGAGTTCAAATTGACTCAGCCTGCAAGTTCTTGTCAAAAGACTCAGCCGCCAAGCTTGAAGTACCCACACACACACACACAAACTACAGTACACTACAGAAAACACTTGCTATACTATTGTAAAAGCTGCATTCAAATTTGTGTACTGTCAGAGTATGTACTGCTTTTTGTAAAGACCTCACTTCTTGACTTATTACTTATTGACTTATAATCTTGACATGCTACAAATGGCATGTTGGCATGTGCCTTGCGACTTACGATGTTAGCTGTGCCGTAGTTCTCTGCCATTGATGACTCCCATGCTCACGAGGCCCCTTAACTTAATGGGAGTTTCTAATTGACTGGTGTTTCTCCTGAGCAATAAGTTATTTTACTTAAAGACTACAAATCACTTATAGAGCTACAAATCAAACCTTGTTTTAGTGTAAGTGGTGATCGATTGTTGCTATTAACATATATCATTTACTGACATAAACAAGGTTGTGCTGTTGAGGCTTGCACAGTCTGCGGAGAAATCGAAACAAATGAGCACAACACGCAAAATCAAAACAAATGAGCAAAAAAAAAAAAAAAAACTCAGTTAACACCCTACGTAAAAAATTCAAAATGTGGAGTTTTTATATTTATAACGTATGATACAGTTAAGCAACATCACACGACCACGAGTGCTGTCTTCCTGAATACCATCACGATTGAAAATGTGACACTGATTTACTACAACAGTTCAATAAACAAGTAGTTAATATTAAGTCACTTATGTTTTAGATGTAATATTGACTCTTTTTGTTATATTTCAGCAGCGAAAATAGTTCCAAACTAAGAATACAGCAGAACCATAGTGGATCTCACAGCAACACACCTTGTTTTATTATTGAATGGTTCAGTGTTTTGAACAAATTGGTTGAGTCAAAGATTCAATGACCAATTCATAAACAACTGCCTCATTCTTGAATGAATCGGCCGTTTGAACGAATGACTCACTCATTAATATGTTCACTTGCCACCACCTACTGGCGTTTTAGTTTAATGTTTAAAAGTATCATTTTATAATTTCTTATTGGTATTCATTTTTTTTTTTTTTTTAAACAATCTCATAACATTATTTAATGCAGTTCTATTTTTTCAGTGTAAATTATTTAATTTGTTTGGTAACAGCCCTATAGTGTGTTATTATTCTATTTTAAGTTATTGATCTAATTTAAGAATTTAAAATGAAAGATGAAGCATACATTTAATAAGATTAGGGGGAAGAAAAGCCTTTTATGAAGGTAAAAAAATGCTCTTGGGATAAATATCACAAATGCAGTTTTTAATATGTCAAAGGTGATGGAACAATGATGAGAATGTTGCTTCAGAATAAATTATATTGACACCAAAAAAAAAATTCCGGACAAGCAACTTTTATACTCGGACAAGTGAATGACTGATTTACTTGTACACGTGCACAAAACTGATGGTTCGATACGTACCACGGTTTTGAAGTCAGGGTTCGGTACAGCAGGGGGGAGAATGCTAAACATATATATATATACACTCAAAAAAAATGACTCTTTGGTTGAACATGATTTAATCATGGACAGTGGTTCCACGTGATTGATTCAAGTTATTCGAGCACGACTGAATCAGGTTATTTGGACAAGACTGAATCAAGTTATTTGGACATGATTAAATCAAGTTATTTGGACACGACTGAATCAGGTTATTTGGACAAGACTGAATCAAGTTATTTGGACATGATTAAATCAAGTTATTTGGACGAGTCTAATTTTAATTGAGTTTACTCACTTCGCTTAAGTTTATCCAACATGAAGTATTTGGGTTGAGATAACATGGTTCCATCATGTGGAACCACTGTCCATGCTTCAATCATGTTCAGCCAAAGAGTTATTTATTTGTGTCTATTTAATAGACACACAGAGTTAAAATAACATACAATCAACCTAAATATAGCTTTTCTTTTAATACATACGATGTTGGCAGTCTAAAGATGGTACTGATTGCATCACTAGCAATCCCATTGGAGTTGCTTTTAAAGCAACTTGAATTCTTAGCAGGTCCTTCACCGAAGCACATGCTCGACACTTTACCACAATGGTAACTCACCCATAAACACCTACATATAAGAAAGTTGTTTAAAATACCAACATAATAGAATATTAAACATTAACAAGTCTCCCTATTTTCTCATCTTGCTTACATTTTTCTTATCAAAGAACACTTGTACAAAGCAATTACGACAGACCAGGAGGATATTCTTATTTAGTATTTATTGAGATACATTTACTTCACAAAACATTCTCAGGCATAAAACAAAATCAGTGGGCTTTATAGTAAAAAAAAATATATATATAACATTAAAACAATATTATCAGACTTTTTCACCAAATAAGTGAAAACTGCACAAACAAGGAAATATGCTTGTTTAAAATGTGTAAATATAAAATAATATTATACTAATAAAATAACTGAAACAGACTGGACCATTTTTAAGTAAAATGTTTCCTCTAGATTCAACAGCACTTTATGAATAAACTTTGAGAAATTAGTGTTCTCTAAATAAGGGCATAAATAAGTGCAAAAAACAGCAGCAGTGCACTGACCAAGACTTGGTAGACATCACCACCTCATCTTCAATCAAAACATCCAGTGAGTTTAAAGACAACGTTCCTCCTCACCAGCAATGATGGTGACTGCTGCACCTGGTCAAACTCCTTTTTCTAAATGCATTGAAAGAAAAAAAAGCAAGTGTTAGTGTATGTCACCACATATCATAAAAACGACCCTTTTGAGGGCAGACATTTAAATTTTCATAAATTAAAATAAAGGCATGAAGGATCAGAGTAGTGTTTATTCAGTAGGGTTTGTGCCCATTTAAAACCCTGTAGTACTTTAAACAACACGTCTTCCAGTTTGTCAGAAGGATTTTATTGGGAAAAAATGTCAGGGGTTTATCGGTTGAATGTTCTAGAGCATAAAAAAAAAAACATTAATAACATGTAATTTGGCATCAGTCGGTTCTTTATTACAAAGTAGAAAGTAAAGTGGTACTTAAAAGGGATAGTTCACCCCAAAATGAAAATTCTGTCATCATTTACTCACTATCACATCATACCAAACACAAGAATCTTGTTCAGCTTTGGAACAAATTATTATTTTTTTAAAATTTTTTATGTCATGGACCATCCATCAAAAGTCTATAGACAATCAATATTTAGCTTCAATAAGTACATAAAGATATAGCTAATCCATATGAATAAAGCAGTTTTATACAAGCCTTCCAATGGATAAAATATGACAAAAAGTATGAAATATACTATTTATTTATTTTTCTTAAGATGAACAAAATTATGGTTTTGGAACATGAGGGTGAGTAAATCATGACAATTTTCATTTTATTTTTAGGTGCACTATCCAAGTAGGGATGGGACGATTACCGGTTTCACGATAAACCACGATAAAATGTACTGGCGGTTAGTAATATCGTTTAAAATTTAATTATCATTAAAACCGTGTTTGATTATCGCGATTTTAGATCCTGTTCAGCCAGCAACAGTCTGACGCAGCCGCAGCCGCAATGTTATTTTTTTTATTCAATAAGGAATGGCGGAAGGCAGTGACCGTGCTCGGGAGATTTTTCAGCCTTTTAAAAGAACCAATTCTGATGTGTGGTCATATTTTGGCTTTAACAAAAGTCCCGAGGGAAACTTAATCGAGGATGGTCACCCTGTCAGCAGAACATGCACAAGAAAAAGTCGCTGCAATAGGGGGAAACTTCAGATCTGCCGAGTCGTCTTGCGTGACCATCACCGACTGTTGTATAGCGAACGCAAGGCAAGTTAACTTTGACCTCAATACCAAAACTACGTCTGGGAAATAATTGGGCATGAAATGTTGTTTTAAGTTGAACTATTTTATATCAATAAACGTGAGGCTTCCGCAAAGAAAAGTTCGCAGCAAGTGGCTTAGCCAAAGACGAACGAACGAACAAGTTCAAACAAGACTATTAAGAGTGACATTTAAGGGATACTAATTTATATTCATTATACACTTATTACACCGATTTTTTTTTTTTTTTTACCACATAGGCTAATTACGGGGACATTGAATTGGGATTAATGTTTTCTTACCTTTTTATACATCATGTACAGCGTACAAAACAATCGTTCAGACAAGATGATCACAACAATATTATCAAACTCTGTAAACAATAAATCAACTCTGATTTATTAATTTTCAATACAATTAAAAACGGAGACACAAGACGGCAAGTTGTATTTGAATGAAACGAGCGAGCGCGTCCATTGTGATACATGGTGTAACGTCTGTCAGAGAGTTTGAAGTCTGCCCAGATGAAGAATACAAGACAGTGCAAATGAACTGGTAGTTCCACGAGACTTTTATAGATGTTTTCTCTCAGTTAAGCACACTCTTCACATACATGTCGAAGAGCGAATGTTAAAAGGGAAAAGAAAACTCTAAAACATGCTACAAATCAAAGTAAACACATTATAAAACAACGGTCAGCAGTAGAGCGGTCATCTTCCTCTTTGCGTGATCAATGATCAATCTCACTCTCACTGTGCGTGCGCGCTCACATAAAAACAGCATGCATACAATAACGTACACCATAGAAGAAGTTATCTTAAAGGAACATCCACATTCATATCATGAACACTACTTAACACTAGGTGGCCGTTACAATGCATGTGCGCGGTCTTATAATGCGTTGCTATTGACGACCGTCATTATAAGGAAGGAAATGCTTTAAAAAGTGCATAGAGCTGCTTGTTTTATTTTTTGTTTGTTGATTTTCAAATATAAAACTTGTTGAAATGTCTTCAGTGTGAGCATCAACTCTTTTTGAACACTTTCATCTCGTTTTAACAAAACCGTGATAATATTGATAATCGCGATAATTTTGGTCACTATTATCGTGATATTAAATTTTCATACCGTCCCATCCCTATATCCAAGTCATACATTTATTCTAATGACATACTGATTTATGCTAAAAGGATAAAGTATTCCTAAGTAAATATAATGTAGTCCTGACATGTGTCCTACCTTGTGTGTCTTCAAATCATCAGCTGACTCTTCCTTTGAGATAGTAGACATGTCAGGATCGTAGTTCTAATGACATCAATGCCATTTTTGCACTTGAAGGCAAAACACAAAATGATGGTAATGTAACACAATTAAGCAACATTTATTGAGTTTATTTTTATGATTCATAAGACAACTTTCAACGACTGTCTTATGCTTATATTCAACAAATAGCTGAACAGATTCAAAAATGGTCAAATTCATGGTTTTCTCTATGGGAGTTGTAAAATGAGACCATAAAAAAAAAAAAAAACACATTGTACTGTACTGGTTACAGTCAGTATTTCTATTAGTTTATACAACTTTAAAATGTGTGTGGTTCTGAAAGACACAAATAACAAATATGAATAACTAAAAATTATTAGCCATACATACCATTCTAGCAACCAAAGGCTTAAATACCCATTATTGATATTATTATTAACAATATTCAGTAACCAATAATAATTGTCATTAATGCTTTAAAAACGCACTGAACCATCAACCACACAACACAACATTGTTATAATATCTTTGATCGATGCCATGAAAATGAACAGAGTGCAAAGATAGATGATTAAACTAACAAACATGTGCAAACTTAGACACATACCTTTTCGTTTGATGTTTAATTCTGTTATGGCGCGGTGATCTCTTTCAGGCATAACATCGTGGATTCTGTCATAAATTCATCCGTATCAGTCGACATAATAAAGCAGTTGTTAAAATTGTTTCTAATCAGACTGATGCAAATGGACGAAAAAGTTACCTGATTGTTTGCCGTTTAATTCAGTTGATGGCGCGGTCATCTAGGCTTAAAATAGTGCAATCAGGCCATAAATACATAACGTTCAATCTATATAACAAAACTGTTGGCTAATATTTTTTCTAACAACACTGATGCAAATGGATAGATGAGTTAAGTTAACAGTTACCTGTTCGTGTGCTGTTTAATACAGTTTATGGCGTTTAGGCTTACAATCGTGCATTCTGTCATAATAACACATTAGTATCAACCGACATCATAAAACAGTTTGATAATATTGTTTCTAATAACAGTGATGGAAATGGATGAACACGTACCTGTTTGTTTTAAGCTTATATTCCAGTTAATGGCGTGGCGATCTATTTGAGACATGCGCAGCATTAACGTATTTTACGAATGTTGCCGCCAGGATATGCAAATTGCGTCACAACAAATTTCCGCTTCCTTTAGGTTGAGAATTTGGTTTGTTTTCAGGCTGTTTTGACATTCAGTCCGGCTGACTTTATAAAAACACACATTTTATATGTGTGATTGACTTTTACTAAACATTATTTGTATCAGTCTGATTTAACAGCAATTTAAGACAAATAACAAACCTAAAAACACCAATAACCATTTAATTGCACTTCTATAATTATAATCAAGCTATAAATTAATAAACAAAAATATTTAAAATAAATTATAAATATTATGTACGTTATTATATATATTTTTTTAATCAGTCAACAGTTTGACTGAGCTAAGTGATTGAAACATGTACTTTTAAAATGAAAACTTTATGTTAAACCAACGAGTGACAGTTTTAAGTCAGTTTAACATGACACAATCATGTTGAAATGAAAAATAGCCAAAATGGCATTATTTCAACATGAATTGTTCAGGTAAAGTGAACAAAACTGAAAAATCTTTTTTTTTAGTGTATTTTTAAACAGAGGCACAATTCTTTTTTCTGTAAATCACTGTCTTTAAATTAATTCAATTATAATTAAAAGTTTCTTAAGGATAATTTTTTTTTATCTCTGCCAATGTTGTAAACTACATACGTGTACCGTTACACCCCTAATTATTATTTAATCAAATGTCAAGGAAGAAAAATTAGTTTTGTGACTTAAGGTAAAGTGAGGTCAACCTCAACAATGGGCCACGGCTGGCCCGGGTCAGCAAGGGGGCGGGGTGCGTTCGGTACGCCTTGATAGTATCAGTTTTTCAGTTTTTATAGTTGTCAACATTTGAAGTGGATCAAAAAAGTTAAAGTTGTCCTAAGACAAGAACTTCAAAATTCAAAATTCATGTATAACTTTGATGAAAGGTTCTGATCCACTTCAAATGTTGACTAGTTAGACCCCTAATAAATAGATAATCTCTGATAGTGTTCCCCCGACATGAACAGAAGTCTCCTCTCTGAGTTGTAAAGTCACTCCCTGCTTCTTGCAGGTTGTCTGTACTTGTTTCTCAAAGCTTTAAGTAGACTTTCTTTGCTCTCAGCTCGAGCTGTCAACATCCATGTTATATCCCAGTCTTTAGCATGCCTCTGCATCCTTCACACCTTTTTATCCTCTGCCGGCACCCTCCTTTGATTCAAGAAAAAAGAAGTGACAAAATGGCCTCCTTCCCCATCATGTGTTTGTGTCAGCAGTTTAAAGCGGCATGGCGTTGTTCAAGCGTTGTTGATCGTGACAGGCGAGAGCTGTCAAGGGAACACAATCCACCTCCACACACTTGCTTTTTTTTAAAGGTGACAGAGCCCCCTCCTGTGATCGCTCGCTCTGGAGGCGTACATCATCGCTCTAAATGTGAAATTTGTAAATCCGCTCATTTTTGTTTCGTAAGTGATTCATCTGTGCGGTGGGGTTTTTCCATGGAGCCCAAGATCTGGGAGGTTTACGATCCTCCAGTAGACTGTCACCGTCTCAGAACGCATCAGAAAGCTCACCCTGAACAATTCAGAATATTTTTCCTTCTCAACCTCCTTAGAAATGTGCACTTTTATATAGTGCCTTATTATACAGGAGTTTCTAGTTTTATGACTTGCATGCATAATTTGTATAGCAAAACAGTGTTAACGTGCCATGTATGTATTTTGTGTCGTAGGCCATTACCCAGAGTCCAGGACTGCAAAAGGATTCTCATCGCTGGCTTGCTGAGGTTAAGGTATATTGTTGAGCCTAGCTTTCGATGATCATTTCTCTATCTGATGTCATGCATCTTAACACAGCTGTTCTTTACTGTCTCAGATAGACTGACGGAAACATCTTCCTGCTCTCATGGACTTAATTTCATGTTTTATCAGGTTTAATTTCCAAAATGTGTATTTTAACACATTTAAATGCATGTGTAGATGGTTGTTGCTTTCTGTTTGTAGTGGTGTGTCTGATATATTACATCAATACATTTAAAGACCCTGTGAAATGGCTTGACAGGCACTCTGCACTCTTTCCTTGCTGTCTTGATGTGTTTTATTGAAACAGGATAGGTCATTAAAGGCCCTGCTTTATCCTTTAGTGTATATCATAGCTGTGAACCATTATTTGCTACTTGCTATTGCTAGTCAGTAAATGGAGGGACATTCTCATTCTAGAGAGTCCATGGACAATTTTTGGTCCGTTTTAATACAGAGAAAAACTAAGTTTTGTAACTGTTGTGTACAGCTGCTAGAAGTTAATGCTGCAAACATTAAGAGTACACTAATAGCATATAGATGACTTCCAAACTGATGCACACCAATTAAAAGCCACAAAACTTGATTTCATGGGGTCTTTAAAGTCATGTTAGTGGGCAGTTTGTGGTTTTTCAGAGTACGGCTGTGCGAATATAATCTTACTCTGAGTTCAATCATATATTTTTATTGATCCATTTTAATTTATGATTAAATATAAATATTTTGTGATTTAATTGTAATATTTAATTAATATTTGTGTGCATCAGGGTTGTTATAGTTCTGTGAATAGAATTATAAACCTTGTTTCTTTGTATCTTTGCAAAATGAGTAAAAATGTAGCTTTAATTTTGTTTCAGCATTAGTTATAGTTTTTATCCCTTATCCACCTTATTTTTCAGATAAGTGCGGCTGCGGCCATTTGTAATTTTAATGTCTGTGGCTTCCGGTGTCATTCACTTCCAGTTATTTTTAGCTGTGCAAAACAGCTCGTTATGCTGCTTAATATTGCAAACTGCTATTTCTTACCATATTATTTTAATGTATTGTCTTAATTATAAACACACTGGTTTGTAGCGCAAACAGTTTTACAGTTTACTTTGAAATATTCTTCTCATTATTTCCCTATAGCGGCTAATAAATTGGAAGTTGCACACATTCACAGAAAACATCTGTGTGGAAAAATAAGGTGGATAACACAGCACAATTAATTCTTTCAATCTGCCAATGATGACAGTTTATAGAAAATTCTGGGGTTGGCTGTTGTACATGTCGATCAGACACCCTGTCTAATTGTGTAGCGCTGGGAAGCCAGACTTGGCCATCCAACATTGATTGAAAATATGAAAGCTACAGTAAAGTCATTTTTTATTGAATTTTGTTGAGTTGTAATGAATATTTAGTGCATTACTACAAAGTTTTCATTCATTAAAAAAATTCCAGTTTAATTTGATAATACTTAAAAATATTATTTTTATCTTTATAATAGTTGTTGGTCATATTTCATACAGTTGAATTAATCTAGCAAGTAATCTTAATAAGCATAAATTCTTAAACTGGCATTTGACAAGTAGTTATTATATCATGAGTCATATGTATCATAAGGAAGTTGCAGCGACACACTCCTATTTCAGAAGTTGTTATTCTTCTTGTAATGCAGTTGTACATATTATTGTGTTCCAGATGTGTATATTTAATGTGTCTGTCTGTGTGTGTTCAGACAAAGCTCCAGTGGCTGTGCGAGGAGGTGCGTGAGAGGGAATCCAGTGAGAGGAGGTTGAGGAGGACACTACAGCAGCACAAGGAGCAGATGAAAGCACTGAAGCAAAGCAGAGACTCAGAACTGCAGAGCCTCCTGGACCGTATTACCCAGCAGGATCGGCTCCTCAAAGACATCCAATCAGAGAAGAGAGGTACTAACTCACCTTAGAGAAAAGTGATTTCTAGATCAGAATTTATTGGGCCTGGCACTTCAGCACAGGTAGTAATGTGAAATTTTATCCCATTATTCTACTGCATAAGCTGTACTATACTAGCTGACTTTATACTGGCAGTCATTTGCTCAATAGCTTATTGCTTATGTGAATGTAAACAATTGCGAAAGAAAAAGGATTTGTATCATTATATTGAATCCGTGCATTCAGTCTTAAAGTGACAACAGCCTAAAATACTTTCATTAACTGTTAACCCCCTGAGGTCGACGGTATCGCCGGCGATACCAGCTCGCTTTTTTTTTATCAGTGTAAAAAAACTCATAAATACTCTGTTGACTTTGATTTTCCATAGGAGTTTCATACATCAATCGATTCTGTTAAATGTGTATTATTTTTGTGTATACTCACAATAAAAACAAAGTGTTGTGCTTTTTGCCAAATAAAGAAAAATAAACACGAAGCGAGTTCTGCCTTCTCTCTGCCAGTGAAGTCCATTCTGAAACGCGTCCGAAAATGAACTGTAGCTCAGCGAATACTCAGTCAAACAGACATACAGACACACAGGCATGAAGCTTGAATTCTCTTCTTTTAAATTAAGTAATTTATATAAAAAACAAATATTCTCATCTTGTGAAATCTGTATTAAAAGAGAGCGATTCCAGTCGACCTCATTACAGCTAATTCAGATGTAATGTGACACGCCCACGGAGAGCGCGCGCTATTCAAACGCAAATGGCTGAGGCAATCCTGTGAACGCCCCCATCAGCTCGAGAAAACACACAAGTTTATTTAGATCATTACTTGTTTACACCGTCTTGCAGCGCTGTGAGGAATAATACTAATGGAAAATGTCCCTCAGAAGTGCGGGTATATCGAGGAGCGAGCTGAGGAATACTAGTAAGTTTTTTCCTTCTCACGTGAATTTCTTCACGTGGTTTTCTGTTTATGAATGAATAAACGGCAGAGATGCGCGCTGTTTACCACAGCTGGCAAAGACAGTTTAAATTTAAATCGCGTGTGTGAATGAATGATGATGTTTTAGCAAACTGTATTGCTATACTGAGATGAGTAAAAATCGACTGAATGTTGAAATAAAATGTAGGCTATTTGTATAAGCAACGTATTAAACTGCAAATTAACAATATGCCCTAATATTTCATGAAAACAACGTTATAGTCAGACGAAATATGAAAGACAACATTTTGTTTAGTAGATTTGGGTACAGTTTTTACTGTAGAATATACTGCCACATCAAATAAGCTTTTGTTTAGCAATTTCTATATATAAAATACTATTTTTGTCAAAAATAAAGTCATCAACTAAGATGTTAGCTGTTCCAATGTTGGCTATATTCAAACTAATGAAAACATAGATAAAATGTAGGCCTATAATCATTTTTTTTACAAAGAAAGAGTACACTTGAAATATTGTTGAAATTGTAATTATTGTTGTAATTGTAACCGTTTTAATAAAATAGCAAAACATATTTACAAGATAGATGTAAGCAAAATCTTAAATGGTCAATATAAGTCTTCTTCTAAATATATCTTTTGTCCTTGCATTGTGGCTCAGTCAGTGTCACACCTGAATGAATGGCTAATTATGCAGAGTGGGTGGGACATTGTATTCTAAGGTGTAAACCACTCCTCGTTCACGCCCCCCTCGCATATTGGCTTTCCAAGCAAAACCTGTTTTACATCAATTTAAATCAATGTATGGTTTTATGTGAACGATAAAGCAAGACTATTTTCACATAATTTTGAAGAAAAAACTATAGGCGACAACATCCATTAGTCAAAAGTCTTATTGCCACATATTTAGTATGTGTTTTGTGGCCTTATTTCAAAAACTTTAATTTTTAGTTTTTTCGATAACCACGCATAAACATTATTCTCTCAAAAATGAAAACATGTACATACATGTGGCTCACATATTATTGTAGTCCTGTTTGTGCTATATAGAGTGAATTTACACCTTTGCCATTAATATGTTTATAAGCAACTGAAAAAAGCACAAATGTCAGAGCATGTCAGAACACCCCCAGGGCCCAAAAAAACGCTCAGACTCCAGAGGGTTAATCAAACAACAAAAGCAATGTAATAAGCAACGTTTGAATCCTAATGGTTAAAATCAAAATTGTTCAATCTTCTCATTCTTCCAGTGCCCCCGAATCAGTTGTGTTTCCATTTCCACACACAAAAAAAAGTTATTTTAAACAAATACTTTTTCGAATCCTTCCTAGGCTTTTTTTACACCTCACACGAAATTGAGTGTCCACCAAGATGCCCCAGACAATACGTTATTAAAAGAATTGTAATAAATCTTTTCAAAGACTCTTATTCTGAACAAGTCTATGGCTTTTTATATTATGGGTGGCAACTTCTGTTTCAGGGAACTTAGACTCAAAAGTACTGAAACATTTCAAATGTTTCAAAAGGACAGTGTATTCTGTTCCTCCTGATTAATTTCTTTCTAAAAATAAATTCTCCTGTAACAATATGGAAAATATGATACTGCGCACTTGTGTTCTGCACTCCCAATTTAATAAAGAATAGATGCCCTAACAATCGCTCGTGTTTCTCCCCAAATCCTCATTCATGACTCTTTCCAGAATTGTTTTCATGTGGGTGCTTTAAAATATTATCCATTTCTATCAATGGATACTGGTATGGATACTAGATACTGGTAGATGATCAATAGAGGGTCTTAATACTAATGTTATCCACCAGAAGGAACTGCATGGTAAGAAATCCCTTTAAGTCTCATTGATTAAAATATCTGTAAAGGGTTCAATAGATTGACTTGGGGAAAAAAGCACAGAACTTCACATTTGTTTAATAGTTTAATATAATTAATTTGCAAAGAAATCTGTAAAATCTCCAAAATGCTTATAGATCATTGTTATTTTTTTTTAATAGAAAACACATTTGTTTAACTAAATATTGCTATGTCAGTTTTTTCCAATATCGTGCAGCCCTATTGCCCGAGTTTTTCACTGTTTGAATGGTCCAGATATTTGCGTTTCAGTTCATATCTCTGGAATCCTCTTCTGAGTCCAGGCTCTATAGAGTTCTATAAAGAAGTATTTACTTTTCAAAAGAGACATGGCCATTGTATCACTGGAACTATTTTGGAAGTATTTCCATTTGTGGAGCAAAAGTGTATAAAGAAAGTGGTCCAAAATGTAAGTTACTAGCCTCATTTATACTATAAAGTAATATCACACTTGAAATCGTGGTCTGAATAGATCATGCATAATTAGCATAACATGTTTTTTTTTTTTACAACGGGTTTTAAGACAGTCATGTCACACTGTAGAAAAAAAACTTGTTCTTAATTATTTTAGTCTTGTTTTAAAATAAAAAAAAATCTTAAAATATAATTTACTTGAACAAATATGTGTTTGATAAGACTTGTTTTCAGAGAATGTCTGGATGTGAGATAAAATTAACTTATAGATATACATCTAAATAATGGATAATACATTTTATGCATATTTGCACATAAAAAAGGTATTAAAACTAAACTTAATGTGAAGTCTTAATAGTAAATTCAAGTAAATTAATCTTTTTGTATTGTTTTAGTATTTTTCAGTTTTTACTGTAAATATTATTAATAAAATCAATTAGCAACATAAATTCATCAAATATTCTCCTGTGTTCCATGGGAGAAAAAGTCACATACGTTTGGAGTGTGTGAATGATTCATTTGATGACTCTTTTTCAATATCAATGCTGATTAAAATGGTCTTCCAGGTCTTCGTGAAAATGGCCGGAAGAAAGAAGAAGAGATGAGAAATCTTCAGGTCAGTGTAAAGGAGTTTGTATGAATGTTGCACTCTTAGAAATATATGCACACGTGTGTGTGTGTGTGTGTGTGTGTGTGTGTGTGTGTGTGTGTGTGTGTGTGTGTGTGCGTTTCCATGTTTCATGTGGACTTTCTATAGACATAATGATTTTCATACTGTACAAAATGTATATTCTTTCCCCTAACCCTACCCCTTAAATCGAACACACACACACACACACACACACACACACACACACACACACACACACACACACACACACACACACATGTCTGGTGCACTATCTTTGTGAGGACTCTCCATAGACATAATGGTTTTTATACTGTACAAACTGTATATTCTATCCCCTTACACTGCCCCTATCCCTAAACCTACCCATCACAGGAGACATTCTGCATTTTTACATTTTCAAAAAAACTAATTCTGTAAGATTGATAAGCTTTTGTACCCATGGGGACCTCAATTTAGGTCCCCACGGTGACACGAGTCCCCATGAGTCTGTGTGCATTCAGGTTTAAGTCCCCACCGGGGTAGAAAAACATGTCCACACACACACACACACACACACGCACGCACGCACGCACGCACGCACGCACGCACACACACACACACACACACACACACACACACACACACACAATCTCCTCTGTAGTTAGTGGTTACAACCTTATCATTTATGTAATCCTGCATGCACCTCAGTTGTCCTGCATGTGGCAGGCATGTAATAACATCATCTTAGCCTTGCTTGTCTGCATGCTTTCAAACCAAACCCACTGGGATCAACTACCCATTATGAATCAATCCCCTTAATGGGGCTCAGAAGAAACCGGCAGCATGCTGGAAGACAATAGGACACAGAGTCAGTAATTACACTTGGCCTCAGATTTTCTCAGATGCTGCTTTTAACTGGTGGATTAGAAACTGCTAGGAATCTCTGAAACAAAACTTCCTGTGTCCAGTCAAAGTAATTTCTGTTTCTCTTTTTTTTTTCAGGACCGGGTTGTAGATCTTGAAATGGTAAGATTTGTTTCCCCCATAGTGTTTTAATGAATCTGTCATATACTTATTTGTCCAGTGTATGTTAATCTTCACAATTTTCTACAATTAATTCAGCTTGAACTGCTTAAAGACTCCATTGCAACCTTTTTTAGAAAATTCAGGCTTTAGCTGCACTGGCGCAGAGTGAACCCAACAGAGTGGTAGTGATCTCTCTCATGAGTTTCTATTTTCCACATGCGCTGTTTTCAATTGATGGCTTTTATAAAGATGTGTTTTTTGTCCGTTAAATGTTTTGCTTTATAAGATGCTGCAAAAGGAGTAAGCTAATCTTTGAATTCCTGTGCTGTTTCATTTGAACAAAGATCAACCATATCAGAACTTTTGCACCTTTAATGTAAAATTTACAACATATTCAATGCCACTGGAAACCAAAGTGACACATTTCAGAGAAAAAAGATAAACATAAACACTTAACTAATCATCAAGCTCATGTTAGCTGCGCTGGAGTAAACCGTGATGTCGTCGTCCAGCTCAGTTCAGTTCTTTTATAATAGTGTCAATGCAGGCAGATCAATATTATTGTTGAATATTAAATTAAATGTTACATTTAATGTCCCCAACTAAGCAAGCCAAGCCAATGGCAACAAAGGTGGGAAAATGTGACAGTGGCAAGGAACCAAAACTCCATCAGGTGGCAAAATGGAGAAAAAAACCTTGAGAGAACCCAGGCTCAGTCGGGGGGGCCAGTTCTTCTCTGGCCAATGAACGAACAGTGTGTGATTATGATTTAGGCAGCATTATAGGTCAGAAGTCAGATTGGTTTGGAACAATCAGAATATTATCCAGTTCCATCTGGATTAAAATCAGAGTCATCCCGTTGGTATGGAGACGGGTTTGTTGAGGATCAGTGCCGATGGCTGTCGTGTCGATGAGGCCTTCACAGGGGAGAGTCTAGTTGACACAATCTCTGCTGACACTTCAGGGATGCGTTGTGGTTGTGTCTAGGCGCAGGTCCTCCATCTGATCTGGATACGGCCCAGATCTGGCTGATTACAGTGAACCTCGGAATAAGCAGAAAGACTAACTTTAGCGTAGATGCCATTCTTCTTATGATGTAACGGGTACATCGGGTGTTATAGGAAGTGTTCCCGGTTCCGGCTGACCTAATTTATGCAGCCTGATAATCATTTAACTGATTTGAAAAATAGGAATGTATAATTCTTGTAAAGTACAGACATGTCTTCACCTGAAGTGACTCTGATTGACTCTCAGTGGTTCTTGTAAGATTTTCTGACATCATCTTGGCTTTCTGGGTTTTAAGGCAGTGCGATCCAGTTTGGTACAGAAAACCCATCAACAATGATGACAAATGTTTATTTATGCTTGAATACATGGATCCCATAGCTAATACAAGGCCTCTTAAACAAGGCTCTTGGACTAAGAGGGCTCACTGGCACTCACTGTTACTGCTGGGCCCTATATAAAGGCCCACAAACCTCTTATAGAACTTTTGTCCTATCCGATTGTCTTGTCCTATTATTTGAACCACTCTTCGAGCTTCATTCTTTGTATGAAAGGTGTTGGAAAAAGTACTTTTTATTATAATAACTTCCTATCTTCCCTAGTTTGAAGTTAGAATCGTACATGCATGCATGCATGCATGCATGCAGAAAGAAAGAAAGAAAGAAAGAAAGAAAGAAAGAAAGAAAGAAAGAAAGAAAGAAAGAAAGATGGATGGTTGGGAGATTTGCGCTGTGCCCACCACCCTGACATTACTTTTTTCTTTTGCCTAAATTGACTATTCTAAATGATCCAACAAAAAGGTCCTAGAGAGAGCAACATAGTATGTTTTCGCATGCTTATGATTTAAAATATGTCAAGAACTGTCAAAACATACACCCTTTACTCTCAGACTCTAATAACATTTACTTTACAAGTACTTTACACTACAGTATGGGAATTACAATACTTTTGCCTTAATTATTCTCTTGCATGAGATTAACACTTAGTTTCTGTGAAAACATTTTACAAACTCATCTCATTACAAACCTAGTGAAATGCTGTAATCGTCTGTCCACAAAAATGTTGGAAAGTATGCAAATATGGAATAAAGCTTAAAGGTAGGGTAGGCAATTTTCAAAGTGGCTAGCAATAGCAAGCTAGCTTAGAAAGCATAAGATCCCACCCTCCCTTCAGAGCGTCTCCAAAGCCACACCTCCTTCAAAACACATGACTACTGCAGAGTTTGTAAAGCGTCACAAGACGGGGTTAAAGGGTTAGTTCAAACTAAAATATTCTGTCATTAATGACTCACCCTCATGTCGTTCCAAACCCGTAAGACCTTTGTTCATATTCGGAACACAAAAAATTAAGACATTTTCGATGAAATCCGCGTTCGAGAGAGCACTACAATGCATGCATGTGGAGATGACGCAGGAGCTGGCGTTCTGACATATAACCCGGAAGCTTGTGTTTACAAGCAAAGGAAGATGCAAACTGTACATAAAATGGTTCATAAATATGTCTTCAGATTTCGAAATAGAGGATGAATTGCAATTTTTTGCCCAACCTTACTTATTCGAACCAGAATATACAGACAATGAACTAAGAGAGAGAAGATGCTGTAACACAACCACAGCCACAAGCTTCTGAAAGACAGAGAGCAATGGAGAGCTGGTGGTATCATAAATGTCATCAGTGCCAAGCGATGCCTACTGAGCAGGAGAGTGTGTGCTGCATCAATTGGGATATTTTCATGCCACAGCTTGAAAGTTTGGATAATTCAGACGACACATGTATCTCACTGTGTAACAGAGGATCCCAGCTTGCCGCCCCTGCTTAGCTGCTGTGTTTTAGAAGTGATTTTTTTATTTGCCCAAAGTGAATTGGAAGCGACGTCCGAGGCCAGAAGGACCGGGTGGCTCACTATCTGTAGAGTAAGTAGCCAATTTCTTTACTAATGAGGTATTATACATGCAGCCTAGGTACTTACTATACATCTGTTTTCTGTTTACAGCCAGTGCAGACAGTGGCAAACCGGGTTGTACTGGAGTGGATTCTCAAAGGTCAAAAACTGGGAAGACACAACAGAGAAGTTCTGCCATCATGTGTTGTGCGATCAATACAGGCAAGATGCCTATCATCATCTGGAACATATGTGGGTTTCAAGGAAGCCAAAGAAGCTTTGACTAATTTAAAGAAAAATACAGCAAAACAATACACATTTTCTACTTTTAATTTATTATTATTAGTATAGATATTTTCAACAAACACATTGTGTGGGTATTGCTTGTCTTAGTACTGTTTAAATAAAAATACAACATCACTACACAACATAAATTGGCTTTTGTATGTCAATTACAGCCTACCAACTGAAAACTGGTAAAAACTGCTAAGACCATTTCAGTCAGAGTAGGGCTTCACCATATGGTAGAGTTTTTTGTCTTATTTTGTAATATCACTGTACTAGATAAGCAATTTCAAATACAAGAAGAGGCAAGAAAACTATTACTGTTTGAATGTCAGTGGTCTACTTTGTAAACCTTGACACATGCTTAGCGATTGCTGTTTCTTTGTCCAGTTTAGATTTCGTTGCAGTATTGCACGGTAAATTGGGAAGGGCAACTTGAGAGGTTGGGTCCTTGAATACCACAGTGGGGTCATTGCGCCGCTCCAGTCCTTTTTGAAGCAGTCCATCCCTGAAGTTTTGTGAAGTGGGTTTATAAATTTTCCTTTTCACCCACTCTTTGGTTTGCTTTGGAAAAACCACATTCTATTAGATTTGTCAAAATGTACTGACTTCGGTACCAAGTCGGTACTGAAATGTAAAAAATTGTGATGCTTTTGAGCCCTGTTGAGCAGAATCGTAAACACCTCTGATTGGCCATTGTGTTCACGCGCTCATCGGATTTATCTATTCCATATTATTGTGGATTGTGGGTTCAGCATAGTGCATGCAAACATTAGTAATAATAATGTTATTTTATTATCAAACTGTTGTTTACTCAAAGCAGCAATTATATACTGCTGTAGAGATTTCATGAAATGTATGTATTCCATTGTAACGAGGTATGTTGTTACGGGAAGAAGGAGGCGGGAACCGGCGAACATTTAAAGACTTTTAATGATAAAAATAAAACAAATACAAAACGAAAGTAAAAGACAGCAGCCCCTCACAGACGACTGCTGTCACAATAAACAGAAACAAAACATCAAATAAAACGCAGGCCTGTTCCTCTCTCGCTCTTCACTGTCGTCGCTCCTCCTTTATGCTTCCGCTCCTCCGTGAGAGATACGAGACTGGTGTGTCTCACAGGTGTCGCTCATCAGCGTAATCACGCCACCGGCCTCGTGCCGCTCTCTCACGGCCCTCAGCCTCGTCCTGCTCGCCACATCCATACATGTAAACAAGCATAAGAAGTTTAGTAATGCAAGATGTACATACCTTTCACTACATGCCAGATGTCAAACTCGTGATGAATTATATAGACGTATAGACGGGGATCTGTACATATTCATCACTTCTATGTAAATTCCATTTTCCAAAAGATAATTCAGACCTCTCTTAAAGCAATGGCAACAGAGCTGGATGCTTCTGTAACCTTCTGTAAAAAATGTTTAAAATTATAATTACATCCTCAATTGTTGTTAAATTGTTGTCCTCAATTGTTTAATGCCTTTCTGTACGCAATCGTGCTCTTTCCACGAAATGCAAAAAACCTCTAGTTTTGTTTTATTCCTGCTATGCTCCATTTTTCTGGCTGCTCTCTTGAGGGCCCAAGTGTGCTTGTACTACGACGTTGGACTATTTTCTTTAATCTTCTTTAAGCACAAAGGAGCAACTGTGTCTAAAGTGCTGGAAAAGACAGAGCTGCCAACTCTCACCGCATTCACCGTGAGACACACGCAATTAACACTTTTCACACGCTCTCACGCCACACATCCATTTTCTCACGCACAGAAAAATCGCGAAGCAAAGAGGACACGGAGACCGACAGACTAGACAGAGAAGGTTACTTATGATATAAAAAAATCTCAGCTCTCAGATTCTGTCAATTTTATTACGAAATTCAAACAATATAAATACCGTTTTGGTGCTTGTAAATGTGACAGATCCCTAGCGGCACGTGACCCGATCATCTCGACTAGCTAATAGTAAATAAACACGAATGAACAATGTTAAAAGAAACAGTACAACTTAACGAAATGTATATTCCTCATACATAATATCGATCAATCAGTGTTTTTCAACCGCGGAAAGAGGTAAAACAGCTTGAGAACAATTATGTCACATAACATTTACCTCAGGAAAGCCATTTAATGACCATAATAGGCTATAGTAGAAAAAAAGAGCTATAGAGAGTATTTAGCTAAAATATGTGTACTATATTACATATTTATTATATTTTTACTTATATCATTAAATAAAGTTGTTGTTATAATAAAAAATGCATTATATTTAATTTGAGTTATTTTTATCCTTAACTAATACTCCAATAAATCAAATCACAAGAATTGAACTGAATTGAAATCCTGAAATTTGTTTCAAGCAATAATAAAAAACGTAGCTTACCAGAAATTGTACCATATAAACATTGTAACATGTTGTCACTAAACCTAATAAAATTCTGTTTAGTTACTAAAATGTTTTGACAATCACAATACATTTATTGTGATGCAAGATAATTTTTTTTAATTGTGGACTATTCTCTCTCTCCACTAGTCTCTCCCCTGTGAAGGCCTCCTTCCCTTTCCTTTACCTCTGTACAGATAAAACGTTGTCGGGATAATTCCGGTTCACATGGCTATGCGGAAGCGATACAATTTTTTGTATTATACATTTTAAGGCCAGACAAGTAGTTTGTTGAGGGTTGGTTTGTAAAGAAGGACTACACGCCTGCGCACATATATATTCAAACGTGCATACCTATAGACTAAACGCGTAATACGCATGTGCACGCCATCAGCGTTCTCACAGGTTTGCGTTTTTAAAGTTTGCGCAGAGAACTTGAGGGTTTTCTGTTAGGACGGTGTCGTGTTAGCGGCCTAATGATCGTTCTAATGATCCTAAGTTAATAACTAATGATCGTTGCGACGGAAGTGAATCAATCAAAACTAACTTTAGCTGAACAATAACTTTATTCTAGAGCTGCTGTAAAGCCAAAACAATCTCTGTTACTTTAATTTCCTATTATCACTGTAAAGCTCCTTTGAAACAATCTATATTGTTAAAAGCGCTTTATAAATGAAGGTGACTTGACTTGACTTTACTAGATAATGATCTGAGATGTCATCGCTCTGCTGCAGAATTTCAACGGCCTCAACATTGATTCCATGTGCCAATATTAGATCTAAAGTATGATTACGACAATGAGTAGGTCCTGACACGTGTTGTCTAACTCCAATATAGTTCTAAAGAATTCAAAAAAATGTCTCTAAATGCCAATCCCAATGAGTCTTTTTCATTATCTACATGGATATTAAAATCATCAACAATTAGGACTTTATCTACAGCCAGTACTTACTCTGATAGAAAATCAGCAAATTCTTTGATAAAGTCTGTTTGGTTCCCTGGTGGCCTGTATACAGTAGCCAGCACAAATGTTAAATGCATGCATGCATCGTGGTGCTCTCATGAACGCAAGTGATATGGAAGAGAAGAAATTGTTGAATAAAGTAGGTTTTTTTGTGTACAAAAAAGTATTCTCGTCGCTTCATAAAATTAAGGTTGAACCACTGTAGTCACATGGACTATTTAAAGATGTCTTTACTCCCTTTCTGGGCCTTGAAAGTGGTAGTTAAATTGCTGTCTATGGAGGGGTCAGAAAGCTCTCGGATTTCATCAAAGGTCTTACGGGTTTGGATCGACATGGGGGTGAGTAATTGACAGAATTTTCATTTTTGGGTGAACTATCTTTAAATTACCTCATGTCCCAAAGCATATAACATAACATGTCCTTATAAGGGCAAAAAAAGATGTAGTTTTAACGACATAGCATCTCGTTATTACGACAAAAAGATGTCGTTTTAACGACATAAGATCTCGTTATTACGAGAAAAAGATGTCGTTTTAACGACATAAGATCTCGTCATTACGAGAAAAAGATGTCGTTTTAACGACATAAGATCTCGTTATTACGAGAAAAGATGTCGTAAAACGACATAAGATCTCGTTATTACGACATAGTTGAGGGGAAAAAATAATATGTATGTGGCAGCAATGCGTCACCGTAGTGAAGAGACTTTCAATCAACATAAAAAAAAATTCTGGAACAAATCTACCCTGCCTTTAAAGGCCAATTCACACTGCACCAACAGATGGCAACCAATGCTAACAGTCACAACTACAACAGACGCCTACAAACACTGATAGGGATAACACACTAATCCTACAAAATCTGACGTAGTGTCCGTTACAGTCGGTGCAGTGTGAATTGGCCTTAACTTGTGCCGTTGCATTCCCAAATGTGCATTAAACTGACAGCACATGTAGAGATGGAGTTTACTGCATTTACTGTGACCCGAGCTGCTCTGAAAACACTGAATCACAAGCTGATCTCGTGAACAAACTGTGCCGTTCTAATAATTAAGTATTATTAAGTATTCTAATACTTCAGCCTTTCCCGATTTGATAAGGGCACTAAGGCCATATCGCGCTTTCTGATTATTTTGTGTGACAGATACTTTGCCAAAGTTTACGAAGTTTAAACATATTTTCAGTTCACTATGAGATTTGATGCCTCGTGAGTGAGAATGGTTGTAATATTCACGATCATCATAACCTCCACTTTGCACTAAAGGAAAGAACTGAAGGGCCTTTGCAAGTCATAATCTATCCCTGGGTGGAGGGAATCATGAAAAGCTCCAAGTACCAGCCAGTTTTGGCACAAAACCTTCTGGCTTCTGCTAGAAAGCTGAAAATGAAGAGAAACTCAGCATGACAATGATCCAAAACACACATCGAAATCAACAAAAGAATGGTTTCAGCAAAAAAAGTTGAATGTTTTGGAATGGTCCAGCCAAAGCCCAAACCTGAATCATATAGAAAATCTGTGGGGGATCTGAAGAGGGCCATACACAGAAGATGGCCTCACAGTTTAACAGATCTGGAATGTTTTTGCAAAAAAAAAAAAAAAAAAGAGTGGGAAAATATTCTCAATTCAAGATGTACCAAGCTGATAGACTCCTATCTAAATAAACTAACAAAGGGTGCTTCAACGAAATATTAGTTCAGCACACTTATGCAGTTAATTATTGTTAACTATAGTTTTTTTCCTCTGAAATGTGTTTGAATAGATTGCAAATTTTACATTAAACGTGCAAAGTTCTGTTATAATTTATCTTTGTTTATGCTACAATTCATTTACATAGAACTATATACATATAGCTACAATACTATTCTTCTGGTGGCTTGAAAGCACTTCTGAAATGCAAATCTAGTTTACATTGTAAAGCTGAGTTTGTAGACAGAATATTCTGTACCAAAGCAAAGAAAGGGTCTCTTTCTGTGCTTTAGTACAGAATATTCTGTCTGCAAAGTTACATTTCTGAAATGTTCCAGACCGTAGTACACTATTTGCAGAAGCATAACGATTTCTGTTAAATGTCTGAATTACAAATCATTACTTGGCTAAAAAATATGCCGTCGTTTGTTAAAAGTATTGACGCCTATATCGACTCAGCAGTATTTATACAGTTTGAAAAAAAGCTATCTGACGTCTACCATATCAATCACCATTATGTGCTATGGCTGGCTGACGAACATTTAATTAGCTCCTGAAAACCTTCAGCCTTTACTCACAGCTCCATCTATTTACATCATTACTGCTTGGCACAAGAACACGCTGCTGTCAGAAATTGACCCTTGCCTCTTCTGGGAGATGCACTCATTCCATTGACTTGAAGCAATCGACAAAGCGCAATTCTCAAAGACTAGGATTTGAGAACTGAAATGAAATAAATATAAATTACAAAATATTCTTCTTTTCCAGAGCACCAGGCTGGCCTTGGATCATCTGGAGTCAGTTCCTGAGAAACTCAGTCTGCTGGAAAACTTCAAGGATCTCGAGGTTGGATCATAGGTGATGTTTTGGTCAAGATTTAACCTCCCTCTGAGGCAGATATCATGGTTGGCTTATGTGATTTCAGGAGTCACAGAGGCAGAGAGAAATGGTGGAACAACGTTATGCCAAATATAAGGAGATAGTTGGGGACCTCCAGCACCAGCTTGAGGAATCTAAGAGGAGGATTCAGGAATACAGGGTATGAATATATAGCGCTGATGCCATGCACTTAATAAGTTTAGTTTAGCCATAAGAGGACTGGTCCCCTGACTGAGCCTGGTTTCTCTTAAGGTTTTTTTCTCCATTCTGTCACCTGATGGAGTTTAGATTTCTTGCCACTGTTGCCTTTGGCTTGTTTAGTTGAGGACACTTAAATGGGATAGTTCTGCCAAAAATGAAAATTCTGTCAATAATTACTCACCCTCATGTTGTTCCAAACCCCTAAATCTTCCGTTCATCTTTGTAACACAAATTAAGATCTTTTTGATGAGGTTTATAATACATTATGAATTTTGATTTATAATACAGAATTTTTTATCGCTTCCGCGTAGCCACGTGGACCGGAATTATTCTGGACTAGAATAATTATAATTGGACTGTCAATTCTGTCTATAAATGGTGGAACAACGTTATGCCAAATATAAGGAGATAGTTGGGGACCTCCAGCACCAGCTTGAGGAATCTAAGAGGAGGATTCAGGAATACAGGGTATGAATATATAGCGCTGATGCCATGCACTTAATAAGTTTAGTTTAGCCATAAGAGGACTGGTCCCCTGACTGAGCCTGGTTTCTCTTAAGGTTTTTTTCTCCATTCTGTCACCTGATGGAGTTTAGATTTCTTGCCACTGTTGCCTTTGGCTTGTTTAGTTGAGGACACTTAAATGGGATAGTTCTGCCAAAAATGAAAATTCTGTCAATAATTACTCACCCTCATGTTGTTCCAAACCCCTAAATCTTCCGTTCATCTTTGTAACACAAATTAAGATCTTTTTGATGAGGTTTATAATACATTATGAATTTTGATTTATAATACAGAATTTTTTATCGCTTCCGCGTAGCCACGTGGACCGGAATTATCCCGACAACGTTTTATCTGTACAGAGGTAAAGGGAAGGGAAGGAGGCCTTCACAGGGGAGAGAGATTAGTTGACACTTCAGGATTGCGTTGTCGTCGCGTCCAGGCGCAGGTCCTTCATCAGATCTGGATACGGCCTGGATCCGGCGGACTGCGGTAAACCTCGGGATAAACAGACAGACTAATATTAGCGTAGACGCCATCCTTCTTATGATGCAACAAGTACATCAGGATTCATGGGAAGTGTTCCCGGTTCCGGCTGACCTAATCTATGCAGCCTAACATTGAATTATAGAAGTCTATAATGTGTTATGTGTATGCTAGGTCAAAGAGATGTGTTTTTAGTCTAGATTTGAACTGACAGAGTATGTCTGCTTCCTGGACAATGTTAGGAAGACTGTTCCAAAGTTTTGGTGCTAAATATGAAAAGGATCTACCACCAGCAGTCGATTTTGATATTCTAGGTATTATCAACTGGCCGGAATTTTTAGATCGCAATAGACGTGAAGGACTATAATGCGTTAAGAGCTCGCTCAAGTACTGCAGAGCTAAACCATTTAGTGCTTTGTAAGTAATCAGCAATATTTTTAAATGTATACGATGGTTAATAGGGAGCCAGTGCAGTGTTGACAGAACGGGGCTAATATGGTCATACTTCCTGGTTCTGGTAAGAACCTCTAGCTGCTGCATTTAGGACCAGCTGTAGTTTGTAATTTTGTGAATTGGTAAGTTTCGTCAGGGCATGAAGAAATATAGAGCTGAGTATCATCAGCATAACAGTGAAAACTAATGCCATGCTTCCTAATGATATCTCCTAAGGGTAGCATGTTCACTCTGTACAGCAACGGTCCTAGTACTGAGCCTTGTGGTACGCCATACTGAACTTTTGGTCGATAAGACATCTCTTCATTTACTGCTACAAACTGATAACGGTCAGATAAGTATGATTTAAACCATGCTGATGCAATTCCACTAATGCCAACATCATTTTTTAGTCTATTTAAAAGAATGTTGTGGTCAGTAGTGTTGTATTACAAATTTATGAAATGTTTAATTTAGGTTGCAACAGTAAAAGTTGAGTACATTGAAGTTAGCATTTTAAGGTTAGGTTAGGATAATAGTAACAACAGTTTCTGCCAGTCCTGTTTTTCTCTATTGTAAGTCACCTTTTGTCTTTAATGGCTCAAGCCCGTAGCCCCAGACGCACCTTTTGTCTTTAATGGCTCGAGACCCAGCCCTAGACGATGAATCGTTAGGCTGATTGGATTAGCACATATGCTTTTGAATAGTTATGCTGATTCAATTGGACTGGTAGCGCTCTCAGAGTAGGGTGTGTTCATACTTAATTTACATGCTTTGTTCAGAGACTCCACCTCTATGTAATCACTCCCCTCTTTGAGTAGTATAATTACACTGAATACTGTATTAGATTTAGATATTGTTGGATTCCTGCAGCCACGTACAGCGGAGTTCTCAATAAAGAAACTCTTCGGTTTGAACGTGATCCCAACGTCTCCTGGTCTGCTTTGAAGAAAGAAAAAACTTTCCAACAGATGGTGCCGTGACCCGGATGGAGAAAAAGGAAACTGAATCTTGAAACTTCAAGCTCCAAAAAGATCTCAAAGACTGAATTTTTCCAGACGGAATCTTTCTCTACAAACGAAAGACTTGGTGAGTTTCACTCCATTCAAAGAACCTTTGCAGACCAGTACAAAATTGTTTTCCTCTGCACCGTTCAGAGAAGTAGTTAACAAACAGCTGTAGAGTTTGGTTAACTAAAGATAAGCCTCTAAAGTTTGCTTTTAGAGATGAAAGATATCCTCTGCCAGGCAGGGAAGTTTAGCAGTACATGTTAAGATTTGTGTGTATCCTCTTGCTAGAGAAGATCTATCCTTTGTAAGCTAGAGAAGATTAGCGTCATGTGCTAATAAGATTGTACCCTCTGTTTGTAAGACAGTAGAGAGAAGTTTTAGTGTTTGTTTGTGTGGTAACAAAGCAACTCACAAAATGGTTAGAAGGAATACTGGGCTGATTCCCACAACAGAGAAAGGTGGATTAGCTAGCCCTTTATGGATAGACAATGAGTTTAAGTCTTTGTTAAGAGAGCACATGGACTCAATCGTGACTGAGGAAGTCAGATTGAATTTAACAAAGAAATTTGGCATTGATGCAGACAAAGTATGGTCAATTGAAGATTGCAAGAAAGTGTTGGGTGCATGTATCAGGAAGAAAAATGTGAAAGGTATTGTCTTCTGTCACAGAGAATTTAGCTTATCCATTGTATAAGAACAAGCTCGTTGTATTGATAAGTTAATAGAACAGAACAAACAATTGCATACTCAAGTGTCCTAATCCCAAAAAGTCCCAAAAAGTTGGGCCATAACAAGGCCTCAACCAAATGTGACTCAGAAAACCAACAGTCAAATGAAAGCTATCCTGATTTACAGTCTTTTGATAGAATAGAGGACAATGTCAATGCAATGATGAAAGATGTAAATACAGTTGAAGTGTGTGGAGCAAGACAAAAGGCTTAGAGTAGGGGAAAGGGGGTTGATGCACCAGTTCCATCTGCAACCCCAATACAAGCAGTCAACACAGCTTTAGGTCCTAAGGATATAGAGAGACTATCCCAGAGTTTACCCTCAGCACGCACACATGTTTCTGAATTTAGAAGAGCATTGATCAGCAAAATGCGGCTCTATGATATGACTCTAGCTGAAGTCACCCAGCTAATATCACAGATCTTGACTGAGTCAGAATTCAATGATTTTGAAAGTGCTGTAAATAATTCTGAACTGCAACAGGCCAGTAAAGATGAATTGAGAGTGGAAGTTGTTAAAGTGTTAAAAAACATTGTTGGACCGATCGTGGACTGGTCAAAGCTCACTAGTTGTTTACAGTAGAAGGGTGAAACTGTTTGTGAGTACACAGAAAGATTTTGCCAGACCGCTGCAGCTTACAGCGGAATTGCAGACACTTCAGAGAAGGTGCTAGGTGATAATGGTCCCCTAGTTCGCACATGGTTTCAGGGTCTTCTGTCAGAACATAAAAATGCATTGCCTTACTTAGAATTAACATGGTCCAGTAGAACCCTTCAAAACAACTTGGACAGGTTAGCTACTTGGTAAAGAGACTCTGATGTCAAGGCAAGAGTAAAAATTGCAGCAGCATCCTTTAAGGTCAATTCAGAGAAACAGAAACGCAAATGTCCTAGAGAAGCCAGTTGTTCTTACTGTGGCAAGCACGGACATTTTGGAAAAGAATGTAGAAAAAACTAAAATAACTTAAGACAAGTTAACAATGTTATGCAGCTTTTACTACATTTGTTTGCTACTTTGAAGCAACCCCTCCCTTCGTCATTGGACTCGTGGGTAAGCTTTTTGAGGTGTTAACCATTTGGGCTGTGATTGCTTAATCTCCCCAGTAACTTACAACAAAGATGAAAGACTTATTGACTGTCACAGCCTTTGTTTGGGGGACATTCAGTATACTCACAGCCTTAAATGTTATACTGCAGAACATTACAATCAGACACCATCCTCTGTTATGATGTCTACTATGACTGATGTTTCACTGGAGAATGGAAATGTGCCAATTTTCTCACACACTGTACAGTGTGCACACAACAGGGACAGAATAGGACACACAGACCAGTGCAGAGCCCAGGGAAGAACCGAAGTGCAACAGGCATCGGGGGCAAAACCTTGTGGTGAAGATTTCCTCATCCCCCCTTTTATCCCCACCTCACTGGTCCATAGGTGTCGAGTCAATTAAGATTATACGATCTCAATGTTTTACTTTGATAAAAGTTAGACTTAAAACCACTATATGATCAAATGACTTATGGAAGAATGAAGTCTATGCATGAATATTGCTGTTCTGCCGTTTCTTTGTTTTCTTGTGTTACAGGTATGTGTGTATGCCATGATGTCTTCGCAAGCAGTGGAAAGCATCACCTCAGATTTCCATGAACAAGCCTCATGAGGGAAAAGTCATCAGAGCGACTCTACGTGGGAAATGGACTCTACAGGAAACAGACTTCACAGCTATTCAGGCGCCATGGACTTTCAAGACTTCCACTCTTATGCTACATGGTTTTTCTGTGGAATCATGTAGTTTATACGACATTTTACACCCTGCGTCGTATGTGTCAACAGTTATGGTTTTGAGAAGAACTATGACACTCATGTAAATCAAGGACACAACACAGAATAAGTTATATGTGCCTGTAACTTTTTCAAGTTACAAGAATGAACTTTTAAGTGTCTAAATTTGTATTTTGTGAGAGTTATTAGAACTCTCAAAGGGGGAAATGTTGTATTACAAATTTATGAAATGTTTAATTTAGGTTGCAACAGTAAAAGTTGAGTACATTGAAGTGAGCATTTTAAGGTTAGGTTAGGATAATAGTAACAACAGTTTCTGCCAGTCCTGTTTTTCTCCATTGTAAGTCACCTTTTGTCTTTAATGGCTCGAGCCCCAGACGATGAATCGTTAGGCTGATTGGATTAGCACATATGCTTTTGAATAGTTATGCTGATTCAATTGGACTGGTAACGCTCTCAGAGTAGGGTGTGTTCATACTTAATTTACATGCTTTGTTCAGAGACTCCACCTCTATGTAATCCCTCCCCTCTTTGAGAAGTATAATTACACTGAATACTGTATTAGATTTAGATTTTGTTGGATTCCTGCAGCCACGTACAGCGGAGTTCTCAATAAAGAAACTCTTCTGTTTGAACGTGATCCCAACGTCTCCTGGTCTGCTTTGAAGAAAGAAAAAACTTTCCAACAGTAGTATCAAATGCAGCATTAAGATCGAGTAAAACTAATAGCAAGATACAACCTATGTAGGATGAGGATCTATGACCTTTGGAAGCATCTCTTTCAATTGCTTAGTCGGTACAGGGTCTAACATACATGTCGTCGATTTAGGTGATTTAACGAGTTTAGAAAATTCTTCCTCTCCTATAGCAATGAATGAATCAAATTTTTCCTCAAGGAGACTACAATGCACTGCCTGATGCGATACTGTAGTAGACGGTTGCATAATTATAATCTTCTCCCTGATATTATCAATCTGGTTAGTAAAGAAGTTCATAAAGTCATTACTGCTATGCTGCTTGGAAACATCTGGGGTTGAAGATTTATTTTTCGTTAGTTTAGCCACTGTTTCAAATAAATATCTAGGGTTTTGTTTATTTTCTTCTAAAAGGGTTGAAAAATAAGCAGATCTAGCAGCTTTTAAGGCCTCTCTGTATGCAATCGTGCTCTCTTTCCATGAAATGCGAAATACCTCTAGTTTTGTTTTCTTCCTATTGTGCTCCATTTTTCTGGCTGCTCTCTTAAGGGCCTGAGTGTGCTCGTTGTACCACGGCGTTGGACTATTTTCTTTAATCTTCTTTAAGCGCAAAGGAGCAACTGTGTCTAAAGTGCTGGAAAAGAGAGAATTAAACGTTTCTGTCGCAATATCGAGTTCTTCTAAGCTATCTGGGATGCTGAGATGATGAAACTGATCAGAAAGATTATTTATAAAGCAATCTTTAGTGGCAGAAGTGATAGGTCTAACATATTTGTAACATGGAGTCGGCTTTGCAGCCTTGGCTAAATGAAGTTTACACGAGACTAGATAATGATCTGAGATGTCATCGCTCTGCTGCAGAATTTCAACGGCATCAGCATTGATTCCATGTGATAATATTAGATCTAGAGTATGATTACGACAATGAGTAGGTCCTGACACGTGTTGTCTAACTCCAATAGAGTTAAGAATGTCTTTAAATGCCAATCCCAATGCATCTTTTTCGTTATCTACATTACCAACAATTAGGACTTTATCTGCAGCCAGTACTAACAGTAACAGTATTGGGGGTGGACTCATTTAAAGTAATGTAATCGTCTGGTCTTAGCCAGGTTTCTGTCAAACACAGCACATCTAGGTTATAATCTGTAATCATATCATTAACAGTAAGTGCTTTTGAAGTAAGGGATCGAAAATTCAGCAACCCGAGCTTTATCATTTGTTCATCCGTATTATATCTGTTTTTTATTTGTTGAACATCAATTCAATTTTTACCCTTAAATGGGTTTAGAGGAATAGACACAATTTAGGGGGGTTGTATTTCGGGGAATAGACACAGTCTCTATATTATGATATCTAGGTAAAAGAGTCTCTATGTGATGTGATTTATCTGACCTTGGTGACGTGAGACAGCTAGCAGACTGTCGGTTTAGCCAGTCTGTCTGCTTCCTGACCTGAGCCCCAATTCATGTTTGAGCTCTATGTGCCATATTACTAGAGAGAAGAGCAGCACCATCCCAGGAGGGATGAATACCATCTCTTTTCAACAGGTCAGGTCTGTCCCAAAAACTTTTCCAATTGTCTATGAATTCTATATTATTTTGCGGACACCACTTAGACAGCCAGCCATTGAGTGAGCACAGTCTACTTAGTATCTCATCACTCCTGTGAACAGGAGGGAGGCCAGAGCAAATTACTATGCCTGACATCATACTTGCGAGTTCACACACCTCCTTAACGTTAATTTTTGTGATCTCCGACTGGCGAAGTCAAACATCATTAGTGCCGACGTGAATAATAATCTTAGCGAATTTACGATTAGCATTAGCCAGCACTTTTAAATTTGCTTTGATGTCAGGCGCTCTGGCTCCCGGCAAACATGTGAATATGGTGGCTGATGTCTCTATTTTCACGTTCCGTGTAATATAATCACCAATAACTAGGGCACATTCAACAGGATTCTCAGTGGGTGTTTCACTGAGAGGAGAGAAGCTGTTTAATGTTGTAATTGGAACGGAAAAGCGGTGTTTTTTCCCGCGACTACAGTGCCTCACCGTCACCCAATTGCTCTGCTGCACAGGCTCTGCAGCCGGAACCGAACAATGTACAGAGTTCACTAAGCTTGTCGCATGCAAAGCAGTATCTAAAGCCCTTGCATTCTTACTATCCTTGATTAAAGTTTGGATGCGTGTCTCTAGTTCTGAAATCTTCTCCGTCAGCCTGACTGCCTCCCTGCATTTATCACATGTAAATCCTTCATTGCTGACAGAGAATGCTATACATGTGACAATAAAGTGTAAGTGACAATAACAGGAGATGACATTACTCACCGTGTTTGTTGACTGATCCTACTCACTACAGTTGTTTGATTTGCAAGCACAGATGGCAGGATAACAGGCTAGCGAGATACTAGCGTGTTGTGCTAGCGATAACGATTTAGATATAAGCTAGCGATGTCAGATTAATGTGATAGGCAATATTAGACAATATCTAATATATGTTGATGAGTAAGTTAAATTTAGCAAATAAGAACAACAAGGAATGATATTAAAGGGTCATGAAACCCCCCTCTTTCAGCTCAAATCTAGCTCACAATCTTTTTGAAAAATGCAACTTAAATTGGCGTGGATGGCTGTGAGAAGAAGGGAGGGGAAGTGGGTGTGGTATGGCATGGCAGGGGAGAGGAGAGAGGAGGGGGGGAAACTGTCATTGCCAGTGGCCCATGCATATCGACTGTCACTCAAAATCAGTGGTAAAACGTGAGGAAATGCTAGATTTTTTTTATAGCTTAAAAAAAAAAACCGTTCCGTACATAGCCTAGATCTACGCGCCCCCTAAACTTTTAACAAAAGGCAAGTAAAACGGTCAGGTTTACATTTTAGACACACACACACCCTCTGAAGCGATAGAAAAGTCCTCGGGACCGCATCACTCGCAAGACGAAACCTGCATTGGTGTACAAGGCCGAAGTCCACCATTCTCCAGTTGAATGGTTGCTACACACACATAGTTTAGATCTAGCCCGGGCAGCATCGCGGGGAAAGATGCACTGGAACTTTTGCACCACGAAAACAAACGCGCGTCCCATCATTGCCTCTCTCATCTACTACACGATATCACAGTTTGACATGTCTGTCATTGGAAAGTTCCACGTGGTGTCATGAATAATTAAGAGCAAGTGTCTTCTCATTGGATAAGAAAACTCAGTCATGAATAATTATAAGACACCGATGAGTCATCAAAGTACTGTGGACACGATGAAGATTTTAAACCCGGATGATGAAAATAGCGGAAAAAAACTAAAGTTTAACCATTTTCCCCCTACTATTAAATCTAACAGATGCTAACATTGTCTACAATGGTGTTCAACACACATACCTCTGTTAAAATCTCAGAAAATTTGGTTTAGGGTTTCATGACCCTTTAAATAGAGATTCAAAACAGCTTTATACGATGAACAAATTTAATTTAATAGTTTATTCACATTTAAACATTGATCAGTGTATATAAACAAAAGCTCAACCGAACCTACTTAACACACGCGAACAAACCTTATTTGGTTCATGTGGAAGCTCAGACTTGCTGCGTAACACGAGAATGAACCTCATTGGTTCTTGATGAAGCTCAAACGTGCTGCGTAACACGAGAATGAACCTCATTGGTTCTTGCTGAAGCTCAAACGTGCTGCGTAACATGAGAATGAACCTCATTGGTTCTTGCTGAAGCTCAAACGTGCTGCGTAACATGAGAATGAACCTCATTGGTTCTTGCAGAAGCTCAAATGTGCTGCGTAATACGAGAATGAACCTCATTGGTTCTTGCAGAAGCTCAAACGTGCTGCGTAACACGAGAATGAACCTCATTGGTTCTTGCTGAAGCTCAAATGTGCTGCGCAACACAAGAATGAACCTCACTGGTTCTTGCAGAAGCTCAAACGTGCTGCGTAACACGAGAATGAACCTCATTGGTTCTTGCTGAAGCTCAAATGTGCTGCGTAACACGAGAATGAACCTCATTGGTTCTTGCACGTCAAGCGATCATGCTTGAGCTTCCATTTACCAGAACTGATGTGTTGATGAATGTTTATATGTGAATAAAAGCCTAAATTCAATCTGTTGCGATCGTGTCTCTTCAAAAAATTTTGACTAAACCGCTCAATTCATATGGATTAGTTTTACGATCTCTTTATGAACTTTTTGAAGCCAAAGTGTCAGTTACATAGAGTACAGAAAGCTCTCAAATTTCATCAAAAAGATCTTCATTTGTGTTCCGAAGATGAACGAAAGTCTTACAGGTTTGGAACAACATGAGTAATTAATGATAGAATCCTATTTTTTGTGAGCTATCACTTTAATATTTAGCAATATTATTGAGTGATTCAATATTCAATAGTAATCAATATTATTGATTATTGACACTGTCGAATGAGAACTGAATCTTAGCTGGATGATGACATCACTGTTTTCTGCAGAGCCAATTATGATTTATTTCATAATTGATGAACTTTACAGTTATTGAACTGAACTGAATAAACACTGAACTGACTTCAGCTATTGTCTTTTTAGAGCTGCTTTAAAGCAGAATTGAATTCTGTTTGCATCATTGATCACCGTTTTCCTGTTCATCACTGTAAAGCTTTGAATCAATCTGTATTGTATAAAGCGCTATTTAGATAAAGGTGACTTGACTTGACTGTTGTCAAATATTGTGACAATAGTCAAGTCACCTTTATTTATATATGCCTGTTCATGGAGCTTTGTCATTTAAGGACAAAATAAAATATGGTTATTCACTTTTATAGATTTTCTCTATAAACAATGGTTTACTCATTAGAAATTGGTTTTCGCTCAGCAACAACAAAATTAGACGAACAGTCCAGGTCAATTTTCTTACTGTGTAAAGATTGGATCTTAAAGAGGCTACATGCGATTTTCTGAAATTTAAACTCGCGACTGACACCTGTGGCCAAAAAACGGAACTGCAATTCCTTTCTGCTCGCTCTCGTACGTGCACACTTCACAAGTCATCCGCTGCAAAGAAGTCAACATTATGTTTACAGAGGTAAGAACAGTCAAATACATATATTGTTTGAGAAACTAAGTTTGTTTGCTGACTAGCAGTGGTGGCAGAGTGATCTGAAACGTTTAACATGAACGCGCTTGACGTCACATCCGCAGACAGCGCGCGAAAAATCCGACCCGACAGAAAATAGGAAAAATAGGATACAGGTTTATAGGTGCACCCACTGTGAGCTGACAAGGTGTCAGTATGCTCATCAGGAGATGTTTGAGTCATAAATGGTCAAATAAAAAGGCTATTGTTACGTTTATTTTGGGGAAAAAGTTGCTGTAGCCTCTTTAAATCTTAGACTTAACTCTTCAATCTCTTGCTGTTATTTGTAGGGTGAGAAGTTGGATGCCGCCTGTCGGAGTCTCCAGCTCACTGGTCTGACATCATCTCTGCTCAGTCAGAACAATTTCCTGACCAGTTCCTCTCTGTCTACCCATACCTGTGAGTACACGTGTACGGGACACCTGCAGTTAAAAGTTGTCAAATTTATCATGTTCTGTGATTGTTGTTAATAACCGTATCCAGATTATATTATCATTTGCTGTTTAGGCCTAAATGATGGCTTTTAAATATGATGTCAAATTGCTATAATTTGTCATTTTGTTCTAAGAAAAAAAAAAAAATCTGTTTAATAGTGGTATTGATACTGCCGATACTGGCTTTAATAGTGCTCGTAAAATATGGCATTAAACAAACATAATTTAACACCTTAACCTGCACCCATACAAATTAAACATGTCTAGAATTTTTTTGTCAGAGTCAGAATTATGTACAGGCACAGTTTAAGAGAATCTCACATAGTCTGAAAAGTGACTTGCATTTCTTCTGTGTGAAATACATCAAAGAAATATTTTTTTTCCCTGCGACTAGGATTTGAGAAATACATTTAAAATTAAGATAACATTTAAACCAGTTCTTGGTAAAACATTTAAGATGATTCTCACAAAACTTTACATATGGAAGTGGGGGGTTTACACCACCACCAATGTGCAGCAAGTCAAGTCACCTTTATTTATATAGCGCTTTTTACAATACAGATTGTATCAAAGCAGCTTCACATTGATAACATGAAAATAGGGCTGCAGCTATCGATTATTTTTGTAATCGATTAATCTAGCACTTAATCGATCGATTAATCGAGTAATCGGATAAATTTTTTTGGGTGTTTTTAAACAACCAAAACAAATAATGCATAACGAAAATGGTGTGGCTGTAAAATGATCAAGCATTTGGCTTTTATTTCTCAAAAAAAAAAACAGAGGTATTTATTCCAACTCCAACATTTGGCTCCAAAACTAAGCCTATTTATTGCAATTTTTACCCATTTAGTGTTTATAAGTGCCAGTGCCAACAATTATATAACAATACAGTTGTCAATACAAGTCAACTTACTGTAAAACATGTATAACAATGAATACAAACTTAAATAGTAAAGGCCATTTGGCCTTAGTTTTGTCTTCTTAATACAACATTAAAAAAAGGATTGCATTTAACTGCAATTTAACTTCAAATTGCATGCATTGGAGACACCTACACATAGTGTAGCTTTGAAAAGGGGAATGTTTTATTGCAAATATGCATTTTGTTAAATAGAAAAAGAACAGCATTTTGTTTTTCACTTAGGCTAAGAATATTAGCACGTTTTGTAGTATTATATTGTTTGTTAATTGAAAATGTTCTATGCTCAATTACTTTGGTAGCCGATTATAATGTCTTCCCCAAAAGTACGAGTGGATTTGGAGAAGCAGGCTGGGGATTTAAATTTTTTGTTGTTGTCTGTAACTATTTGGCAGACGTGACGTACAAACAAGGTCTCGCAAAGACTGCAATACAATATTTGTTCCTCCATCACGTCCCGGTGTATACAGTGAATGCATGCTGAAATTATTGTTGCGTGGCTACATAAAAGTTTAAGCATGTGATGCATTGCCGCAACGGATTGAAGCGCGCGTCCGAGTGAAAGATAGAGCGGTGTGTGCGCGAGCCACATGAGAAAACACTGTATCCGCGCCACTGATCGCAGCGGCAACGAGCACTTTGATCACTTGATTTAAAAAACATATTTCAGTGACATTAACTTAATTCAGGAGATTTTGGGTAACTGCACAACTGACAGATGACTTTGAGCGCACCGCCACCGTGTGTGTGTGTGTGTGTAACCATAGCGACAAAACTACCAACTTTTGGACCCTGCACTTAAGCCTATAATTTTGTTTTTAAAAATGTAATTATGTATTTAAAAGTTGCGTTTATCTTTACTCTCCGCCATCGCGCCAACTAAATTCAAAATGTATCACGCGCTATGGTGTGCTTCCATAGGTGTGCTTCCAGAACATTGAACAATGGTCTGTATGAAACAATCAGATCCCTGCGCGTATAGTGCGCGTCATAGGAATTTAACGAGGCTTCGAGGCAGAGTTTTTGCCTCGAGGAATTTTTGTAATCGAGTAACTCGAGGAATCGTTTCAGCCCTACATGAAAATAATACAACAAAGTTTGTTTCTAGAAGAAAATTGCATCATCGTCCACCCATAATAAGGCAGATCAATAATATTGTTGAATATTAAATGTCCCCAACTAAGCAAGCCAAAAGCCAAGGCAACAGTGGCAAGGAACCAAAACTCCATCAGGTGACAGAATGGAGAAAAAAACCTTGGGAGAACCCAGGCTCAGTCGGGGGCCAGTTCTCCTCTGGCCAACGAGCAAACAGTGTATGATTATGATCCAGGCAGCGTTACAGGTCAGAAGTCAGATTGGTCGTGTCGATGAGGCCTTCACAGGGCTGATGAGGCTGGCACTTCAGGATGCGTCATGGTTAGGTCCAGGTGCAGATCCACCATCTGATCTGGATACGGCCGAGGTCCATCTCACTTCAGGAAACGGAGAGTCTTGTTGACACTTCAGGACTGCATTGTCGTCGCGTCCAGGCGCTGGTCCTTCTTCAGATCTGGATACGGCCTGGATCCGACGGACTGCGGTAAACCTCGATATAAACAGAGAGACTAATATTAGCGTAGACGCCATTCTTCTTATGATGTAACGAGTACATCAGGATTTATGGGAAGTGTTCCCGGTTCCGGCTGGCCTAATCTATGCAGCCTAATATGGAATTATAGAAGTCTATAATGTGTATGCTAGGTCAAAAAGATGTGTTTTTAGTCTAGCTTTGAACTGACAGAGTGTGTCTGCTTCCCGGACAATGTTAGGAAGATTGTTCCAAAGTTTTGGTGCTAAATAGGAAAAGGATCTACCGCCAGCAGTCGATTTTGATATTCTAGAGATCGGAATTTTGAGATCGCAATAGACGTGAAGGACTACAATGCGTTAAGAGCTCGCTCAAGTACTGCGGAGCTAAACCATTTAGTGCATTTATTAAGCGTGCAGGGCAACCACCCAGTAGAGCATTACAATAATCTAGCCTTGAGGTCATGAACGCATGAACTAACTGTTCCGCATTTGTCAATGAGAGCATATGACGTAATTTAGATATATTTTTAAGATGGAAAAATGCGGTTTTACAGATACTAGACACGTGACTTTCAAATGAAAGATTGGTATCAAAGAGCACACCCAGGGTTCCTAACCGACGACGAAGATTTAACAGAGCAGCCATCAAGTGTTAGACAGTATTCTAGGTTATTACGTGAGGACGTTTTTTGTCCAATAATTGGAATCTCTTGTTTTTTCAGAATTAAGTAGTAAGAAATTACTAGTCATCCAATGTTTTATATCAGCTATGCATTCCGTTAATTTTGTGAATTGGTAAGTTTCATCTGGGCGTGAAGAAATATAGAGCTGAGTATCATCAGCATAACAGTGAAAACTAATGCCATGCTTCCTAATGATATCTCCTAAGGGTAGCATGTACAGAGTGAACAGCAACGGTCCTAGTACTGAGCCTTGTGGTACGCCATACTGAACTTGTGAACGATAAGACATCTCTTCATTTACAGCTACAAACTGATAACGGTCAGATAAGTATGATTTAAACCATGCTAGTGCAATTCCACTAATGCCAACATAATTTTCGAGTCTATTTAAAAGAATGTTATGGTCGATAGTGTCAAATGCAGCACTAAGATCGAGTAACACTAATAGAGAGATACAACCACGATCGGATGATAAGAGCAAATCATTTGTAACTCTAATGAGAGCTGTCTCGGTACTATGGTACGGTCTAAATCCTGACTGGAAATCCTCGCAGATACCATTTCTTTCTAAAAAGGAGCATAGTTGTGAGGATACTGCCTTTTCTAGTATCTTTGACAGAAAAGGCAGATTCGAGATCGGCCTATAATTGACTAATTCTGTAGGATCAAGTTGCGGTTTTTTAACAAGCGGTTTAATCATAGCCAGCTTAAAAGTTTTCGGTACATATCCTATTGACAAAGATGAATTAATGATGTTAAGAAGAGGATCTGTGACCTCTGGAAGCATCTCTTTCAGTAGCTTAGTCGGTACATAGGGTCTAACATACATGTTGTCGATTTAGATGATTTAACGAGTTTAGTAAATTCTTCCTCTCCTATAGCAACGAATGAATCAAATTTTTCTTCAAGGAGACTACAATGCACTGCCTGATGCGATACTGTAGTAGACGGTTGCATAGTTATAATTTTCTCCCTGATATTATCAATCTTGTTAGTAAAGAAGTTCATAAAGTCATTACTGCTGAGTTGTTTAGAAACGTCTGGGGTTGAGGATTTATTTTTCGTTAGTTTAGCCACTATTTCAAATAAACACCTAGGGTTTTGTTTATTTTCTTCTAATAGGTTTGAAAAATAAGCAGATCTAGCAGCTTTTAAAGCCTCTCTATATGCAATCGAGCTCTCTTTCCATGAAATGCGAAATACCTCTAGTTTTGTTTTCTTCCAGTTGCGCTCCATTTGTCTGGCTGCTCTCTTAAGGGCCTGAGTGTGCTCGTTGTACCACGGCATTGGACTATTTTCTTGAATCTTCTTTAAGCGCAAAGGAGCAACTGTGTCTAAAGTGCTGGAAAAGAGAGAGTTAAAAGTTTATGTCGCAATATCTAGTTCTTCTAAGCTATCTGGTATGCTGAGATGATGAAACTGATCAGTAATATTATTAATAAAGCAATCTTTAGTGGCAGAAGTGATAGGTCTAACATATTTGTAACACGGAGTCAACTTTGCAGCCTTGGCTAAATGAAGTTTACACGAGACTAAATAATGATCTGAGATGTCATCGCTCTGCTGCAGAATTTCAACGGCATCAACATCTATTCCATATGATAATATTAGATCTAGAGTATGATTACAACAATGAGTAGGTCCTGACACGTGTTGTCTAACTCCAAAAGAGTTCAGAATGTCTTTAAATGCCAATCCCAATGCATCTTTTTCGTTATCTACATGTATATTAAAATCACCAACAATTAGTACTTTATCTGCAGCCAGTACTAACTCTGATAGAAAATCAGCAAATTCTTTGATAAAATCTTTATGGTGCCCTGGTGGCCTGTATACAGTAGCCAGCACAAATGTTAAACGTGATTTATCATTTACACTAGATAGTGTTACATTTAGCAACAACACTTCAAAAGAATTATATTTAAAACAAGACTTCTCAGTAATTCTGAAGATATTACTATAAATTACAGCAACACCTCCCCCTTTGCCTTTCAGACGAGGTTCATGTTTATAACAGTAATCTTGCGGGGTGGACTCATTTAAAGTAATATAATTGTCTGGTTTTAGCCAGGTTTCTGTCAAACACAGCACGTCGAGATTATAGTCAGTAATCATATCATTAACAATGACTGCTTTTGAAGTAAGGGATCGAATATTCAGCAACCCAAGCTTTATCATTTGTTCATCCGTATTATATCTGTTTTTTATTTGTTGAACATCAATAAAATGTTTACCCTTGAATGGGTTTAGGAGTTTTTTGTATTTCCTAGTTCGGGGAACAGACACAGTCTCTACATGATGATATCTAGGTGAAAGAGACTCTATGTGATGGGATTTATCTGACCTTGGTGACATGAGACAGCTAGCAGACGGTCGGTTTAGCCAGTCTGTCTGCTTCCTGACCTGAGCCCCAGATTGTCATGTTTGAGCTCTAAGACTATGTGCCTTATTACTAGAGAGAAGAGCAGCACCATCCCAGGAGGGATGAATACTATCTCTTTTCAACAGGTCAGGTCTGCCCCAAAAACTTGTCCAATTGTCTATGAATTCTATATTATTACGCGGACACCAATCAGACAGCCAGCCATTGAGTGAGGACAGTCTACTAACTATCTCATCACTCCTGCGAACAGGAAGGGGGCCAGAGCAAATTACAGTGCCTGACATCGTACTTGCAAGTTCACACACCTCTTTAATGTTAATTTTGGTGAACTCCGACTGGCTAACATCTAAGCTAACACTAACATCATTAGTGCCGACGTGAATAATAATTTTGGAGAATTTACGATTAGCATTAGCCAGCACTTTTAAATTTGCTCTGATGTCAGGCGCTCTGGCTCCCGGCAAACATGTGACTATGGTGGCTGGTGTCTCTATTTTCACGTTCCGTGTAATAGAATCGCCAATAACTAGGGCACAATCAACAGGATTCTCAGTGGGTGTTTCACTGAGAGGGGAGAATCTGTTTGATGTTGTAATCGGAATGGAAGAGCGGTGTTTTGTCCCGCGACTAGAGCGTCTCACCGTCACCCAATCGCCCTGCTGCGAGGGCTCTACTTCAGCCGGAACCGAACAGTGTACAGAGTTCACTAAGCTAGTCGCATCCAAAACATTATCTAAAGTCCTTGCACTCTTACAATTAACCTCGATTAAAGTTTGGATGCGTGTCTCTAGTTCTGAAATCTTCCCCGTCAGCTTTACTATCTCCCTGCATTTATCACATGTAAATCCTGTGCTGACAGAGAAGGCTATGCTATACAGTACATGTTACATGAGGTGCAGGTGACAATAAGAGGAGAAGATGACATGACTCACCGTGTTTGTTGACTGATACTCACCACAGTTTTTTGATGAACTCGTAAAAGGCGCGAGAGAAAAAAAATAAATAAAATAAAGAGCGCACGGAAGGCGCGAGCGCGCTAGAGAATAAATAAATAAATAAAAAGCGAATGGAAGGCGCGGGAGCGCTAGAGAATAAATAATAAATAAAGAGCGCACACACGGATGGTAGCCTACGCTAACAGGCTAGTGAATTTCAAGCGTGTTGTGCTAGCAATAAAGATTTAGATTGAAGCTAGTGATGTCAGGTTAATGTGTGATGTTGATTAAGTTATATTTAGCCTGGATGATGCGACGGCACCCATATTGCGCCAGAACACACACCAGCTTACTGGTGGAGAGGAGACGGTGATGAAGCCAATCAGTATATGTGGGGATGATTAGGAGGCCATGATCATGGACAGAGGCCAATGGGCAAATTTGGCTAGGATGCCGGGGTTACACCCCTACTCTTTTTCCAAAGAACAACCTGGGATTTTTAATGACCACAGAGAGTCAGGGCCTCTGTTTAACGTCTCATTTAAAGGACGGTGTTCTTTGACAGTATATTGTCCCCGTCACTTTACTAGAGTGTTAAGGACCCACACAGACCACAGGGTGAACGCCCCCTGCTGGCCTCACTAACACCTCTTCAAACGGCAACCTGGTTTTCCCAGAAGGTCTCCCATCCAGGTACTAACCAGGCTCAACCCTGCTTAGCTTCAGTGGGCAACCAGTCTTGGGCTGCTGGTTTGAAGAAAGTTAAAGAGAAAAGCCTTGCACCACAATGACTCGACTTGGGAAAATGGAGTGCAAAAACAATCCTAGGTGCTTATACTGTACAGTGGCTAGGTTGACAAGGAAGACTCTGATGTGGTGGCAAGTTTATTCAACTCTCAAGTCAATGGAAATGCAAGTTGGTTTGGTGGAAAAAGGCCATTTCTTTTATTTCCTCTCTAGCTATAAAAAAATTGATTGTTGCTCATTTTCAGTATAAGCAAATAATCAGATGGTTGGGTGTTGCCTGGCAAAATGACCTAAAATATGATATATGCTGGATGGAAGTCTTGTAATATTATTATGGTTTGCAGTGTTATTGAACTATTTCAGAGTAAAACACCTTTTAGAAAGGCTCAATATGCCTGGATGATGGATGTGATCTTTTCAGAATATGGATGTGTACTGGGTACTAATGTATATAAACATATGTGTATATAAATATATAAACCATATCTGTACCCATCTCTGCACTTACATCCAGTTTTCTTGTCTGTTTAAAGCACCACGGAAACCTCTTGCCAGTCCAGATATGGAATCCAGTCTGACCCAAGACTTTTCTACAATCAACGGAGCAAACTCTGAACACACAAGCATGTAGTGCTCTCTCTACAGCTGGAAACTTTTGGCAGTAATGACAAACTATTGATAATAACTCATGACTACCTCTGATTCCTACCAGATCCCATATGTTTAGACTTATCAGATTACTTCAACGTAGAACATGAGTGCACTGTACAAACAGTAATACTGTGTCATTACACAGTTCCTATTTAGTGCCTGTATGACAGTCCAGTTACAGCTAATTGTACTGGTCATGTAGTGCTTAGCTTTGGTTCTATATGTCTTTGTTTTTATGTATCTGTAACTTTGATGTAACACTGTATATTGTCAGATATTTTCATCAGATGATTAGAACATGGTAAACCTATGTAGTATTAACTAAAGAAAACTAATTTCTATGATTCTACTGTATTTATATTTTAAAATATCTCATTTTGAATATTTAATGTTGTTATTTTACCTTAACATAGGCCTTTTCTACTAGGCCTAAGTTTTTACACATCAATTTAAGGAAAGCTGTGCTAAATTAAAGTGCCTTGCCTGATATGTTTTGTATTTTATACCTTTTTATGTTGTGAATGAATGTTTTTTTAACTTTTAAGTCTGAAACAATGAATACATGACACTCATACTTGAATGAATGTGAAACAAATAAAAACATGATCACCACACAGCTGCAAAACTCCTTTGTAATAATTTGTCGCAGGATGCAAACTTGAGTGCACAGCACATATTCTTGCATTCAGAACTGTAAAGATACACCATTTGCAAAATTAAAAAGAAAAGAATATGTTGCTTCCTTTTTATTTTAAATACTGCAATAGTAAAAACAGAAAGTCATAGGGCCCTATTTTAACGGTCTGAAACGCAAGTATCAAGCGCGAAACGCAAGTATCAAGCGCGAAACGCAAGTAACTTTGTGGGTGGGTCTTGGGCGCTGTTGCTATTATACCGGCGGGATAAATGACTCTTGCGCCCGACGCAAATCTAAAATGGGTTGGTCTGAAGTAGCTTCATTATTCATAGGTGTGGTTTGGGCGTAACGTGAAATAAACCAATCAGAGCGTCATCTCACATTCCCTTTAAGAGCAGGCACGCTTGTTCTAAAGCGGATTCTTATTATAACGGCGGATTTGCCAGGCGCGCGCCAGGAGCGGTTCACAGCCGAGGAGACCGACGTTCTTGTCAGGGCCGTAAAACACAGAGAAGTGGCGTTGGGGATGGAGAAACACACCCAAATTAGCTTCGGTTAAACAGGCGTATGATCATTTGGGTAAATGTATAAGCTGTATGCTTTTATAATAAACTATCTATCTATCTATCTATCTCTCTATCTATCGATCGATCGATCGATCGTAATAATGTATGATTTGCAAAAATGAAAACGGCTGCTTCTGTGTAGATGAGAGAATCAAAGTGTATGTGCGTTGTGCACACGCTACATTATGGCCAAGCATGCGCCCTTAAAATAGCATATGAATAACATGCGCAACGCGCCACTTACTTTAAACTATTTTTTTTCGGTTAGTGGCGGAATTGTTTTCTAAACCTGCAAAATAGCATGAGGGAACGTTTGCGCCGGAACACGCCTCCTCTTTGCGCTGAACCGCCCCCGGGAGCGCAAGTGTATTTCTTAGTTAACCGATGTGCGTCTGTGGAGGGAAAAGTCCGCTGTGCGCGGGTGCAAAATAGGAATGATACATGCGTCGGTGTACAAAGTCAATTGTGCTGGGTGCAAGATAGGGCCCATAATGTTATGTCCTTAATGCCTTAGTGCTTTAACAAGTTTTTAGGTCTGGGCGTTATGACAATATACAACGATTTAAGTGTTGTATTTATAGCTTTTGTATGACTTTAGGCTTTACTTTATAAATTTGTTAAATGTCAGGACACTTTATTCCTGGTAGTTAAAGTTTATTTAGATATTAAAGTTTTATTTAGATGTAAAGTTAAAGTTTATTAGATGTTTTAATTCAACATATAAGTTTATGTGGTGTATTTCAGGAGTAAAGTAATAAAGCTTTTGAGACAGGAGAAGCGAACTTCATCCATCTGTTAGCGTCTCTTCCCTCGCAAGCTGGAGACTCAGAATGTGGTTGTATTTCTGTTATTGTCTCACTGGACGGAGACTCAAATTGAGGAGTGTCTGTTGAAAGCATACCTTTATCTTTTTCTGATTAGGATGAGATGTTTCTCCATTTCAGTTCTGTGATTTGAGTGTTCACCTTTTTTTTCTCCTTGTGGAACTCATTTGCATAGTTACAACTTTAAAGACACTGTTCTAAACTTACCAAACCACCACCACAAGAGTACCTTTGAGTATGTGGACTAATGAGAAGTCCTCTCCTTCCCGGGCCTGGTACTTGGGTCTTCTTCTTGCCCTGTCCCAAATGGGACGCTTCATATGCACAATCGGCCTTGTGGACTTAAAATGACCATTAAGCCATTGTCTTTTAAGTCCATGGGTGCTCAAGTTCACAGGCCAAGAGGGCCACATTTAAACTACAAAATGTGAAGGGCCACAAATTACAACTTGCATCAAAAACATATTTACAGTTTTTACTTATTTATAAATGCAATTTATTACCTATTTGGCTATGGATAAGTCTTGCTAGGCTTTGTCCTATTGAAAGTAATACTGAACATGATATAACAAATCTGGAACAAAAAAAGTGGATTAACAGTTTTCTTGCAATATTAAATGGAAATTTTTAATATTAAATTGAACTTAACTTGAACTTTAAACTTTTAAATTGAAATATAAAAAAAAAACTGGTCTGGCTGTTGCTCACTGGTATCTGCTCTAAGACAGTCTGTCAAGTGTCTGTCAGTTAGACAAGAACGTTGCTTTGACTTTAATATTCCCATTGCAGAGAAAGCAATTTCACACACATACATAGATCCAAAGCAGGTCTCTTGGTCACTTGGTCCAGAATGTGTCAATGCTCTCTTCTGTAGGATGTTGTTGTGCTGCAGCTCTATGAGTTGCTCCTCAAACGCTGCCGTTTCCACACTGAAGTGTTCTGATGTGACTGCGACAGATGAAGCTGTGTGACACGCAAATGGATTCTCTTTGAATGCCAGTCCAGGTGTGAGGGTTTTAACGTCAGCAAAACTGGTCTTTTAGTTCCCTGAGATATGAACGGTGAGTGCTGGGTGAAAATGAGCCTGGTTCTGTGAAATTTCTTTCCTGAAGTTGCTGCGAGAACAGGTTTCGCTTCAAATGCAGCCACATCATTCAGCATCATCGGAAGAATCTTTTGTTTCCCTTGAAGCATACAATTGAGTGCATTTAAATGTCACGTAACATCAGTCAGAAAAGCTGCATTGTGCATGAATGTGTCTTAGAGGGGTGCCAGTGAATCAGGCTTTCTCTTTCAAAAATATGCGCACAACTGAAAGTAATTCCATGTAGTGATCAAGGACATTTCCGCCACTAAGCCATCTGACCTCTGCATTGCCAAGCCAGGGTAACTCTGCGACCGAGGTACAGAACTGTCTGTGTTTCAGAGCGTGTGCAAGAATAAAAATGACTGTTTGTGTCACAGTGTCCATTGTCATTTTGAGCTCTCCACATTTAAGCTTGCTGCACAGTTGCTCCTGATGCAGAATGCAGTGGTCTGAGAAGAAGGCAGGTATTTCAGGATCTAAGTAAAGCAATTAATCCATTTCCCTTTCCAACCATTGATGTGACGTAGAGCCCTGCACGGGCCAAAAACTCCAGCCCTAACCCGGCCCTGGCCCGTGGTGTTAAAGCCCTACCCGACCCCAGCCCGACAACGGCTGCAATTTTTTCAGCCCGAACCCGACCCGACCCGAGACCAACATCAATATCACTTTAAGCTCTCTCTGACGCGCGCGCTCTTTGATGCGCTCTTTCTGACGCGCGCTCTCTGATGCGCGCAGTCTCTGCTACATGCAAACACACACACACACACACACACGTCACACGCTACTAAGAGGTAAACTTTTATTATAGGCCTGAAACATCATGCCCACAAATTTGGACAGACTGTCCATTACACAGAAGCATAAGCATGAAGGGAGAATATAATGCTACGGGATCAAACTGCAAAAAAAGTAAATAAACGGCCTACCTTTCTTTGCTTTAAGTAACTGAACTGAAGAACAATGTCCAAAACAATGTCCAAAAATAACTCTTCGCCAACTGGCTAATGTTAAATAATATTAATAAAATAAAATAAAATCCGTTGAACTGTGTGTGTAGGGTAGGCTACGGTGGTCATCATTCAGTTTATTCACGAGTGCTGTGAAGAAAAAGAACAGCATCCACTGTTGAAGGCTTCAGAGATGTCCTCCTCTCCTCCAGTGTCCTCCCTGCTGTGCTGAAAACGCGTTCGCTGCTACTGCTGCTTGCAGGTATGCTCAACACATGACGGGCGAGTCTTGACAACAAAGGAATGGTCTTCGCATGTTGACTCCACCAACCCAGCAAATCTCGATCGTCATATTCCTTGCTGGGGTTAAGGTTGAGGTATATGTGGACCTCATCCTCCACAGCTGTGACATCACCCTGGGCGACATTCTCCCACTCCAATTCAAAGTCTGACAGGGCTCTCTTTTTTGCTGCAGGTGACAGAGTATCTGACGTCACCTCTCTAGCGCCAGGCTCCTCAGTTGCATTTCCACTGGTTGCTTGATAGCTTGCGATCCAACTCTTTGCATCTTGCAGGATGGCATTTCTCTCAGTTTCACAAAACATCCGCAACTGGTTGTATTTTGGCCACAGGAATATTGCCAGCTTATGGAGTGACTGAATCTGGACCTTCCTACCAATCCATTCCAAGTGGCGCGCGCGAATGGTGGCTTGATAAGGCATGTCAGTGCTTACTGGCTGACAATGACGCTTCAGCTTCTCATGCCACAACACAACAAGGTTCAAGGTTGGATATTGATCACCTTCCAACTCCCTCTGGGCTTCGTAGAAGGGGTGGAGAAAACCGACCAAAAAATCCAGAACATCTGGGGACACATCAGCCATTCTTTGGGCCTCTCCACGACTCTCCAGCTTTTCATGTAGTTCAGCATACACGTCCTTGATAGACTTGAGCGTGAGAAATACAGTGCTGTAACGTGTTTCTGCCATCTGCAGAACGGTCTTGGATAACTGACTTGCCAGACCGCTTTGTTTTACGAAGCGGACTACTTTCTTAACAGCCAGCAACGTTCCACCAACCTCTGGGACTGTTACTGACAGCTCAGTGATGTCCAAGGCATGTCGGAGGACCGTGTTGTAGATGTGGTCCTGACAGTCCAAGCGCCGGTAAGGTCGTAATGCAGCAACAATATTCGAACCTTGGTCTGTTACCCACACCACCTTACTCATTACAGAGGGATCAAACTTGAGAACTGACACAAGCTGCTTCTGCAATTCCTTGCGGATATTTTCAGCTGTTTTAGCATCATCGTGAGGGAACATGGCAGTGGTGAGTACATTACTCTTCAACTTGAAATCTGACGTTATGAAGTGACATGTGATCGCCATGTAACTGACCTTGCGGTAATCATCAGTCCACATGTCTGTAGTCATCCCAACATTAACTGAACACATCACCTCTTTTATCTCAGCAACAATCGCTTCTCTTTTTGTTGTTGCCTTTTCCTGGCATCTGCGTGAGATAGTCGTGGGGTCAGGCAGCAACTTTTCAGCAGACAGGCGACCATAGGCTGCTCCGACGTTTATTAGTTCCTGGGCTAACTTTATAAATCCTCCGCAAGCCACCGTTTGGAATGGCCGTATGTCTTCGCAGCAGAAATCCACACACTTGTCGATGACTTGGGATCTGACATTAGGTGGCACTGGCTTCGAGAAGAACTCGGACATTGATAACTGTCTGCTTGTGCTAGCAGAGTTACTAGCTGCAGCGCAGCCTCGCTCAACATGCCGTTGTAGATGAGATGTTCCTGTTTTTTTGCTGTCATATGTAAGGATATGTTTGCAGATTCTGCACTGCACATTACCAATTGGCTTATTGTCTGTCGTTGTAATCAAATCAAAAATGTTCCAAAATGCAGCTTTTCCCGAAGCATTCGGAACTTTTATTAACTCCCCACGCTCCAACTTTTCCTTGATGCTCTGCATGGTCAACTGTCAGTGTCACCTGTTAATGCACGTGAGTGACGCGTGCGTGTATATGCGTATTGCGTTTGTGTTACTTTCTTAGGCGATGTATAATATTTAAAATATAATCAATATAACAATATTTCATACACATTATGTGACGTGTGCTCTGCACGTATATTATGGGCACAATGAAAGGAGAGAAGCTAAATAAGCCTGAGTCCGACCCGAGCCCGATCTGTAAAAAAAAAAAATGGCCCGAGCCCGGCCCGAATGGGCTTAGCGTGTCGGGCCCCGTCGGGTCCCGACGGGCTTGCAGACCTCTAATGTGACGCCATCAGTCACAGAAACAAGCTTTTTTAAATGTATGTTTTTGCCTGGTCCATGAAAAAATCTCATCAGTGCAGAGTGAATGACCTCTCCACGGGTTTGGCCCTTCAATGGGACCAAGGTCAACATTTCCTCGACAAATATCTCCGCTTAGCAACTGTGAAAAGAGATCATCAGAAAGCTTCCTGTAGCTCAAACAGTAGAGCGTTGGCGCTTGCAACGCCAAGGTCATGGGTTCGATTCCCAGGGAAAGCAAGAACTGATAAGAATGTAAATGTGCACCTTGAAATGCAATGTAAGTTGCTTTGGATAAAAGCGTCTGCCAAATGCATAAATGTAAATGTAAATGTACTCATCTGCCATGATCACTGTTCAATCAGACAACTGTAGGTTTGAGATTTACCTGATGATGTCGTCCATGTTCTTAAAATCCGAAAACAGCGATTCTGCACAGTCCAAAAATCTATTTTTGAGAAATTCTCCCTCTGTAGCAGCCTCTTTGCTTTTGCAATATTCCAAGTGATTCTGAATGAGGCCTCGGTAATATTGTCAGGGCTTTTAACATTGCTGTAGAACATGGACCGCTGGCCGTGAAACCCAGCAATGTCTGTACCTTCTGACTCCTGAGATCGCTGCTATGTGGATAGGCAACACTGAAATCGGGATGAAGTCGCTCATGGTGGCGTTGCAAGTTAACTCGCTTTAATACAGCAATTGTTTTTTGACCAAAAATGCATATGCCTTTTCCGCAAAGGCAAATCCATTTGCCAATGCAGGGTTGAAATCTGTTTTCATCGCCATCCTTCCCTCCTCCGTCACTGAAGAGCAATGGTAGCACATGCGCAGGTTACTTTACTTCCTGAACTAAACTGCCAGTTATAACAGGAGGTTTTGTAAGAGTACCTTGAACTCATTGACGCGATGACAACTCGTCATTGTAATGGGAGTACTTGCTTTCTGTTAATAACCCATTGACAATTTGAATACAAGCTTTGTTTTTCATGCTATTAAGAGCACCATCGGCCACTTATACACTGCAAAGTATCAAGAATGTCAGTCGCATTTTGCCTAATATTCACGCTACTTTTGAGCTCAAATTATACTAAAACTGCATTAATCTTTAGCATGACACAGGCCACAAAATTAATGCTGACGGGCCGGATTCAGGCCACTTGCAGTAGGGTGTCCCATTTGTAATTTTTTCTCGCTTGATTAGTTGGCCTGGAGCCTGAAGTGGATCCAGGGGAAGGGTTGGCTGTACAGGTAATATAACTATGCTGAGAACTGAATATCTGAATTAGTCAAATTAAACTGTCCATTTTTCTATTGTAGGATGGGCTCGGCCTAAGAGGATCCTGGGGAGGAAAGGTTGATGTCTTGCTGGTGGATGTGAGTGCCAGTTCGAATCAAACGACTTCGACGGCGGATAGGGGATATGATCCCACGGGCGGCTGAGGATCGGTGGAAAGAAATGATGCGTCATCAGATGGGTCAGAGTTCGAGTTAAGAGTTCATTTCTGCAATTGGGCCAGGGCTAACTTATTGTCCCCATCCTTCATTCTGTGGAAGAATTACAACACTGAGTGGATGCTGGTTAAAAAGAAAGTTTAACCAAATGCATTCAAATATGATTCAGTGACATACAGTGGAGTCATATTCAAATCACTGATGCATGAATGATAAAACAGCCTCTCACTGTGTCTGTAGATTTGCTCAATGTATTTAGGTCGTTCCAGTTGTCGGTTTTGGCTCTCTCAACTATCCTGAAGACATCAGTCTGATTTTCTTTCGTACACAAACACGCATACTCAAAGACTCAAACAAATAAACTGTCCTTATCCTTATTTCTATTTTGAAAGATCACCACTATTGTTCATGTAAAATAGCTGGATTGAAACAGAGTTCTGTGCTGTGCTTGAAGCTGTATAGGAAGCAGCTGTATATGAAGGCTGGTTGGTGGACGCATTATTACAGCGGCTCCTGCTGTGATAACACATTTCCATCGCCTGAGACGAAATCAACAGGGACTGATTTCAGTGCCTGGGGAGTGTTCAGCTGCAACACTCGCAGCTTCATTGGGATTCTCATTGGATCCAATCACACTACAGAATGCAAAACCCCAGCCTCCCGGACAAAATACATCACTGTCACTGTTTTACTATTTTCATTCTGATTTTGAATCAGAGCAATAGGTTGCAATTTGACAAGCAACTTAGAGCGGCACTGCGTCTCCAGTCTACCAGCAATAGAGCGAAGGAGGATAAAGTCATTTGCTAATGTATGGCATATTTATGTTGTAGACATGTACATTTCACAAGGCTCAGTGTGATATTTGTCATAACAGACAAAGCATCGCATTTTAGTTAATTTAATTTGTTTTTCAGTAAAATTAAAATTCTATCACCTTCACATCGTTCCAAACCTGTATGACTTTCTTTTTCTTTTTTGTGTGGAAAAATACTATCTAGCAGAATGACAAGCAGCCATTTTTCTCCGGATGTAAGTGAATAATGACCACAGCTTTTTCTGTTCCCATCCACTTTCTTTCTATGGGAAAAAATATATATTCTGCTAAATATCCCATCTTATGTTCTACACAAGCAAAAAGCCATATGAGTTTGGAACAGCCTCAGAGTGAGTAAATTAATGCATACTTAATTACATAATTGCAATTACAAGTTTTTTTCTTTTTCTTTTCTTTTTTTTCTAGACCAGACAAAATTGTTCTTGGAGGCAACAGTGGCTATTTTGGGGCCAGTTTGAAAGAGAGAAAACGTTTAGTACAATTGGAGCCAAAACCTTGAACAATCTCTTTACTGGCAGATAACAGTGAAGCTTTGTTCTGTCATTTCTAATTCTGAATAAAATTCATTGTCTGGGTGTAAAGTCTGAGACCATTACATTTTTCAGTTATCTGCACAGACATATGTTTTTCAATTATTTGGAAAAATGCTAAGGGATTAAAGGGATACTACTACAAATAATAATAATAATAATAATAATTAAAGCTGCAAGCAGCATTTATCGGGGTTCAAGTAGTTAAGGCCTTTATGGCCTTTAAGCACACAAGCATCAAAAGACATTAAGTTTTATTTAGCAAGCATTTAACAACTGCCATGATAGATGAAAAAGTCAATTTACAGCCAATACAGGCAGTTTACCATAGGAAATATATGGTTTTAAAGCGTTTTTACAGTTATAGCACCTTTTTGCCTGAGTCTTCTTACAGTCTTGCCTGATCTCCACCACTTTTATTAGTAGTACTCAAAGTGTGCCCATATATATGTGTCAAATTTGTTGTAAATATGTAATTTTGATAAGGAGTTTAGACAATTATATTCAGTGGCGTAACGAGCCAACACCGGGCCCTTAAGTAGGATTATCAAGGCGGGCCCCTTGATGACGCAATTGCTGACATTGATGACGCAATGTTTGTGAGTAGGCTACCATGAATAGGGCAGGATATGATCATACACAGCATATAAGAGATGAGATGACTAACAAAATCAAGAGTAGCCTACGCTCACCAAAAAAAAAAAAAAACACTGGTGACAGCGCACCATAACACATTGTTAGGCCTAGGTCCAAATACATAAAAAAGATGCTCTCTTACATTATAGCGGGATTTTCCGGGCTTTCCTATGTGCAACTGCAAAGTTGTCGATTAGATCAGGATTGTGCGCACGGGCATTCTCAATTGGCCCTTCGCAGGGAGTTTGATTGACAGGCAATCTGACTAATCATAATCCGCCATTTTGTCCAACAAAGCAGTCAGGAGAGTTAGTAGATTAACATTGGAGGATTTAAATTTGAAAAACAAAGTGTTCATTCATGTTTATTTTAATGCTATAAATTAACTAGAAGGAAGAGATGATCGGTTCATGAGCAGCTTTAACTGAGCCTCGAGTCTACAGCGATCTGTCAGACACATTAAAGAGTCACAAAACGGTATTTGTTTAAATGTCGATAAAAAATGACTACATTTGAAAGGTGAGACTTTGTTTCATATCAAAAGTACTTGTCTGTCAGCGCGCAGTCTGCTCTCTGATCCGCAATTTATTTTTCACTGCGTGAGAACTTGGTGTGGTGTGAGAGTGGCGTCGCTTGTCAGACATAGCAACAGTAACTAAAGTGGGCGGGTCTTTGCGAACGGTCATTGACAGTATGGACGGGGATTCGCCAGTCCCAATTCAAAACAAATTTCATCACAATGAAATTGATTGGATTTAATTTATTTTTTTGTCAGTTTCTATCATAATTTTAACATTTTGGCATTATTGTTTAGCTATGTTTTCAAATTTCCTTTGTTTTTTTGTTGTCGTCTCGATCGGACTAACGGCTTTGAAGATAACCACAATTTTTTAAAGCTCTCAATGACACTTACAAAAACCATAAGGCGAAACCTGGCATGTTTGGTATTGTTGGACTCGGCAAGGACTCAGGAGTCTTAGGAGGTCACTCCTGTGAAAAAACACTGGCTTGAAACTTCTTTTCTTTTTTTTGTTCTTTTTTTTTGGCCTGTCAGTAACACAGATAACACATGACAGTACGTATGTGTAGCTATGCTATCATCATTCACTGCCTGTTTGTTTGTTTTTTATTCTAATTAATTAATTAATTTAATGTAGTTTTATATACCCTTTTATTTAATCATACTGTGACAGACAAGACCAGGGGACAGAGAAAACAAGAGAGAGAAAAAAGAGAGAAAAAAAAAAGAGAGAAAAAAAATAGACAATTTGCTTCGATACCTGCTGACAAAAAGAGAAAACAACAGAAGACACAACATCAGAGAAACTGCAACAACAACCTGAATGAATCACAATAAATTCTAATTGTTAAATGTTATTGAGCAGCACACACAACTTATATTACAAAATAAGTTTTGAAGCAACAGCAAATCAAGACAATGTGTGTCTGTGAGCACCTGTTTTTACACCAATGTGAATGCTTGAGTGTACCCCTGTATGTGTGAGCGTGCTTGTGTTCATAAGGTTCCTCCATGTAAATATTTAATAGTGTGTGTGGGGAACAACCGCTCCATCCCGCAAGGCATGAAGCAGGCATGGAAAAAAAAAAAGACCCGGGCCCCAAGCATCCGGAGGCCCCCCAGGGCACGGGACCCCCAGAAGACCCACCGCAGGGATAACCGCGGCCCCCACCCAGAAAAGGGCAGAGGAGAGCCCGAAGGCGGGACCCCCGACAGCCACAGTATAGACGCCCCAGGGTGCCGTGATGGCAAGCCCGCAGGCTCCACCGGCAGCCGACCACACCAGGGCAGACCGGCCCCTGGGTCCGGAGATCCAAGGGCCCCCCACCCCCCAACAAACCCGGGGCCCAGCAAAGCCAGCAGGGCCAGGCCCCGCCAAGCGACCGCCGAGAGCGGGCCAGCGCTCGCCCGAGCATCCTGCCCCGGCGCGAGAAACCACCAACGCACCGGCGGCATCCTCCACCGGCAGGGCATGATGGTGAGGTGGGGGTCGACTGAGATGATGAGTGAGGTGGAGTCTAAGGCCCGACCTGACACATAGACGTAGACAATCAAGCACACGTATACACAAGCATACATTCCCACCCTCATGCACGCAAACGAATTCACACCCTCGCTCCACATGTAGACACACAAAAATGGACACGGTACCCACACTCGCACCCCCCATATGCACTCTACACTCCTAGATCCAGGCACCACCGCCCCCAGCGGGGTGATCAGCGCCCGATCCCGGAGCTGAACCCCCTTCACTCCGGTGCGGGGACAGGAAGACCGCCCCGGTCCCCACAGCAGTAGAGAAGACCACCAGCCCAGACCCCGACCGGGCGGCCAGCTCATCCCACAGCCCCCGGCTCCGGACAGAGAACAAAGAGCAGGGGTGTGAAGAAAAAAAAAAAAAAAAAAAGGACCCCATGCCTCACCCCACCCGCTCAAATGTAGTGTTGGTGTGTGTTGTTCTACGGTGCTTTAAAACAGGAGTGCTTTAAAACAGGGGAGGGGCACCCTCCACAAGCTTGTGTCAGCTCGCCCCCTCCCTAGAGTCCTCAGTGTCTATGTGCAACTTAAAATTGAGAGTTAGGCACTGGCACCAGAGGGAAGGCTAACTGAACAGACCGCCCTCCGGATGTCATTCAGTGTGCCCAACCCCCAAGGCCCTATATGTATGTGTCATGTGACAGTAAGTAATGAGAATGTCTAAGCTGTAATGTGTAATTGAGATGCAGGTGGCCACGAGGAGACAGAGGAGTACCACCTCCCCCGCATCCCAGCGACGCACCCGCACCTCAAAGCCCTATCTATGTGTTGGTGTGTTGGAGCGGGAGAAGTGAAGCCTTAGGGATGGGGAGGAAAACATCAGAGGGGGCAAAATACCCCCCCCCCCCCCCCCTTTGGAGCCAGCTCCCCCACTGACCCCCACAGGCACCCCCGCTACCCCAAATCTGCCCAGGGTGAGGGGCCCAGGCCCATCCAGACCAGGGTCCATGGCAGCCCGGGGCGGCCCAACAGACCCCACAGCAGAGGAAAAACTACCCCACCCCATCATTCAGTCAGCTCCCAGACTACATAAAACAATAAGACACCCAGGTAAATCGGGACCCCCACTCACACTAAGTGATGGAGCTGATCAAAGGAGCCCAGAGAGATTGATCTAATGTGGCAGCAGAAGCTGTGTCAAGACTAATATAATCCCACAAATGATCTCTATATTGGTTGATATTAAGATTATTTTTATTTTTCCAGTTCATGAGGACAGTCTTCTTAGCAATGCATAGGGCAGTGAAAGCCATGTAGATTGTGTTACCCTCTGTAGTGACACCATCTAGGTCGCCCAACAAACAGACTGAAGGAGAGACTGGAATAGAACATTTAAGACACTTTGATAAGTCTTCACAAATCCTGTACCAGTACCTCTGAACAGGTGGACAGAACCATAAAGCGTGGATATAATTGTCAGGTGTATTACCTTTACAGTGTGAGCAGTTGTTAAAAGCTGTAAAACCCATCCTGAACATCCGATGATCTGTGTAGTGCACTCTATGCAGGATTTTGTATTGTATTAATTGTAAACCAGGATTTCTAATCAGTTCAAAGGTTTTTAAACATATCCGAGACCAGAAATTATGGTCCCAGCTTACTGATAAATCTGCCTCCCATTTTGCAATAGGAAGTGATACTGATTCATCTATTTTGGAAAGTGTCCTGTATATTTTAGACATTAATTTGGGGGTTTTGAGATTAAGAAGATCTGCCACACTTGGTAGTAATTTGATATGATTAGACTTAAATTTACTTTTTACAATAGATTTAATTTGTTGATATTCTAAAAATCTGTGCTTGTTAATCCCATAATATTTAACTAATTTGTCAAAGGAAATAAAGTCTGTCCCTTCGAATATATGTTCCAGGTATTTAATACCTTTACAACTCCAATCTGTGAAGTTTATCATATTGTTGTTTAGCAATATGTCAGGATTGTTCCAGATGGGGGTACGTTTGCATGGGATCAGTGAAGACTCAGTCATTTTTAGAAACTCCCACCATGCTGTCAGGGAAGAGCTGATACTGATGCTTTTAAAGCATACGTGTCGTTTGCTGATCGAGCTAATGAATGGCAAATCCGAAATCTCTATATTATTGCATAATGCCTGTTCTACATCTTGCCAAGGCTCATCTAAGAGGGTGTGTTTTAACCACCCTGAAATATGTTGAAGCCTGTTGGCTAAAAAATAGTGGTGAAAGTTAGGTAGATCTAGTCCTCCTTTATCCTTGGTCTTTTGAAGCGTTTTTAAGCTAATACGCGGAGGTTTACCTTTCCAAAGGAATTTAGAGATGGAGGAGTCCAAAGATCTAAACCAGTCAGGTGATGGTTTGCTCGGGATCATTGCAAATAAATAATTAATTCTTGGCAAAACCATCATTTTTATTGAGTCGACTCTTCCCATGAGTGATATGGGTAGAGACTTCCATCTGGTTAGATCATCTTCTACCTTTTTTAAAAGTGGGATGTGGTTTAACTTAATCAAATCTGCCAGCCTAGGAGAAACATTAATACCTAAATATTTAATATTTCCAGATTGCAGTAGAGTGGAAGAATTCTGAAAAGAACAATTAATTGGAAGAACTGTTGATTTTAACCAGTTTATTGAATAATCTGAGACTCTTGAAAAAGAGTTTATTAATGTAATTACCTCAGAGAAAGTGGTTTGTGAATGCTGAAGAAAAAGTAGCACATCATCTGCGTAAAGACTAACTTTATGTTCTACATTCTTGCATTTAATGCCTTTAATCACTGTAGCCTGTCTAATTACTGCTGCTAATGGTTCAATAAAAACTGCAAACAGTGAAGGGGAGAGGGGGCATCCCTGCCTGGTGCCCCTTTTAAGATAGAAGCTAGAGGATGTTTGGGCATTAGTCCTGACACATGCTGTTGGAGAATTATATAATATTTTTAACCAGTTTATGAGAGAGTTTCCGAAACCAAATTTATGTAAAGTTGCAAATAAAAAATTCCAGTTAACCCTATCAAAAGCTTTTTCTCCATCTAAAGACAATATTGTAATTTGAAGGTTTCTATTGCATGAATAGTCTATTAAATTAAGTAACCTACATGTGTTTGTTGAAGAGTGCCTCCCCTTTATAAAACCAGTTTGGTCGGAATGGATTATGAAAGGGGTTATCTTCTCTATTCTTTTTGAGATAGCTTTGCAGATTATTTTAGTGTCCACATTAATAAGGGATATTGGACGATAGCTGGTAGGCAATACAAATAACCAGTCTTTGCCTGGTTTTAGCAAGAGACTAATGTTGGCAGAATTCATATTTGGTGGTAGTCTGCCATTTTCTTTCGTTTCCTGCAACATTCTGTAGAATGTTGGTGCCAGAATTGCCCAGAATTCTTTATAGAATTCTGCTGGAAAGCCATCTGGACCTGGAGCCTTTTTATTGGGCATACTGTTCAAGGCTTCTTGAAGTTCATCTAATGTCAGTGGAGAATCCAATGCCGTCGCTTGATTGTCTGATCATTTCGGAAGAGTTATATTGTCAAGAAATTGGTCTATTTCGTCTTTAGATGGGTTTATCTGTGGAGAATATAAAGATTTGTAAAAGTCCCTAAAAGTGTTGTTTATTCTTTCAGGGTCGTATACTGTATCCCCAGTTAAATCTTTAACAGCACTTATAGTTGTTTTTTCTTTATTTATTTTTAACTGGTTCGCTAGGAATTGACCTGATTTGTTACCATATTCAAATTCTTGCCAGCGAAGTCTTTGTGCTAAGAATTGAGTTTTTTTTATTAATAATTTCATTTAATTCTAGTTTTGCTTTACGTATTTTTTTCAGCATTTCTTGTTCCTGGGAGGATACGTATGCTTCTTCTAAAGTTTTTATGGTTTCTTCTAATTCCTTAATACGTTTATTTTCTCTTTTCTTTTTATACGATGAGAATGAGATTATTCTACCTCTCATCACGGCTTTGCCTGCTTCCCAGAGAACAGATGCTGATGTTCCAGGCAGGTCATTATAGTCTAAATATAAAGCCCACTCTTCTTTAAAATACTTAATAAAATTATCGTCTTTAAGCAATGATGTATTAAATCTCCAGTTATTACTTGGTGGAGTGACCTTCTTATTTACTAGAGTTAAGGAAACAGCAGCATGATTGCTGACAGCTATAGGGTTTATCTCTGTGTCTGAAATGTCACTCAGCAGCGAGCTGCTGACTAAGAAATAATCCAGACGAGAGTATGAATGATGGACATGTGAGAAAAAAGTATATTCCCTACTGTTGGGGTAAAAAGAACGCCATGCATCGCAAAGTCCATAGTCGCTCATATACTGTTTAACTATATTTGCGGATTCCCAATTGCGCTGAGTTCCAGCTGTACTCAGCCTGTCCATTTCTTTATTTAGTCCAAAGTTGAGGTCTCCTCCAAGAACAAGTGCACAATCTGCGGTAAAAAAAAACATGAAAAAAAGAGGGGTCATCAACATTTGGACCATATATACTAACAATACATAACTTTTTGTCAAATATAGATAATTTAATGATTAGAAATCTACCTTCTGGATCTATAACTGTGTTGAGTACTGTGAAATTAAATTTTTTATGTATTAAAATTGCTACTCCCCTTTGCCTAGAGTTATAGCAGGCTGAGAAGACATTAGGAAACTCAGTTGTTTTAAGTTGATCTGTAGCTGTGGGAGCTCTGTGAGTCTCTTGTAATAAAACAACGTCTGCCTGTAGTTTTTTAAGCTGGCTAAAAATTGTTAACCTCTTTTCTCTGGAGCCAGCTCCATTCACATTCCATGTGACAAACCTCAGTGCACCCATAAATGTGTGTGTGTAGCTAATGCTGCTCGCTGCTCAAATGAGTAAGATATGAGCAGGCGTATACGCGCTTGTATACGAGTATGTCCTTCATGTCTGTGTGCGCTGTAAAGTCGGAGTGGTTGCATTGACGCTGAGTGTGTACATGGTCGTACCGTGCAGATGTGTGATATAGGGTGTTATGTGTATATGTGTAGTAAAACAGGTGATCGGTGCAGTAAAGGAGTTGAAAGTAAGAAAGACATACAAAGAAGAAAGCAAATAGGGATGAAAGTAAAGACTTGACAGAAACGAAAACATTGCAACAACATTTAAACGCTGCGGAGACTAACGGTATCGTGTTTATTATGATATCGTATTAAATGAGCAAATTGACATAAATAGTTAAGTAAAATGGAAGAACAAGAGAGGAAAGGAGAGAAAAAAGAAAAAAATATAACGGATTCTTATCTGGAGTGGTATTAATATAACCACGGAGTGGTACTGAGGTTGCGGTAAAGCTGCCCATCCACGTAGAGCCGGTCCACGGCGATGACAGCTCGGGAGCCCTTTTGGATGAGACTGCGTCGGATTGGGAACAGAATTTTGCGTCGTTCCAAGATTTCTTTGGGGAACTGATCGTTTACGCCGAAGTCTGTTCCTTTCAGCTCCCTGCCGCGACTCTTCACCTGTTCTTTCTGCTTGAAGTATCCGAATTTGGCCACAATAGGACGCGGCCTCGGGGCTCCAGGTTTTTTCGCTCCCATCCGATGTACTCTTTCGAAGCAGATGTTTTCCACGGTGTCTTCCGGAAGCTTCAGGTATGTCTTGATAAAGTTTTTAACCGTAGCTTCTGCATCCTCATCGGCAGATTCCGGGATGCCTGAAAACACCAGGTTATCTCTCATACTACGGGCCTGGAGATCGATGACAGTCTCTTTTATTTTTTTATTATCTTCACTTAGATGGGTCACATTCTCCGTTAGAGACTTGACTGAGTCCCGTAGTGATGCATTTTCAGCCGCGAGTGTTTCCACCTGCTGCTGGCTGAATTCCAGTGATTCCCTCAGGGATTTGAATTCATGGTGCAGGATCTCGACCAGGGACAACCTCGCGTCGAAGCTGGACAACCGCTTATCGATTGAATCCAGGATGTCGGTAAAGCTTCTACCCGTCGGCGATGTTGTTTCAGGCGAGATTGCCGAGCGACTTCTTTTGGAAGACGGCGTCTCGGTTTTGGCTGGAGAACATGCATTTTTTGTTTTTCTTCATGACTATAACGTCGAAGCACCAGTCGATGTATTCCTGAAGAGTTTCTAAATTTTCCTCGTTGTCCTCGCTGTTCATTCAGTTTTTCCGCCAAGTCTCCAGCGTCTGACGTCACCTACAGCATTTCCGGTTCACAAAAACTTCTTCGGCTTGAAACTTCTAAGGCTCCTTCAAGGCATTGTGCCAATGACGTATACTGAGTTTTTTTAGATACACCAGTGTTCTCATAAACTATCATGGTACCCTGGACAAACACATTGCGTGCCAATTTTCAGTAGACTAACGGTTGGGTACGCTTATAGCTATTTTCATGATTTTTTTCACTGTTATAGTGCCACCAAGTGGCCAATTGTCATGATTTTTTTCATGTCAACTCAGATTGAGCTTATGAACATGTGTCCCAAGTTTAGCGAAAATATCTCTTTCCGCTCACAAGTTATAACCATTTTATAGCGCCACCAAGTGGCCAATTGTCATGATTTTTTTTCACGTGACCTCAGAATGAGCTCATGAACATGTGTCCCAAGTTTTGTGAAAATATCTCTTTCCGTTCTCAAGTTATAACCGTTTTATAGTGCCACCAAGTGGCCAATTGTTGTGATTTTTTTCAAGTGATCTCAGAATGAGCTCAGGAAGATGTATCCCAAGTTTAGCAAAAAAATCTCTTTCCGTTCACAATTTATAACCATTTTAGTAAAAGTGGCCCTGGTGCCATCAAATATTTCGGTTCCCCTTATCGACCGTTAATTGAAATTTAGAATTTTTTGGATGATTATTGATTGTCAGACTCCAGAGAATATTCTTGCAGTGGTTTGGTTCCGATCGGGGAAAAGCCAAGGAATCCCTAGGCCTAACGGTTGATGAGTTATGAGCATTTTCGTACTTTTGAGCGCTGTAGCGCCCCCGTCAGGCCGACTGGGGCGGGCCTTGGTGACGCTGTAGGCGGTGTGAGTACTACCAGCCCCCAAAGTTTCAAGTCTCCACGACTTACGGTTTGGTCTGCCCGATCAGTTTTATGTCTGAATGTTGCATCATGGGAAAATTAACAATAACAATAGGGTTTCAGCACTTCGTGCTTGAACCCCTAATAAGTGCTTAAAAAAGGGCCACAAAAAGGCCTCTAAAAAAAAAACTATAGGGTCTAGGCACTTGCCGCTTGCGCTGCTGCGTTCCAAAAACTTTATCAAGCCTTTTAACATGTGCCTCGGAGAGGAAAAAGTATGTTTTTTGCCCTTTTAGCTCATTTATCATGGAAATGTGGTGTTTTTTTTTTTTTTTTTACCTTTTAAACTGTGACACCTCCAAGGATGGCCCGATCGCCATAAAAGTTTGCACGCTTCTTTAGAATAATATGGCGCATGTGCTCAGCTAATTTGGTGAAGTTCTGCTCTTTCCCCCCCCCCCCATTTTTCAGTCATTTAAATGTCATTTTGCATAGGATAATACAGAGGCCTTCTCACCTTTATGACAGTTAAAGCGCCACCAATGGCCCGACGTCCATGAAAATTTTCAAGCTTCTTTAGGATCACGTGACGCATGCGCATGCCCGATTTTGTGAGGTTGTATGCAAATCAGACAGCAAGATGGCCGCTTTCAGCCATTTCATGGGATTTGCCATAGAAATACAGCATTTTGACACCCTTTTAACAGTTATAGCGCCACCAAATGGCCAGTCGCCGCGTCCTTTTTCACGCGACCACAGAATAAGCTTGTACATACGTGTGCTGAGTTTGGTGCAAAAATCTTGTTCCGTTCACGAGTTATAGCCAATTAAGCAAAATGGGCTCCTCCCACTTCGAACATTTTGGCGGCCCTTAGGGACCGTGAACCGAAATTTTAACTTTTTTTGATAATTATTGACATTCAGACTCCAGAGAATCTTGCCGCACTGGTTTGGTTCCGATCGGGCCAAAAACCAGGGACTAGTTCGCAAAAGTAGGTTTTGGACAAAATGCGACATAGCAGAAATGTTTTTCTGCAAACGGTCAAACGGTCTAAGAGTTATGCGCAATTTTGTACTTTTGGTTGCTGTAGCGCCACCTATGGGCCAATTGGGGTCATACTCTGATAGGTTGTCCCCAAATTGAGGCCTACCATCTGGCCAGGTTTCACGTCTCTAGGCCTTACGGTTTGGCCTGCACGATGCGTTTTACGAATCCTTACAATTACAATAGGGTTTCAGCATTTCATGCTTGAACCACTAATAATGTGAATGTGTGTTATCCCTGTGATGGACTGTCCATCTGTGCCCATCTAAGTGATTATGGCTGTCAAACATAAGACCAAATTTTTTTTTATCTCATTAAATGAATAGTAGACTGTCTGCTTAATTTCTGATAACACTTTATTTCGAATGCTCCAAACAGACATTCTATTGACTATAATTTACTTTGCAACTACATGTCAACTTCTAATATCCCAACTCCTACACAGAACAGTCTACTAATTCATAACTAATACTCTTATGAGAGTTAGTTGACATGTAGATGCAACGTTACTTATAATCAGCATATCTAAAGAATGTCTAAGGGGACCATTAAAATAAAGTGAAACCCAGGGTTCCTACACATTTTCCATTTAAAAATTCCATACTTCTCCATTCTTAAATTTCCAAACCTATCTGTAGATTTTTCAGATCATATTTAACATAAAATGGTTCACACAACATTATTTTCAGCATTACATTTAGCATATAGTACATCTGTATCCGTACAGTCATCTGTACTTTTCTCTTTTTTTTCCCATCGGTTTTCACAAAGTGATAACATGCACTTACATTATGAAAAGAACCTAAAACACTTTATAACCTGCACATATATATATGATTTAGATCGTTTGCTCCTTTATGTGTTGCTGGTTTGAGTGGCACACACACACACATTAGTTAAGTGAGGTTCAAAAGAGACTCGCTTATGATAATGACAAACAGTTTTGCGTAATGAAAATAACCTTGAATTCATTCAGTCGTGAACAGTAACTAAACAATCACTAAACTTTTACCATGAAAAATTCATGACAAATTAATTTTTAGAACTTTATTCTTCAAACTGAATAGGGGCAATAGTCTTGAAACATATTTTCCATACTCTGTTGTCTTTTCCCCATACTTATTCAGACCTGGAAATGACTCAAATCAAATTCCACACTTTTCCAAACTGCGTAGGAACCCTGGAAACCAATGTTGTAAATTCTTTGTGCGCCAGTTACTTTTTTTTTTTTGCTAGTTTTTTCTTTATTTGCTCAAGCACATCCAAAACTGGAGATACACACTCTGACTATGTTCAAGTTCACTTGTGCACTGGCATCCTTTTGTGATGCAAAACATTAATGATGTTTTGGAAAAAGGGTTTAATAAACCCAAATGGAAAAAAAAGATTTGCCAAAAAATGCCCTACTATCATATGTCTCTACAGCAATTGACATATACACTATAGTGCACAAGTCAAAAGGACTTTTGTGTTACATGAAAAATAGCAGCATTTAGGTTTGCAACAACATGAGGGTAATTAAATAATAACAGAAATTTCATTCTGGGCTGAACTATTTCTCGAGTTAAACTCAGTCTGAAATGTCATTGCTTAGTGCTCATAATTGCAGCCTTCCCCAATTTTGGCCAGAGCTTGTGAAACGGACGTTTATTAGTGCCGATGAGAGCTCATCAAATGCCCCATTTGGGCTCCAGCTGCAGTATGATGAGGAAAGATGATTGCATGCTCTCATTTCATTTATCAACATTAACCACAACACTGATCAGATATAACTGAGTTAATATGATGCACCAGCCATGTATCATTTAATAATGCTGAGGGACTGTCAAATAAATCAGGAGATAATGAAAGGAGGAAGAATATAATTGCACAATGCCACGTTTCCACTTGGGAAGTGTTAGACTTCTAAATGACAGTGTGCGATCTATTAATCTGTTTTTCAAAGTCACTTATGCTTACAATAGACCTTGAGTCTTTAATATAGACACTGATTGGGCTATTGATTATTGGGCTGGCGTATGGTGTGAGTAATGTTGTCAAAGTTACTTAACCAGTCAATACAGAGAGATCACCAATAACAATTTTTTATAATAATAGCCTAGTATACTCAGCATTTACAGGAAACACTATCCACTTTTTAGCCGCCTTATTTTCCATTCCGTTTCTCCAAAGCCGTTATGATTGGTAGATCTCTTCTCAGGATTTTGGGTAGGATATCTCTCCAGGAATTATATATATATATATATATATATATATATATATATATATATATATATATATATATATATATATATATATATATAAACTTGGACTCAAATTTACATAATCTCTTAATTTCTGATGGCTCATGACAAGGCTGCTAAATATTTACTTTTAAACTCTACTCTTGTAGTTAAGTAATTTGCGATGTCATTAACCAGTGGTATGTCAGAAACTTGGGATAAGAAACAGAAAATGTCACACTAGCGTTGAAAACAACTGGGAACATTTTATTGCTGGACATAGCTGTCAAGAGTGAAAACAATTAACTGATGAACTGAAAACAATAACACAAAATTAAAATGACTGCAGACAAATCTGTGTGCTTTGATGTGTTGAAAAAAAATATACATGAGCAAAAAAGATGAGGAATTCCACTATTGCCGACACAAATGGTCATAATGCAACAAACCTACAGAACTCAACAGCGCAACATGGTAAAAATCATAAATACACAGAATGAGACACAGACAAAAAACTAATAATCATGGACTCCAGAAATGTGGTGGCAGTATGAATCCAATCCATCATCCACCTTTATTATGAGCTCTTGTAAGCTTGTTTAAATAAAAAACAAGACCAGTAGTAAAATAACCAGTAACATGAAGCATTGTTAATGTGGAGGGTGTTTTCAACCAGTTGATGTCTTCTCGCACATCTGACTCAGTAACACCATTGAGACAGAATAGCATCTTTCATAACACTATGCATATAGAGTGGGGTCCAAACGTCTGAGACCACAGAGTTAAAATGTGTCTGTTTTGCATCTGTTTTTGTCATAATAAAATACACAAGGAATTTGAGTAAAAAGTAGGAATTAGTCAAGAGTTTTTAATTGTCTTTGTTTTTGGTATGTCCCCCTTTTGATTTACCCCATAGCAGCCTGGACTCCACAAGTTTGACCAGCTGATCCATGTTATCCAGTGCAATTTGTGCACATCAATGGAAGCAATCAGATCCATTGTCAGATTTGGAGTTGGACAAATTAGCTTATTGATTAGCAACCTATTTCTTCTTCACTGTACATCACACCATTACTTTGTTACAGTACATGTACTTCTGTTAATTTCCAGGCTTATATAACGTTTTGAATGTTTTCCAGATTTTCAATGTGGGCTCAGACTTTTGGACTTTACTTTATGAGCTACAATAAACTAGATGTTTGTTCAGTTGGTACAGATAGAATATGAAAATTTCAAAATCAAATGTTATGTACAATAATGAGCTACAAAGTACCACATCTATGATGTAATAAAATATGTAAACATATTTATTGTTTGACACAGTTGACTGTGACAACATGAAATATACACTCATTCACATTGAATTCATCTTCCGCAAATCATATTTCAGCCCACCTTCAGACAACAGATTGCTTCGCTCACAGTTGCTCCATATTTGAGACGTGTGTAGCAAATGACTTAAGCAGTCAAAACTGAAAGGAGAATCGCAAATTTAATGTAGAATGTCTCGTTTTCCATTTGTAATAGATGGATTTTTTTCAGTTGAATCTGTTTATACATGGCAGAGCTCAATCAGAATACGAATATTAAAGCAAGTTAGTACTTGATGGACACTGGAAGAGAAAAGGATGAGAAATAAAAGCAGAAACAAAGGAAAAATGAGTATGCTAAAAAAAAAGAGAAATTTTTTTTTGTTTAATGGAACATTTCTTCTCCTGCTTGGGTTAGAAAAGTACTGTTTTATGGCAAATTTTCCCACTTTGCATCTTCAAAACAACATCCTCTAGATGTCCTCTTTGCAAAGATACAGTACTACATCACACACATCACATGCATGCCCAAAATCATGACCATTACCCATGATCTGCGTTGATTTGTACAGGGTTACAATGGACAAGAGTTGCTTTTTTTTTCTCCTTTTGTCTTTTTTTTTTTACACCAAGTATTTTGTACCTTAGAAAGTCACTTGAGGGATAACAATGTAACAATGAGATATTTTACACTGGCATTGTCCCACAACCAGACAGAAAATAAGGTATCAAGGTCCCCAGAGTCCTATTTGCCTTCTCCCTATACGCTTACCGTACGCTTAAGTGTGCTTCAGATCACAGAGCTTGGAAATGGGTTCATTTTGACTCAATGAGTTTGAGTTTTTAAAGGACTTTTTTGTGTGTAAAATCACGGTTTCCTGTTCAAGTTTTTTTTCCTTTGTATTTTGTCATTTGGATTTCGTTTTATACATAGTATTCCTTGTCCTTGTCTTTGGGTCTCTTGTTGCTGGCACTCTTAGTGCTGGGCTGTTTGTCTTTCACTACCGTGCCGTTATTCTGTGCCGAATTGCTAATGTAGTTCCGTGTTTCATCTACCTGATAGGAGCCCTCGTCCCTGTTCCTGTATTTGTACATGGCATAGAGAAGGATGAGGATGCACAAGGCGGCAGCAGAGATGATCCCAACCACCATGCCCGTAGTGCTGCTGGACTCGCGTATTACCTCTGAGGCACCAGGGGGCACTCTCCTGATACCCGGCTCGGTGGGCAGGGCGCTGGGGATGGTACGCAACATGGGCTGCGTGATGTACGGCCCCTTCGGTTTGGTGCCGTCCATGTCCAAAGATGTGGGGAGTGGGAGCAGCACTATGTCCGGTTGGGGTTTGATCTCACGGTTATTCATTTTCCCGGCGGGGATTTTAGGAGCGGCCTCGGGAATGACGGGGGACGAGCTCCTGAGGTCAGGCAGAGGGGGGATGGCCGTAGTCCTGCCCGCCTCAGAGGCCTTGCTAGGTTTAAAGTCCTTTACTTCCCACTTGGGTGCGAGAGCTTTGTAGCCACCTTCGTAAGTCGACGTGGTCAAGATCTTATCTGTTACCAGGGAGAAGGTGGTGTAAAAATCTTCATCGTCAGTAGGGGGGAGGCTAGAGTCGAAGGCCTCCCCAGAGCCAAACCCCGAAATCACCAAGCCATCACCATCATCATCATCACCATCATCATCATCACAATCATCGCTGCCTTGGTGCGACAAGCAAGGTACCCCCACCTCGGTGGCAATTGACAGGGACTCTTTTGTGGTCTTAATAATGGTGAGGACAGGGTGAAGGGTCGGGGGAAGGGGGATGAAAGGGGCTCGAGTGGAAACAGGGGGAATGTCTATGGGATCCTCGACTAGAACGGGGATGACTAACTCCCCTCCTGGGAAGCAGAAGAAGAAGAAAGGAAATTAGTGTCCATTCAAGTTCGGCTGCTTGCTAAACAGGCAACTGTACATGACCAATTAAAGCAAAGCAAGAATATTTGGAAAGGAATATGACAAAAAACACTCTTGGCCAAAACAAACCAAGAAAGAACAGAAACAAAAAGAACGGAAATGTGAAAATGCCAGGTACATTTATCAAAAGGCTTGTAGGGACATGCAGGGTCTTGAGCTTTCTTTTTGGCATATTTAACGGACCTCTACATAACATCTATTACTCACAATTACTGCGCCCCTGCCACTTGGAGCGTCCGAAACAAGTTAAACTAATGGACATAGTCTTTAATTTTGCTACATCTTGAGAAGTGTAGAGGTGAAAGTAAAAAACTGAGCTGATCTGACTGCTCACGTGAATTCATTTAGGAAAATTACGTGTAAGCATCATGTTGGATCAACAAACGTTAGACCAATGAAGAGCGTAATATATGGAACACTCCCAAAGAATACCATTATTGTATTGAGATTTCTAATTTTCTGAGCGGCTTATCAAGACTGTAGAGGAAATCACTTTATTACTTTTCTCTTTCAAGTCTGTCACACTTGAGATGAAAGCCAATTGCCTTTTGACAGTTCTTATGAAACTGCCACAATGGCACAAGTCGCAAGACAGTTCAACAACACCTGAATGTTTCGTCTCATATGTGAACACTTAATGTAAAACTATAGGTTTGATTCACACGATTCACATTGAGGGTGATATTTTAATTGTTGAAAACATTACATACACACATTGGGCTTCATGCAATTAAAAAAAAATTGTTTTCATTTAAGTTAAAACGTAAAACCATTCCTAAGTAAACACATTCAGCTCACATGGTTAATGGATTTTTTAAACAATTTACAATAATGCCCAATGTTTTTACAAATAAAACCTGGTTGTTTTTCATGAAGACACATGTTTTTCTATTGTACATTTCTTGAAGATTTTTTCCTTTTTTAATTGTTACAAGGGATACATCCAGATGTTGATTGAATCTGCTCAAACTTACGCCAAGGTGGCTTCGCTGATTACAAACATAGGGCACTATAAGGCAACACAGGTCTCAAACAACAGACCAAAAGAAACAAAAGGAAAGGAAAGAAAAATGAAAAGCAATGCAAACAACTGGTTAATGGTTAGAGCAAATAACTAGAAACATTCGCAAACCAAATGCACAGTCAAAAAGAGAGTAGTAAGCACATAAAAAATAAAATGATTCTAAAAAATAATAAGCCTATTAAACAATTCATCAAAAGGTGGAAGCATACCAACAGTTCTGTGACTTACATCAACAAATTGCCCGCATGATTTTGGCAGGAAGAAAAAATTTTACAAAAGAAAGTTGTGTAAGAATGCTTGGGAATAAGTATGGTTAATCTTTAAAAATTTAATTAGGCAATCAATTTATCCTCTAATTTTATATATAATATTTTTTCTTAGACAAGATGATACAGGGAGGCAACGACACATACATTCACACCATGACATGAAAAATAACTTCACCATTCTGCTCATTTGTTCTTTCTTTTGATAAATAAATCATTTTCTCTACAAAAGAAAACTGTACATTTTTTTTAAGATAATTTAGCTTTGAAGTATCTACAGATACATATTTTCTTTTTTTAACATGAATTCTTAAACAATAGAATGACTGTACATACTGTACTGTTGCTATAAGAGGAGAAAGGGAGGGTCGAAAGATAGAGAGAGAGAGAGCGAGAGAGAGAGAGAGAGAGAGAGAGAGAGAGAGAGAGAGAGAGAGAGAGAGAGAGAGAGAGAGAGAGAGCAAGGGAGGGGCCTATGAACAGACTAGGTAGGAAATGACATAGATGGAAGTGAACGTGTACGTCAGTTGCCATGTCCATGTAAGGGCGGTACGAAGCGGTCGGGCGGCAATAGAGCTTTGGGCTGTAAGGAAGGGATGGGGATATACAAACAATGAGCATATACATGCCCATCTACCAGATCATATAGAACTCAAGACTGACACTCATACTGACCCTAAGCTGCAACTTCTGTCCCATGCAGTTTTAATGTCAGATTTAGATTTAAACAATTTAGGACTCATATTTACACTGGGAAAAATAATGACTACAATTTTAACTGATTTTGAATGTTTGGAGTAGATAGTGGTGAATAAAAATTAGCATTTTTTTTTCTTAATAAAAATTATCTGTATAAATAAATACTTGTATATAAAGCTATCAAAGATATCAAATATTGATCAAGCTAATCAAGAAAAAAAAAAACTAAACAGGAATCAATATAGAACATATATAAATATACACATATAAATACATATATAAATATAGACAAACCAGACAATATACATGTATACACATGTATACATGTATAAGCAATAAAAATGAATAACTGAAAAAAATTCTCTCACACTATCAAGATTGAAATAATCAGAAAACACATAGTGAAGCCAAACAGAGGAGGGACACTGTACCGTCACCACCTTCACAACTAATAACACCATTATTAGTTTTCTTTTGTAAATCTATTGTTAGTAGTTTGACAGCACAAAGCAGGGGAGGGTGTATTTCAGGAAAAGGTTTTTTTTTTTTTTTTGATTTTCACTGCAAGGTGAAATCATGGTTTTTAACAAGTTGCATTTAGGGAAAGTAGAATCACAGCACTGCAAGCTTGGATCAGGAGGGCTGAGAACAGGGTTACAGGATATTGAGAAATCCATGGGCTAAAGGCTGTGGGATATCAACTTGAATCAACCAAACCTCAATCTCAATACAGAGATAAAGACCTCATTGATCTTATGACCACTTGAACATAATGCTAATCCTGAATGCATTCGGCCAATTTAGAACAGAAATATTCTGTAGAAATCATTGCATTAACCAACAGCCGTTCGCTCAACATAAATGACAGTAAAGACTGGGAATTCCACAAATTAGCATCCTTACAAGACAAAACATATTTGTGAGATGTCTCTAACAGATCCATCAAAAAAGAGTGCATTTAAATTTGTATGCATGTAGGACATGAGAGAGATTATTGTATTATGCAGTTAATCAGTATGGGGTTTTTCAGTGGTTGACACTGTTACTGATTATCTGGTGAGCAGAGCAATTTAATGATAAATTAGTTTAACAGTTGAAACAAATTTTGCTTTTTTTTAATCACGTTTCACTGATTCCCTAGTTCGTCCTGAGCTAAATGGGTGAAATTATTGGCTTCAGATGATTTGGTCAAGATGAAGGCATCTACTAAAACCACAGGCACATAGACAGCGCCACAGAGGACCCTGACATGTCTCAGTAAATACTTTAATCGCACATTAGCTATGATCATTTTCACAGTGTTTTAATTCAGCTCAAACATTGTGTGCTTGTCTTATGGGACTGTATTTGTTTTGCAGAGAGGAGATAGGAGGAAATGTTCTTTGGGCTAAGCTCCATTACATAGTAAACACTTCCACACTGCATTAAGCCTTCAGCTCAGCTAGATTGCAGCGTTCTCTGCATTTGCTTACAGGAGTTCATTCTTGTAAACAAATGTGAAGGGCCACCCTCTTTCTCAGCTGTTAATGCTCTCTAAAAATGTCTCCGGCACAAAATTCCACGTTTAGAGTGGAGAGGATGCGAAACGAAAGAAATGAACCATAACAGCTGACATTCACAGTAGTGCTCTCTCTCTTGCGGCACCAACCAAATCCAAGTGCCCTTGGTCCAGATATCCGTGCCTAAACTCCGTGACCATCTTGTTTTCGCTGAGTCGAGCCAAACAGCAATGGATGCCGCAGGTGTGTGGGGCTAAACCTGCCTGATCCCCTAAAAGAGGAGTATGTGTGAGCTGGCCCCTGTGGTTCAGTCAAATCCTTTTGTGTCAACCATGCATTGTGCCCAGTCTGCGACTATTGCGTTTTTCCTCTGATAACTCATCAGCAGTATGAGAACTGAAAACCCTGGGAAATGAGAAGGCCGCGTAACTGCTGAGGGGCTGTTTTTATAGATACAAAAACTGACCTTTATGACACTTCCTCATAGTATCAGATTGCACTGGGATTGGGCAAATGAGCCAGCGCTAAGCTCCGCCCTCCTTGGTTAAAGTTAATCCTGTATGAATTGAGATCTCAAACATGGCTATTTTTCAGTAAATTGTGCTCATAAATTGACAGTTATTTAATAATTATTTAATAAAGAGTTATTTAAAACCTTATCAGTGAATTCAACATTGTACTATGAGCTTTTTACTTTTACTTCATTAATCTGTAAATACATGAATGTTAACATTCAATTACTTAGGAGCAAAAAATAAAATAAAAAATAAATGCTGTGTTTTTTTTTTCTGTCGTACTTTTAATAAATACTATAGGTACTATAAATACCCACAAGTCACAATTCATTATCACGATACTGAACTCATGATACAATATTATTGCGATACTCCAAGACATATGATAAAAGGTTTAAAAAATTGCTAAATTTGGTATTACATTGTGTGTGTAAATGAATAGGCTTGGACTTGGTGCTGGAAACCCAATGCACAGGACAATAGTGACACCAGAATAAAAATATTGATGATTCTGAAGCTGAAAATACAGAATTATTTTAGACGAATATGTTTGCACTCTGTCACTGTCTAGATATATTTAAAATTATGTAGGCCACTTTTTACTGGTAACATAAAACATTTGGCATTATCAGGACCCACAAATATTCCCCCATTGCATTATTATACATTATATTCAACATTATATATAGCAGTTTAATGTAGTACTGACACTAAAACTTGATTTTTTTCTCACACAGTAATTTTTATTCTGGTATCCTAAGCCAGAGGCATGCGACCACTGTCTGCTATTTTTTTTTTTTAACAACTTAGATGGCACAAAAATTTGCCACAGCACTTTACAAAACATCCGCTTTTTCAACAATGGATTTTTTTTTTTTAAACATAAGGTATTTGGGGTAAAAGGGTGAAGGCACAATAATTAACATGATAACCAGCTTGCTGACTGTTCCATTTGTTGACAGGACATGGTTAGATTCAGATGGTAAATATCATATATTAAGTTGGGTCTTAGAGATACCCACCATATTTATAATGAAACCATCATATTAAAAAAATATGATATTAATCATATTATATAATAAAATATTTATTGTTACTAAATTATTGATTTCTATACACTGTGTTTTTGTAAAAACACCCTGACAAGCCCCTAACCATTATACCTATTTTGAAAAACTGATCATTTATATCATCATGCCAAGCCTTGCCTATTTAGAAAATTAGAATCACCACAAGATTTTAGAGTTTCCCCCTGTAATTCAAATGTAACCCCTGTTCATTATGTTTCATTTGCCCTTTTGTGGAATTCCCATCAGTTCAAAAGTGTTCAAGAGTTTCACAGAACACAGTGCAAAAATACAAGAAACGACATCAGCAGGACATCAGACAGATCGAACAGTCAAAGACATCAGCACATAGACAGATGATAAGCACGTCAGCACAAACGGTCAGCCCGTTAGCAAACGCATGGGTGGAGAAGCACACAAGATGGAGCCGATAACTTCCATGCAAGAGTCATGATGGATATCTCCCACTGGGGATAGGTTAGCTTGCAATCAATGCATGCCACAAACGCGACTGATCAGATCAGTAGCAACAAATAGAATAGAAAAACAGATATACTTTTGTGGCAATAAAATTCTTTTTATGCCATCTGCATTCAAACAGACATGTCTATGCAGAAAGGCACTGAAATAAAGATGAGATCAGGGATGGAGGGGTGGGGGGGGGAGGGGGTCATTCTTTCACACACAACTTTCTTGAGACAGAATGGGGTTGCCTGAACAAGGCAAAAATTATAAATAAAATATATGATGGCAAGAAAAGATTTTGTTGCCTTTTATTTCCTGTTGTATAGAATGTGGGTATGTTTAATTTTAAGCCAAATGGCACAAAACATCATAAAAATGAGGAAGCGAATTATTACGTTTTTTTTTTTTTTTTTTACCACCAAAATTCCATGCGGCACAAGATGAGATGAAACAAGAGGATCATCTTTAATCCTGGAAAATGGAAGGATGAGGACATCAACGAAAAAAGCCCCCCAAAAGGGGGGAAAAAAAGTGAAAATGCTGGGAAATACGGCAAATTAACCAAAATCACATAAATGGGATGTCAAAGAGTGGAAACAGAAGGGATATGTTTTTCTACATGAAAAAAAGGTTTAACCAAAACAGAAACAGAACAGAAAAGTATCATGCAAACTGTCCACGAAATCTGAAGCGTCAGACTGATGATGTGAATTTCTGTGTCAACATGAAATCGTATGAGTGTGGTGGTTTGTGGCTAAGTGTACTCGCATCGAATGTCAGATGAGAAAAGATGAAAGTTAACACTGGAACCGTCCCTAAGCATACTTCCTGTTGCCACTGAATTTGAGAGGACTTGGGGCTGGTATTAGATTTGACGCAGTTAGGGAGAATTTATCTGAAGCACTGCCATCAGGTTTAAAAACTTGCAGAGAGTAAATCTTTGTATAATGAGCAGAGTGACCTTGTAAGTTTGAGAGAAATAGGCTGTAAAATTAACAAACAAATAAATAGGGGCCATCTGTAAAGTCAAAGGTAATGACGGAACCATATGGATTCTAGCCTGCCAGGTAAACAGGTATGACACACTTTAAAAACGATGATAACAAAACATTGCTTTTGCTAGAAGTTGTTTTTATGACTGAACAGTGCAAGAACAAACAAACAAAACCTGTTTTAATTGGTGTATTTGGAATTGGGTAAAAAAAAAAAAAAAAAAAGACTGGTCAAAGCAGGGCATATGCTTTGTATAATGCAGGGTGTAGTTCGAGGTAAATTTAAGGGCCTTGATTAGTTTTTTCCGAAGGCATTTTGGAGCAATTAAAGGCCCTTCAGTTGAGGGTCACTGTGATTTTTCCAAGTAAGACATGTTCCTGGATCAACAAATGTGTTGATCCTGGAACAACATTCCTGTCCGAAAACTTGGTCCTAACCTTATCCCTACTCCTATTCAGAAACACGCTGTACTAGGTAAAATCACATTCACCTTCAGTTGAGAGGTACCAATACATGAATGTGAACGTGAGTTCACCAAGTACAGCATGTTCCTGGATCAGCATCTTTGTTAAAGGATTAGTTCACTTCAGAATTAAAATTTCCCGATAATTTACTCAGCCCCACGTCATCCAAGATGTTCATGTCTTTCTTTCTTCAGTTGAAAAGAAATGAAGGTTTTTGAGGAAAACATTCCAGGATTTTTCTCGATATAGTGGACTTCAACAGTTATCAACGGGTTGAAGGTCCAAATTGCAGTTTCAGTGCAGCTTCAAATGACTCTACAGGATCCCAATAAATATATAAATGTATTTTTTTATTTTTTTTAAATGAACGATCGTTTGGCTAGATAAGACCCTTATTTCCCTTTGAAGCTGCATTGAAACTGTAATTTGGACCTTCAACCCGTTGATAACTGTTGAAGTCCACTATGAAGAAAACTCCTGGAATGTCTTCCTCAAAAACCTTAATTTCTTTTCGACTGAAGAAAGACATGAATATCTTGGATGACGTGGGGGTGAGTAAATTATCAGGAAATTTTAATTCTGAAATGAATTAATCCTGGAACAACACTGCAATCCAGTGAAGTTTAGGTTTACAACCAGGGTTATGTGCTTCTGCATCAGTGTTATTCACCTATCATTTCCCTCTGATTTTAGGGATAAGTTATGGGTAGGTTTAGGTTATGGATGGGGTTAGGGCAGGAATTCGGACAGGAATGTGGTTCCAGGATCAACAAAATATGTTGATCCAGGAACATTTCTTACTTGGCAAAATCATGGTGACCACAAGGCTGCAGGCAGACCACTGAACTTTCATTAACTAAATAACCCTAGCATCCATACTGGCCTTGTATGCACAAAAATCAACAGCAGGGTTTTGATGTACTGTGATGGCTGACGGCAGGAGTTTGATGAATCCCAAGTTCTTTCAAAACCGTACAAATTAATACGTCATACTCATACTGCGCAAAACATTTGTTTAACCTTGAGGAAACAGAAGCTAAATGTGGAGAAAGGTGAGCACAGAAATTCGAAGATATCTGTTCTCTATTAGATGTTTAAAGGCAAGCCTTCAATGTGAGGAAACAAAGGAACAAACAGGAAGGAGGAGTTGTTTCTGTTGCAGTTAGTCCGATACACATCAGAAATCTCTATGCTGAAAGCATTATTTTTTTTGATTTGTAAACATCTCAAAATGTATCATCTGTCAAAGACGCACACACACACACACACTGCAAGAAATCCATTGTGTACAGGATTGATACATTTTGAAGCATCAGAGTGAACTACATGGAGTTTGATACTAATTTTGTACTTTTGGAATAAAGTTTGGCTCTCTGTTGATTGCTGAGAGGACAAAATTAGTATAAACACAGAACCATGTTAGTGACGTTCGGCCCCATAATAAAGTGCAACTCTGAAACAGGCCAATGCTTACTGACTCTTTTAATTCCATTACAATATCATCTGCATGTGAACCGATTTAGACAAATCAGTCCACAAGCTATTTGGATTCAGTACAACAGTGGTCCCAAAAAGTGTTTGGACACTTAATTCACACCTTAAAATGTATGAATATCACTGCAAAATAGATGACAAAATATCAAAGCAAGTGACATTTATTTAAAGACCAACACTTTTCAGGCAAACAATAATGTTGTTAAAAATTATTCAATAGATATACTGTTCAAAATTTTGAAAACGTAGATGGACAGAATGCATTCTTGTGTTCAATTACATTTTGTTCTCTGTCAAATTTCTCTTAAAATCATAACTTGAAAGCAAATCTATTTACATATATCAGAGTCAAATATTTACAGTATCAATGCAATTCATAGTGATTTATTTGATAAATTAATCAGCATTTTATGTATCATACCAACTATTGAAATAATGATAGCTTCAAGTATAATTATAACTTTGTTGTATATTTTTAATTTAATACTGTGAAGCTGCTTTGATACAATCTGTATTGTGAAAAGCGCTATACAAATATACTTGACTTGACTTGACTTAATTAATTAACAGACACTTTCTGAAAGTCAGACATTAGTAGAACATGTCCACAGTTGATGTTTTGGAGTCAAGTGACTTAAAAATTAAAAGTGTCTTAAAGGTTATCACAAAAAGTTTCTCCTAAGAAAAGATCTAGCATAATTTGTTTGCAGATGCCATTTGCTTTGTTATTTTATATTCAAACCAATTCAGCATACAGACATTTAATATGACTTAAGTGTCCAAATACATTTTGGGACCACTGAATATCACTATAGATATATGCTTTTAATTGCTTTTGAGCTTACTTTAAAAAAAAAGACTTTTAGTGACACTTTTGAAGTTACACTGGGTTCTTATGGGGATGATGCTTTGAGAGGGAGAACTCAAATATAAGAGAGTGAGAGACCAAGTTTAAGCAAGCACAACCATAACACACCCATCCCACCTGTGTGTCCCCCGTCACACTCCTCCAGATCCTCGTCGTCGCTGGAACATTCTGCGGAGGACACAATGTCATCCGTCGTCTGCTGGATCAGCAAGAGGCGTGTGGAGACAAAACAAACAGAACAAACATTTAAGTGATGCCAAATCTACCAACACAAAAAGGATCATGGAGAAAGCATTATATTCTACTTCTCTCCCCTATTTCTCAAGGGCAGCAGACTGGATGGGGACTGAAATGTCAGGTTTGTTTTTCTCTTTGGGTTTATTTATGGTGGCTGACTCTTCATACTTCGTCTACCATCTCCAGCTTCTGGAGGGCTGTCACAGATAATCACTGTCTCTGGATGCTTCCTTCTGCTGGCCCATCAGCACCTTCCTCTATCCCACAATCCTGATTTATGAACACACTTGTTCCCGCCTTCTTGCTCTCCCCCCCAGCCCAGGCGCTCTGGCGGTGTTGTATTTCACCCCACATGCACTGTTAATCAGAGTGGATTGATGCCGCGATAAAATAAGCCCTGTCACAAAGCAAGGGTTATGAAATCATAGCACTGATTGAGTTTGCAGTGCCTGGTGAGAGGACGAGCTTTAACTATTATTGAGTTTGACAGGCTAATGAAACAGAGTTCGGCTGAAGCCAGGAAAAGTGGCTACTAGGCGTACTAGGGTGGAGAGGATGCTCTATGGAGGACATTTGTACTAATGTGCTCATAGTTTGAGTGAGATACACTTTCAACGGGATTAGCACAGATTATTATCTCAGACACTCTTCATTGATCTTATGTTAAGAGTATACAATTATTTAAATAAGTATGGCAGTGAGCCAGGCTGCTAAAAATAGGCAACCAGAATATATTGCTAGTGTCCCCGCAATCTTATCATCTTAACGTAATTTATCCATGTGGTATCACATTACTACCAATGAATCATATTTCAGGGTAATAATTAGGTTTAAGTTTCTGAACTTTGCATTCTAATCAAAGAACTGGCACCGTGTGTGATTTTCCACCTCTCAGAATGTTTTAGATGTCCCTCTAATTAAAAGAACTGATCAACTCAACTTAAAGCAAAAGTTGTCACGATCTCACACACAGGAAATAGGGCGAAGATCCAATCGCAGTAAGTATGTTTATTATAGGGTAATCCAAATCGTTGTCATACAGGCAGGGGTCAAACTCCATATAATCAATCCAATAAACAAGAAACAAGAACAGGCTAGGATAGAGCTGAAACAGACCTCAAAGTGGTGGACAATATACAAGGACTCTGTGACACATACTAAAACAGACAGGGTTATATACACAGGGAAATGACAATGCTAATGGGGAACAGGCTGAGTGCAATGATCAGTGATAAGGGACAGCTGAGTGCAATGAAAAGACAGGGATCATGGGGAATGTAGTTCAAGAGTGTGATGGACATCGTGGGGAAGGAGGACATCTAGTGGTGACCCAAGGAACATAAACCAGACACTGTGACAAAAGTCAACAAAAGTTGAAAATGTATGAGTCAAAAATCAACTTAAAGCAACTCATTAGCTTGGTATGGAGACATCTAAAAAATTCTGGGAGGTGCAATCTCAACTGGAGCTGAGCTGCTCTACGATCTGGGTCTGGATTCACAAAACATTTCTTAAGAACTTAAGAAATTTCTTAAGATAAATTCTAAAAAGGTTGTAAGAATGCTCTTAAGTGCAATTTGTCAGAAATTCTTAAGAACTTAACAAAAAAACAACAGGCTTTGCTATTAACTGATTGATGACGGTTATTCTCAATGAAAAACACCTCAAAGACAGTGTTTTGTGCTGACTACAGATAACAGTCATAATCATATACAATAAGCATGCACACTTTCCGTTGAGACTGGCTTGACGGGAGTCTGGCACTCTGTCGTGTTTTTATCTGTGTGTTCTGTTGAATTAATTTGCTCTCCATCTTTGTATGAACGCTTTCATATGTTGAATGCTTCTGAAAATTGAGTCATCATTGTAAAATAATAACTGACATCCCTATTTGACTCATTTTTGTAGAATTCAGCAAAAACTCACATCACGCATATTCATGGCCGATCATTGTTCACATTATCGATCATTGGTGTCACTTCAGTTTACTCATGTGCTCATATTTGTAAAATATTAGAATAAATAATCCAATAAATTCATTAAACAAACCTTTGGGGATTGTTGGAGGTTATCCTATCTTTAAGAGATTATTTGTGATTATTTTTAAGAACATTAATTTCAGGAATTCAAAGGTTTTGTCTTTAGGACAATCTTAAGAAAAAAAGATAAGAACATTCTTAGGAAATGTTTTTGGGAAATCAAAATATTCTTAACTTTACTCTTAAATTAGAAAACAAGAAGAATATAGCAGTCAAGAATAATTGTATTCTTGGTGACACTTTATAATAACCGCACACTATTAATCATTAGTTAAGCATTAGTAAACAGTTAATTCGTCATTTATAAAGCATTAATAGACATTAATAAGCAGTTTATAAATACAGTTATAAATGCTTTGTTCTTGATTTATAAGCATATCTATAATGTGTTTAATAATTGTATTTTCATACTTTATTAATGATCAATTTATCATTTCTAAATGAAGTATTGCATTATTTACAAACCGGTTATTTAGGAGTTGTCAGTGGTTCATAAGATCACTTAGAAAGTGTAAATAAATGATTAATAAACTGTTTAAATACATATTATTATTCAGACATATAAAATGTTTTATTAACATGTATTTCTACTGTAATTCATGGTTAATTCAGGTAGTTATAAATCATTTAGTAGTGGTCAGTTAACTATTTTTGTGAGCTCATCTAAAGTGAGGACTATTTATGCCTTGTAAAGCATTTACAAAGGAGATTTAAAGGCTGTTAAATATTTTTATGTTCTGTATCACTGTGTTGTGTTTGTTTCCTTTTTCTCTTTAGAAGATCAGTGAGACTTTAAATCTCCTTTGTAAATGCTTTACAAGGCACAAATAGTCCTCACTTTAGATGAGCTCACAAAATAGTTAACTGGCCACTACTAAATGCTTCATAAGTACCTGATCTAAGTGATCTTATTAATCAATGACAACACCTAGTTTGTAAATAATGGTAAATAATGTAACTGGTTTGTAAATAATGCTATACTTCATTTAGAAATGATAAATTGATCATTAATAAAGTATGAAAATACAATTATTAAACACATTATAGATATGCTTATAAATCAAGAATAAAGCATTTATAGCTGTATTTATAAACTGCTTATTAATGTCTATTAATGCTTTATAAATGATGAATTAACTGTTTATTAATGCTTAACTAATGATTAATAGCATGCAGTTATTATAAAGTGTTACCGTGTTCTTTAGAATGTTTCATTAATCCGGTCTCAGCATCTGGACTGATCATTGAGATTGGCAGTTCGGACTAGAAATACTATTAAGGGTAGGGGTTCGAATTTAGGGTCTGAGGTCGGGTGAGATTATGTGTAAAGATGAGGGTTAGGATTAGGTTTGGGTTGTTTTAGTGCCATGACACACCAAGCTGACGGTTGGCTGTCCGTGAGCGTCTGTCATACTCGTGTTTCAAACGTCAGCTCTAGTCAGACTCACGTCGATGGGAGTTCGCCCGATTCAGCATGTTGAATCAGCGTCAGGCCCGTCGGTGAGAGAGGTCACTCTGATTGGCTGTTCATTTAGTGAATGAGTCTAACACACGAGAATAAAAGCCAACATGACGAAAGCAAGCATAGCTGACTCTTTGTAATATGGCACATGGTCTTAGAGCTCAAACATGAATTGGGGCTCAGGTCAGGAAGCAGACAGACTGGCAAAACCGACCGGCTGCTAGCCGTCTCACGTCACCAAGGTCAGATAAATCCCATCACATAGAGCCTCTTTCACCTATATCATCATATAGAGACTGTGTCTGTTCCCCGAATTAGGAAATACAAAAAACTTCCAAACCCATCTAAGGTTAAAAATGTAATTGATGTTCAACAAATAAAAAACAGATATAATACAAATGAGCAAATGATAAAGCTTGGGTTGGCTTGTTAATGATATGATTACAGACTATAACCTAGATGTGCTGTGTTTGACAGAAACCTGGCTAAAACCAGACGATTACATTACTTTAAATGAGTACACCCCGCAAGATTACTGTTATAAACATGAACCTCGTCTGAAAGGCAAAGGTTCTCCCCCTGTTGCTGTAATTTATAGTAATATTTTCAAAATTACTTAGAAGTCTAGTTTCAAATATAATTATTTTGAAGTGTTGGTGCTTAATGTAACAATATATAGTGTAAATGATAAATCACGTTTGAGATTTGTGCTGGCTACTGTATACAGGCCACCAGGGCACCATACAGACTTTATCAAAGAATTTACTGACTTTCTATCAGAGTTAGTACTGGCAGCAGATAAAGTCCTAATTGTTGGTGATTTTAATATACATGTAGATAACGAAAAGATCATTATCTATTCTTGTGTAAACTTAATTTAGCCAAGGCTGCAAAGCCGACTCCATGTTACAAATATGTTAGACCTATCACTTCTGCCACTAAAGATTGCTTTATTAATAATCTTCCTGATCAATTTCATCATCTCAGCATCCCAGATAGCTTAGAAGAATTCAATATTGTGACAGAAACTTTTAACTCTCTCTTTTCCAGCACTTTAGACACAGTTGCTCTGTTGCGCTTAAAGAAGATTAAAGAAAATAGTCCATTGCTGTGGTACAACGAGCACACTCAGGCCCTTAAGAGAGCAGCCAGAAAAATGGAGCGCAACTGGAAGAAAACAAAACTAGAGGTATTTCGCATTTCATGGAAGGAGAGCTCGATTGCATACAGATAGACTTTAAAAGCTGCTAGATCTGCTTATTTTTCAACCCTATTAGAAGAAAATAAACAAAATCCTAGGTATTTATTTGAAACAGTGACTAAACTAATGAATAATAAAGCTTCAAGTCCAGAAGTTTCCAAGCAGCACAGCAGTAATGACTTTATGAACTTCTTCACTTTTAAAATTGATAATATCAGGGAGAAAATTATAACTATGCAACCGTCTACTACAGTATCGCATCAGGGAGTGCATTGTAGTCTCCCTAAGGCAAAATACGATTCATTCATTGCTATAGGAGAGGAAGAATTTGCTAAACTCGTTAAATCATCTAAATCGACAACATGTATGTTAGACCCTATACCGACTAAGCTACTGAAAGAGATGCTTCCAGAGGTCATAGATCCTCTTCTTAATATCATTAATTCATCTTTGTCATTAGGATACGTACCAAGACCGTTTAAGCTGGCTATGATTAAACCGCTTGTTAAAAAACACAACTTGATCGTACATAATTAGTCAATTACAGGCCAATCTCGAATCTACCTTTTCTGTCAAAGATACTAGAAAAGGCAGTATCCTCACAACTATGTTGCTTTTTAGAAAGAAATGATATCTGCGAGGATTTCCAGTCAGGATTTAGACCGTACCATAGTACTGAGACAGCCCTCATTAGAGTTACAAATGATTTGCTCTTATCATCCGATCGTGGTTGTATCTCTCTATTAGTGTTACTCGATCTTAGTGCTGCATTTGATACTATTGACCACAACATTCTTTTAAATAGACTCGAAAATTATGTTGACATTAGTTGAATTGCATTAGCATGGTTCAAATCATACTTATCTGACCGTTATCAGTTTGTAGCAGTAAATGAAGAGATGTCTTATCAATCAAAAGTTCAGTATGGTGTACCACAAGGCTCAGTACTAGGACCGTTGCTGTTCACACAGGTGCAGAATGCATGTGGTAGTTGGCAGTCAGTTGTAGTTTTTGCAGTGTGTTCAAGCGCTTAAGGCTAGAATTTAAGGTGGCATCTTTTGCGTCAATAATAATTGATTTCTGTCTGATGTTAGGGCTAGTGTTTGACCAGTAATTGTTTGAAAATATTTTTTTCCAGCAGATGATTGTGCTGATCAGTGAGATTCACAAGCTAAGGGCAAAAGATCAGCCATGACAAGCATTGAAATTCATCCTAAAATAAACTTTCATGGTGGTGTCATAATGGTGCTGGATAACAGCAGACCGATCCAGCCAAGCGACAGTTACTGTAATACAGATGTGAGCAGATGTGGCATTGATGGAGCTCCTCAAGACCAGAGGGTTCTCACCCCCTACATTTCCTCAATGCTGTTCACTACAGTTTCCCGGAGTGTGAAATCACAGAAGAGACTTGACAGATGTGTTTGTGCATGACCAGCTGCAGAAGTGGTGTCAGAGGACAGGCTAGTCCAGACCATAACAGCTCAGAAATGGTTTTCTGCCAGCACAGAGCACCATAAGAGATGCCACTAATGTCCCATCTACTGTCTGTGACTACAGAGAACTACTCTGCTGTAGCACAACAAATCCTATTGAAAGTAAAGTGTATACTTAACAATAATTTATTAAAAACAATTTTGTGTTAATGTTTAAGTCTACAGTTTAGCAGAACAGACGTCTGCATCCTAACTGACATGCTAACATAATAAGTGATTGATCTGAAACATCATCATAAAAGTACACATATTTACTGTATAGAAATAATTACTCAAGTAAACGTAAAAGTAAAAATGCTAATAATTACTTGAGTTAGAGTAAAACAGTATCCAATGAAAAGTATCTTGCTTCAGTGCAAGCAAGATTATGAAGATGGTGAAGTCAATGAAAAATGCATCACTATAGGGTGTTTTTTCCCTTTTATGACATTGGGCCCTATCTTGCACCCAGCGCAATTGACTTTGTACACCGACGCATGTATCATTCCTATTTTGTACCCGCGCAAAGCGGACTTTTCCCTCCACAGACGCACGTCGGTTAACTAAGAAATACACTTGCGCTCCCCGGGGCGGTTCAGCGCAAAGAGGAGGCGTGTTCCGGCGCAAACGTTCCCTCATGCTATTTTGCAGGTTTAGAAAACAATTCCGCCAATGACCGAAAAAAAAACCAGTTTAAATTCAGTGGCGCGTTGCGCATGTTATTCATATGCTATTTTAAGGGCCATAATCAATGTAGCGTGTGCACAACGCGCATACACTTTTATTCTCTCATCTACACACAGACGCAGCAGTTATCATTTTTGCAAATCATACATTATTACGATAGATAGATAGATAGATAGATAGATAGATAGATAGATAGATATACAGTTTATTATAAAAGCGATTTAGCTTACACATTTACCCAAATTATCGGCCTGTTTGACCGATTCGGCCTGTTTAACCGAAGTAAATTTGGGTGTGTTTCTACATCCCCAACGTCCCTGACGAGAACGTCGGTCTCCTCGGCTGTGAACCGCTCCTGTCGCGCGCCTGGCAAATCCGCCGTTATAATAGGAATCCGCTATAGAACAAGCCCGCCTGCTCTTAAAGGGAATGTGAGATGACGCTCTGATTGGTTTATTTCACGTTACGCCCAAACCACACCTTTGAATAATAAAGCTACTTCAGACCAACCCATTTTAGATTTGCGTCGGGCGCAAGAGTCATTTATCCCGCCGGTATAATAGCAACAGCGCCCAAGACCCGCCCACAAAGTTACTTGCGTTTTGCGCTTGATACTTTTGCGTTTCAGATCGTTAAAATAGGGCCCCATATGTGAGAGGTGGTCCATACGCGCTATACTTTTTCAAAATAAACAGTACCATGGTACTTAAAGCCTTTAAAGGTATTGATAATGTACATTATAGTGCGTTAAATCTATTCATAAATAATTGTAACCAAAGTTAAATAGAATTTTAACATTTGCAGATTCCTTCTTACATCTAAAATTGGTTGTTTGTCATGTGTTTTAATACATTTTCCTTTCTAAAGGCATAACTATGAATAGATATGTACTATAATGTATTATAATTATGGTTACAATTATTCATGAGGCCATACAATGCAGCTTGAGGTGCATTACAAGGCATTATACTTAAAGCCTTTATATATAATGCATTTTAATATTACAGATGTTACCGATTACTGAATCCATGTAAAATGCAAATTTTGCTATTCAAATAGTATATGCAATACTTCATATATAAATAAAATAATACTATAGAATAACATAAGATAAACAGATAGTCCCAATGTCATTACATATCCTAACATACATTTGGAATAATTAGACAATGTCAAAAGAAAGTAAACCTGCAAAGTAAAGGGAACGCTTCGTGGACATCAAGCAAACTTAATTCAGACTACCTCCTGAGAACATCTGCAGTGCTCACATTTACAACAAAATTCTACCAAAATGAAATGGGGAAGGTGTTGGGGAATAACACTGAATTTACAGCATGTTTGACAATGATGAGTCTGTTTTCGCAGTGACATCAAATCTACAGTCCCTAGCTGGCGTATTTTACAAAAAACGATTTCACAGCTGGCTAAATCCAATTTTGTCACAGAATCTCCATGCCATACAAAAACTTATTTTGGGAGCAGAATATTCCCTTTCTTGTGTGGAAATGATTCTCCATGCATTTCCCCATTCTCTTGCAGAACTGAGGAAGTCATGAGGGACTAGACTCGAGGTGTTCTAGAACGTTCTGAGCTTGCTGGAGTGATGGAGTTTACGCAACGCCACGGCTAAGAGGTCATGTCATTTCTAATAGCTGTAAAGGCATGTAATAGGGGGACCCTGGCGAGTACAGTGTCATCAGTGTATCAAAAATATTCAGCTATTTCTTTAACGCCAGTGTCTACTAGAAGCCGAAGCCCAGGATGATGAGTGGGTGGAGGATATAGCAATGTGAAAAGCCAGACACTCTTGTGCCTCGTTTCCTCAACTCATTCAGTCTGTTTCAAATGTTCACTTTTAACTCTACAATCTGAAAAACTTCCAGAAACAAATATCCATTCTCACTCAACTGCTCTGTCATTTCCAACAAGATAGCAATCTCAGCGCCGGAAGCACTTTTTTCGATCGGGTCACTTCTGATCTGCATTATCGTGTCAGATCTTGGCTTTGACAGAGGGACACAAGAAAAGCTTGTATTACAAAGAATCGATGGCGTCAGGCTGTATCCCTGTCAAAGGCCTGCCACACGTCTTTCTGCTCAAACGTCTCTTCTGAGACATTCAGAAGAAATAGCAAGATCAGAATGATATGCATTGTTGTCTGGCTAATGTCACCTTCACTGAGTGTCCAACAGGAGTTTGAACACTGTATGGTAGACGTGATGAAGCGTTGTATCGTATCCTTTAGGAGTCTAAGCAATGTTCCCTGGTTCCAACGAAACACTGTCTACTTGATAAAAGAAAATAAATGAAAATAAATCAGCTGCATTGCAGAATTCATTCTTCATTCTTCAACCCTAAACATATTTTGCCTGGATAAGATCTAATATTGATATTTGTGGAGTTTGGTCATGATGCATTTGTCTTCTAAAAGTCAGCATTATTTTCTGCTTTCTGGATGGAAGAGCCAGAGAAAAATAATACCTGCAATTTCCAGGTGAAGGCGTTCATGAAATTCCAACTCCAAACCAATCAGATACAATCTGCTATATCAAGATTTTTTCATTCATAAAAAAACAACAACATCAGAAACAAAACAGCAAAAGATATTATGACTTGTTTTTCAGAAAATATATATTAAAGTAAGCTTTTCTTCTTAACAGAAGAAAAGTGGCCAGTGGTTCTCAAACCTTTTTGGTCATGCCCCCTTTGAACATTTAAAAAACATCTGACTCCACACACCTCTTACAACCAAATCATTTCACAAAAAAAAGATAAAAACGAAAATATTTTTTTTAAATGGAAAACCGTGCAATGAAAAACCCCTGCAATAGTTTCACTTTGTAATGTCACTGAATCATTGAGAAATATAACAGTAAGAGAGAATAATAGTAGATCAGAACTTAACTTTTAATCTAAATAAATATATATTTGTTTAATATTTCAATGATGCTTTGGATGAACAACACATAATTAGCAGAGGTGTAAAATACTTGAGTAATTTTACTTGATTACTGTACTTAAGTATTATTTTTGGGGATTTTTACTTTACTTGAGTACAATTAAAAATCAATACTTTTACTTTTACTTAATTACATTTTTTAAGAAAAAAAAGTACTTTTTACTCCTTACAATTTTATTTATAGTCAAAAAGTACTTATTTTTTGGAGTTCACTTCATTCTATTTTCCCTTGATATTACCAAACCAATTGAATTGCGCTGATGCCTAGTTTAATTTAAATGTCATTTATTCTGCCAATGAGATTCGTTTTCACATTCCATGAAATTGGTCAGACATGTTCATTGGTCCTTTGGAAGTGACTTCATGTCGCATCTATTGACCCTTCACTAAGCCCCATCCTCCTTAGTTACTGTTGCTAGCCTACACCTGACAAGCTTTTGCGCCTGGCACGTCTATTACAGTATGTATGCACCGGTTTCAGACATTCCCAAGGAGATAATTAGCCATTTTTGGCGAACAGGTGAAAATCTGAGAGAGCAAGACAAAAGGGACTGCAGTATGCATTCGAGGGATATATCCACGACATAATATGCAACCGATTAGGAATAATTTCATCAAAATTGAAGCTGAAGCCTATACTGTAGGTCCCAGCGCAAGCAGCAGCCGCCTCATACGCTGACTATTCAAATGGGAAACACACAAATTGAGGAACAGCTATGTTCATGCACAGCAGGGTAAGTGACATTTGAAAATATTCTAATATTTATAAATCAAACAGCTTATCCATAAGTACACAAGACATTAGCCTGACCACTTTGCAATGATAACATTCTCCCGCTTATATTTTTAGCGCGCCAGGCTACTGCTCACAGGTCGTGGGTCACATAAGTGACTAACTTACTGTTATGAGTTTAAGTTTGCATACCAACCTTTTCCTTGGAGATCTCCGGCAAGCCCCCTGATGTTCCCTCCTATTACTAACTACCTTTTACTTTTACTAGAACTAACACCGGGAGAGTCACGATCGGATTGGGGTACTAGTTAGGCTGTCGATTAACAAAATGCTGAAATATATTTTTAAGTAACGTTAAGTTATGTCAGTGAGCCTCCGTCTTGCCTTTAATCACACTGCTTGATCCACGAGCTGGACAATAACTTTATTCTAGAGCTGCTATAAAGCCAAAAATCTTTATTTTAAATTTCCTATTATCAATGTAAAGCTGCTTTGGAACAATCTACATTGTTAAAAGCGCTATATAAATGAAGATGACGCCCGGCATTTCTCCCCTTGGGTTTTAGGTTTCGGGAAGGGAACAAAATCCACCACCCCGTCCAAACTTTTAAGATACCGGGTATCAGATTTGCACAACGCTTCAGCATGTTTCCCTCGCTCGAAAGCTTGCCAGACCTCCCGCGCCTAGTTACGGTTGCTAAGCCACGATAGGCCTGTGGCAGTTTTCGGGCGTGGCTTAGCGAAGGGTCATTTACCACAGCACCTTGACCTGGAAATTAGAGAAATTATAACCAGGGGGGCAGGGTTTCATAAAATATTGAAGCTTCCCCGGGCGCCGCCATTGATAAGCGGACCCCCACCTGCTGTAAGCATTCCATTGACTCCCATTCATTTTGGCGTCACTTTGACAGCGAATAACTTTACATCTGAGGCGTTTAAAGACTCCATTTGTCCATTATTTATTTATAAAGAAACACGAAAATGTATAAAAGGCTCCATTACCTTGTATCTTACGTTATGGCCCCATAGAAGCAGTTTTTGTAAAAATAGGCTAACGATTGCGTCATAACCACGCGACTCTCTGTCGCACAGTAGAGAGATTACCGTATGGACAGGAGGAGAAGCTCGTGGGCAATCGGGGGGACGTGGAGGCAAAATGACAAAATAATTAATCAGAATACCTAGCAAAAGTTTCTCCTGCTCCTAGCTCATGGACACCTCCTACTCACACTCTCCGTCTCTGCAAGTTTCGGAAGGGAATGATTTAGATTTCTCTTAGCACAGCTACTAGAAGACAGACGGGTTGCTCACGTCACATCGACGTCGTCAAGCTCAGTTTGAGTCTGTGCAGTACGCTCGACCATCAGGAAGTGAGTGCTTCTAATTGACTTCACTTGTCTCTGTTGAATCCAATGGGGTCGCTGTGTCCAGTTTATATACTGTCTATGATTATAACAGTCAATCAGTGGAAGAAAATGGAGGAAGAACCAAGCGGCAACATTCTAATCTGAAATCTTTTGCAGCGATTTTTGTGTGAGCATATCAGTGAACACCCCTGACAACTCGGTGAGTTTCACATCTTTGTAAACGAAAGTTTAATGCGTTTTAGGAAGGATTGTTCCAGTGCACCTATGCAGCCATTGTGGAGGTGGGGGTGCTACCACAGAAACCGAAAATTCTCGGGCCAGCAGCATGTTTCCAAATTTCAATCTTAACCGTTCTATTTCATCAGAAACAATCTGAAAACAGGGCTTTAAGTGTAAAATACCAAACTTGTCCTTTAACAAACTAATATGTTCAGTGCCGGAAAATGTACCATTTAAAATAAAAAGCATGAAGATGCTCCCCTAGTCTCGCATAGCCAGACCATCAGACTGACGGCACTCAGTGGTAGCTTTCATTGGTCAAGGATCGCCCAAGAGTGACATGTAAAGCAACCAATCACAGTTCGTTTTGTTTCGCGTCATGTTTAGGGGCGTGTAATGCAAAAGTCTCCTGGAAATCAATTCAAATTCAAATTCAACCAATCAAATGACGAAGTGTTTCTCATTTTGTTTGCCTTGTGCATCAGACGTTCAGCCAATGGTCCATGAACGTGACTGAAACTACTGCTCCCCTAACCCCACCTCTAAACCGAAACCTCAGGTCGTACGAAAAAGTGCAAATGAGGGTATACAAATTCATATGAATTTGCCAAAATGTAATTGTAATGAGACTGTGTTGTGCAATGCCTGTGCACTCATGTTCATTGTTTAATTATATGGTCAGGGTATCATTAATTTCACCTAGGTAATAGAGAGCAAAAGAGAAAGTAAAAAAAAAGATTTGATTTCTAGGGACGTGAAGTGTATCTGTGCACCTTTTTTCATTCACCATTCACAGTACACGCCTGCGACTCCCCTCTAATTGTTCCAAGCCGTTGCGGGCAGTTTCAAACAGGGCCATTTATCTTCCAGGGCAAAGGAAATGGTCTTTGGCCTTGATCTTTAATCACTCCCCTGCCGCAGTGTGCAAGGTCATCAGAGAAGTGGTGACAAACAGTCCTACAGAACTGCCCTCGTTGCGCTGAGACTCACTGACTAAAATTAGAGAGCGACACGAGCCAAACAGGATGTTTCAATTACATCCCGAGATCAGGACGGGAAAAAATTAAGCATCCAGTTACTGTGTGTGGCTCTGTGTGTAATGGAGACGCAAAGGGAAGTCTGGACGGAGACCCACATGACAGAGAGAGGACCGAGAGGACCAGAGGACACAGAGGATTGGGATCCACAAGGATTATAGTGAAGTCTGTAATCCCAGAAGAAGAGTTTTGACCGATTTCTTTGCTAATGCTGAACTCTGGGTGATCAATTTGAGATTTGAGACACAAAATAGAAGGATGAGCAGATGATCATTTGACTGTGAAACACTCAGAGGAAATCAGCTGCTAATGTCATTGTACAGATTACTTTAAATTAATAGTTTACTATTTACTCATATATTCCAAACCCATATTACTTTCTTTTGAGGGACACAAAAGACAAGAAAATGCAGAGTGTCTGAAATGCTCTTTTACAATCAATGAAATGAGCTTTCAATTTTCAAACCATAAAAGTAGACAATGCTAGTCATCTTGTTTTTAGAGCCATAATTTTTTAACCAAAATCTAATCTTCCTTAATTGAGACAAACACCATGTAAATCCGAACATGAACGTAAATGCTCTTTTAGTTGAAAAAAGCGTCTCTTTGATTAGCAGAAAGAAGCTGACATCCGCGAGATTCCGAACCATTGTCCAGACAGCAGCCGTGTTCAGATAATAAATCACCCTTGAGATGTTTCATTACAGCATCAGAAAGAGACGGCAGTGCGTTTACCCTTTGCTTATATACTTGCTGTCATCCTCTCACTGGCTAGAGTGGCTAAATGTGAGCAGTGCTGATTTGAATACTGATCTTGCAGGGAGTCTGAGCTCAAAGAGGCTTTTATAGAGCACAAAGTGAGATTCAGCTTTCCACGGCTGACAATCACATCTACTCCAACTGACCCACAAAAAGGCCCATACTGAAACTGAAGGACATTGTCAATATTAATAATACACCATTTTTGTTGTTAAAGAGGTCGTATAATGCGATTTTAAGTGAATTATTTTAATTATTGGTTGTTATAGAATAGGTTAACATGCTTTAATGTTCAAAAAACACAATATTTTTTCACATACTGAAAATTATTGCTGCTCCTCAATTCCAAGTCTGTCTGAAACGCACTGATTTCTACAAAGCCTCTCCTTCCGAAATACTCAGAGATTGGTCAGCTGACCCAGTGTGTTGTGATTGGCCTAAAACCTCAAGCGTGTGTCGGAAATGTAACATCCCTTTCCATAATCACAAGCTTCAGCTTCCAAGTCTTCTAAACATTTGTGAACTGAAGATATGGATGATCGTGCCAATTGTAAATCGTCCAATCTTGCAAAACGAAAAGCTGTCCTCTGTAAAATGCGCTGAGCACAAGCAAACTTTTGGGTTGTACTGTGCTCAAGCACAGCTTTATAAATAAATCTGATTAACCTCTGAAAGCAAAAGCGGGTTTGCTTTTGTATCCAAACACACTTCACTGAAACCTTGCCTTCTTTCTTTGCGTATGCCTTTGGGAAGGCATTATGCTAATATTTCATATTGTGACGTAGATGTTTGAGGAAGTAACATCTGGACTTCAATCGAGGCATTTTAGGTAGGTATGGATCAGTGCTCTCTTTTAGATAGAATAAATTGCTTTGTGGGAGGCTATGAGCTTTGTAACTTTGCAGATTGTATACTCGCACAAACAAATACATTGTACACTAAAGGGAAAGGAAAACGTTATATAATTACTGTAATAATTTGTAATATACTTGTAATAACTGTACAACAATTAGTTCCTGTCCTCAAATTTGATTGGCTGAGTGGCATTCCAAAAGTGCTCATATACAGTCCAACGCCACAGGGACTTTTCACCGTTTGTCTGTGTTTGCATGTTCCAGGCAAACTGTTAGTCTGACAGTCACTGACTCAAGTGATTTGCTCAAAAACACTGATCCAGCAACGTCGTTTCATTTGAACCTTTTCCCCACCATTGACGGAAATGTCCATGTTTTCACTATTACACATCTTCTGAAAGAGTACTGAATCTCCTGATCAAAACACAGGTGAAGAAGAAGCAGAAACAAGCAATATCACATGTAAGCATATGCATATGTAAAATAACGCAATCATCATTATTAAACCACTTATAAATCAAAACTGAAAAACGTTACTGAATGAAATGTCAACCCAAGATGAGCTATAAGACTGTGAAGCTTTGTGGGTGTTGATGTACTCCATCTATATTTTGATCACCGTTCTGAATCGGATTCAGATGTCGTCTTTGACAAAAACGCAATTTTCTCAGCTTTTTGCTCAAAATGTTGCTTTTAAATTTTTTTTTATAAATGAAACTTCCCCACATGCAAGTGCTGATGAAAAAGAATACAAGAGTTGTATAAAAGAGTTCATTCTTTAGATATATTGCATATTCAGATATTTATACAATAAAATACTGAAAAGTTTGAAAATGGTCAAAAATGCTGTGTGTATCAATATAATACTTTTTAGGGACGCCAAATGGCTTCAAAGCAGTTGGATACTTTTTATTAGTAGATTCTAGTTTAGATAATTGTAAAAAGGTTGTAGGGTTGAAAGTGAACAACTTCAATTAATCAATTATCAAAGTATAGCTTCCCCAATACTTTACACACAAACTTTTTATTTTTTATTTTTTTTTACACCTTTCATTACCTTGTCAGTGTCAGGGTAGATGAGATAGATTGATGCGATTGTATAAACTCATGCAGAGCAGGGGATTGGAGCTTCACTAGACCACATGTTCGTTTTCATCCCCTGTATGCTTGTTTCTAATGAGCCCTTCACCCCATCAATCTGCCACCTTCACATAATTTGGACCACCAAGCCAGCATCTATCTCTTTGTGTGCAGCATGAGGAAAAGAGAGTGAAGAGAAATTACCCCGCAAACAAGTACCTCGTTGCTGCTGACCTTTACATGGTACTAATGTACAGGCGCTCTGAGCCCATCTGCAGGCAGCCGCTGTGAACCATAGAGCAGTGAGCTTTAGGGACAACAAACGGGATTTGTGGTGGGAGTGAAGCATCATAAAATGGCACGAGGACTGAGAATGTTCTGAAGTGAAAGTATTCCTTTACAGTACATTATTAAAAATCTAAATCCAGTCTTAAACTACATGTTAAACGCAACAGATTTAAATATTCATCCAATTATTAATATTATTATTATTATTATTATTATTATATTTTTTATTAAACAAAGCGTTGGTTTTCGTTTACAGTACATTTAAAAAATCTAAATCCAGTCTTAATCCAGAAAATGATTACATTATGAACATTTTATTACAATCATAATGTAATACTTATTAAATGATGTGCAGTTTTTGCATTATGTGCAGTTATTACATTATGAGGATACAATAATGCAGAAGTATAATCTGTAGTTTTGACAAGAGCCCTGGAGCTGTCAAAAGACTTGCTGACAAATATTATCGGTACAGGTAACATGGAGACACTACCAACATTGTAACAATACAAAGCGGGTTGAAAATCAGCAGTTACACTTTAATTAAGTCATTAAAGTTACACTTTAATGCTGATATAATTATTTATGCTTTGTCCAAAAAAGAAAAAAAAAAAAAAAAATGTGTGTGTTTTATTTTTTTGTAATGGAATTCAACAATCCTATCATTCCTATTCAAATTCCAATTCAGCATCTTGTGGGGAATGTGGTCAAGTTCAATTTGATGATGAGAGTCAATCCTTATTCAAAGAAAAAAAATAATAATCTGACAATACTTTCTAAAATGTGTTAAGTCAAGTCAGAGTTTCTCTTAAGCTACAGATTTATAATTAAACAACAGTAAACAACTATTTTAAAAAGTACATAGCTTCACTATACTGTATCATAGCTGCTGCAGACAAGAGGCGTTGGATGTGCAGAATTTTTTTTATTGAAACAGGACAACTGAAATAACTGTAGACAAGGAACAAGATAAACCCAGGCACATGAACATGAAGCTACAACAAACGCACACGATACAACCATGTATAGGCAACGCTAGACAAAGAACAAGAGAAACACTGGGGTATAAATACACAAAGGGTGATGGGCAAACAAGATACACCTGGGAAACAATCGACTAATCAGGGTACTATGGAAACAAGCAAGACAGAAGGCAAACAGGAAATGAAAACAGGAACAGGGGGGACAGAAAACACTTCTACATAAAATTCCTTTAGGAATCAGGCTGAGATCATGACAGCTACTAGCTACTAAAAAAGTAGATAACTACACTTAAGTTACTTACTTATCTTTTAAAATACATAACTATCCAACAATATTATTACATTCAATTAAATATGAGAACCGTCTCAATTGATGCACTAGAATTTAAATAGATTGATTCACTACTTAAAAAAAGTACAGAATGGATTGTTTAGACAAGCATGTTTGATTTAGCTCTCTGCAGAGCTGGAAGAAAGCTTTTTACAGGAAAAGTTACAGTATCTAAAAAACAGCTGAGCCACTGTCATGACACTGAAACCCCAAAATACACCTGTAAGAGAGTGTGTGAGTGTGTTGTGTTTCCATTTTCACATTACTTTCCCTATTTTTTCCTTTCCCTCATCACTATATACTCAACAAATTGCCTCTCTTTTGCTTTTGTCCCATCTTTCTGGCCTTTTCTTCCCCACACTTCAACAGCAAACAACCAAGCTGTATGCTGTCGGCTACATTAACTACAGTAATTGAGTGTAAGCCGCAGTCTTCCATTCTGTTTGATGGAAACGCGGATTCCCTACTGCTACTCTCCTGTAAGTGCAAGACTTAACAATCAGATAATGACTACATCAGAGTTTCTCAAATCCGATCCGGTTCCAATCAAGTTTAGTTCAAACCTTGATCAAAATCACCTACCTGAGATTTTCTAGTGATCCTGAATACCTTGATTAGCTAGCTCAGGTGTGTTTGATCAGGGTTGAAGCTAAACTCTGCCGGGGATTTGACCTCCAGAGCAAAATTTGAGGAAACCTGGACTACATCCTCAACAGGCATGTATTGGATGCAGTGGTGATGGAGTACTCGTGTAGCGCATGTAATGCTGGTGAGGCTTGCAGGTTTAGCCTTGACTCACACATCGTTAAAACAGCATGTGGCTGAAATCACTAGAATTAGTCATTCAGTTTGGAGGCGGATGATGAGAGGTGACGTAAAAAGCTAAACAAATTGAACGCTTAGAGCTGGAATCTGGCATAATGCAACACCAGGTAAAGACCATCATGTGTTTCATAACTGTCTGCAAGTGTCCGACTGCAATGATTACGGGTGCCTACACGCCAGAGATTATGCTGCGTCAGAGAATCCCACAAATCCATTGATTTCAATAAGGACGGTGCACTACAAAGATAACAAAACACAAGGTGTGGCATTCTGATGTTTGCAACTTTCGCTTTAACAAACTCATACATAGACATCCATTGATCTCAGAGAAGCGGGTTTAGTTGAGATTTCGGCAATCCAATTAACTTTTTCCCCATTTCCACACCCTCAAGATGCATCTTGCTCTTTCATATCCATCAAATGCTCCATTAGAGCTTTCTCTAGTCTGTTCAGTATGTGCCCTAACATCTCAGTACCAAAGCAGCATTCATGTTCACACTTGACAAGGGGTCATGTGTCACAAGTGAGCTACTGCACTACAATTGCAGGACAAGGACCGCGATGAAGGAGAGCTAACAGAGGGAATGTGCCCTCTACCTTCAGACAAGTGTGTCCCTGAGACACCCAGGTTGAGAAAAATGATTACAGCCTAACTACTTCTACAAAACAGAGTATGCTATACAACTGCTTGCAGCTATTAGTATTGATGCTCTCATTATTGCTCCCTCAAGGGCGCTGATTGCACCTTCTCTGAAAAAACAGCTACCACTAATAGACAATGTGTGGTTATGTGTGTGTCTGTTCCCATGCTCAGTGTGGTCTTCAGTTATGTCAGTACTGCTACAATGCCTCTTGCTTCTGTTGTTCCCTAGTGTATAGAAGCATCATTGAGCAGACAGCAGCCCGGGGCACAGTGAACAGCCCTCGCTGGAGACGAATGGATGCACACCCTCACTAGAGTCGCCCTCCTCTACCAGAGATCAAGTGTGAGGCGAAACCTCTCCCAGGAGTCCCATCATTAATTAAGCGTGATATTGCTCTACCACCCCTGCCTGGATCAGCTCACTCCATCTATGGATAAAATATGATCGCACACCTCTCACTTCTCAGACCCTGGGGTGGCCTGCAAGAGTGGGAAGTCAGAGGGCTGTGCCAATATAGTGCAGGTGCTGGACCCCAAACCACTCAGAACAACCCAACATCGGTCACAGCCTGGGACCCACAGGGAATGGAAATCTGTCAACTTCTGCAGGTACTACTTTTGCTGTCTATGCTGACAGGCAGCAAGGGAGCACTAAACGTGAGACTTATGGAAAATTAATTTGTGGGCACAGCATGAATCAGACTGCCTGAGATCCTGAAATTGATCTGGGAGAGCTATTCTAAACCCCCCCCCCCCCCCCCCCCCCAAAAAAAAAACAATGGAGATCTTGTCAGAGAATGAACATACTTAAAGATGTTGTGGCTGAGACCTGGATCTCTAATTTTGCCGTTAATTCTGTAAGAGTGTCTTACAGAATTCATAGTTTAACCCTCTGAGGTCGAGAAACGCGCCGACGCGTTTTGCTGGATTTTTTTCACATAGCAGCAACATAAACTTAAATTACTCCGTCATTTATGGTTATACAGAAAAAAGAAATATAAAAAAATAATCTGTGATATTTCTACTTTTGTATGTGTCCACTTACAATCAAATCAAAACATTGTGCTTTTGTAAAATAAAGAAAATAAACAGGGTGTGCGTTCTGCCTCTCCGTCGCGGTGAACTTTTTTTTCTTGAGCACGTCTATAAACTGAAACAAAACTCAGCGAATACTTCTCACACATTTATGAGCCATACACCTTTATACACATTTAAGTGTGTACTTTTAAATGATCGGATTCAAACTGCAAACAAATATTCTCTGTTTAAGTAATTTGTATAAAACCAACAGGATGTCCAGTATCTCAAACGCTTGCTAATTACTTTTTAATTCGACACGCCCACTCGCGCAAAAGAGATTCACATGCAAATCTCCACATGGGACGCGAACGCCCTCGTTACCTCAAACACAAAACACCAAAACACTTCACAAGTCTCTGCTTTTCGTCGAGTTTGGAAGACACGTCTGAGCTTACATTGGATTTACCCCCAGAAGAAGAAGAACGCGATTTGAAGACAAGAAAGATGTAAGGTAAGAAATTCTTACTTATTAGTTTATGGTATTGTTGCATAAACTTCACATTGCAGTTGAACTGTTGCTAGATACTGTATATGGTGAATATTATACTATTTAGACCCGTGTTTCCTGATAAATACTGTTTGTGGATATCTGCTCAAACATAGATATGTATAACCATAATGTTTAATATTTTGGAGCGCGATGGCGTTTGAATGTATCATATTTTGGAGCGCGCTGTGGGTTTGAGTATCATATTTTGGAGCGCGCTGTGTATCATATTTTGGAGCGCGATTGCGTTTGAAAGGAAAAATGCACCAAACATCAGGCTTTATGTTTTTACTATTATCTCATTTCATATCATCATAACGAATGGAAACATTTGAAGTAACATATGATAATCAATATATTTTTCTCTAGCGTAGTTGTTCTTGAAATCTTTTGGAAGATTTAATTTATTGTTATTATTATTTTATGCAGCACTGCGTAGCCTATGCCTACAAGGCACAACAAACCTGGTGTTCATTATATGTTGTTGGAAACGTTTGTGTGTGTGTGTGTGTGTATTCTGTGAATTTTAAAAAGAAATTTTAACCAGAAAAATCTAAAATCTATTCCCAAAATCGTGCAGCCCTATAGTTTCTCTTGATATCATTATGTTCACAGTTTTTTCTTTTTTTTTTCTTTCAGGGACCAGATGCAACTGAGTCCTGCTGACTTCAACATTCACATGAGTCTCTGTACATGAACATGGTAAAGTGAAAATCAAACACCTTGGAAATTAAAGGTATGTACAATGTTTTTAGGAATGGCACAAAGGTCTCTGTCTTTGGATCATTGTTTTCAATGTGCTCTTTTGTCATTTGTATTTTTGGATTGTGTTGTGCTGTAAATAAATCCAAACAATCTAAAAGCCATTCTTTTTTAAATCTCCTCATTCTTTGTGCAAGGTTGCTCTGAATGACAGGGCCTGATCGCTCCTAATAGGGCAGTTAGGGGAGTGTCTTTGTCTTTCTCAGGTGTTAAAAGCTTACATATTCATGAGATGATCACGCCTCTTCGCATATGGCTTTGTCACACAAAACACGTCTTAGAAATTTTAAATCAATATATTGTCTTATCTGAATGAGCAGTCAGGGTGATTTTCACATAGTTTTGGAGCAAATATTCTAGGCTATGTCATACAATTTTCAAAAGTCTTGTGAAGAAATAATCAGTATGGGTTTCATGGCCTTATTTCAGTGAGAATTTTTTTTTGTATTTTCACAAACCACGCATAAATGTCATTATCTCAAAACTACAAACTTTTACATACATGCTGCTGATATATTATTGTAGCAGAGTTTGTGCTGAATACAGTGTAATCAGACTTTAGCCATGAAAATGTCACTAGTAACAGAAAAAAACACAAATGTCAGAGCATGTCAGAACACCTCCATGGCCCAGAAAACAGCTCAGACCTCAGAGGGTTAAAGCAGAAAAATAAAGCTCTCATAAAATGTGTGATTTGTTTCATTGAGTTTATGCTAATAGAATGCATTACAGATGAATCCTTTTTCATAAGTGCATTTGTGCTTTAATTTACCATAATATAGCAAAGTACCATTATATAGCAACATTCCTGACAAATATTCTACTAACCTTAATCTAACCCCAACTAATACTAAAATCAAAACACAATGTTATTAAAGAATGTTGTTACAGTCCCAAAACCCAGCCCTCAATCTAAACCTCAACCCTAGTCCTAAACCCCATTCCAGGAGTAACAAGGACGTTAATCGAGGAACATGCCTTACATGGTGAAAGCACAGACTGTAACCATGTATTAATATCCATCCATTCATCGATTCAATATATTGCTTCTGCTATGTAGGGTCGCGGGAGTGCTAGATTCTATCCCAGCATCTCTGACTGAAAGCAGAAAAACACCCTGGACAAGTGGTCAGCCCATTGCAGAGCTAACATACACAGACAGACACACTCACTGTGTCAGACATCTCACTGTCACTCATACCTACTGCAGTCTCTAGTTCACCTAACCTGTAGGATTGTCTATATGAGGGTCTTTGGAATATGGGGGAGAACATGCAGAATCCGTAAAAAAATGGCCACCTGACTAAGCTGACACATGGCTCAACTGAGAACCTTCTTGCTGTGAGGCAACAGCGCTAATATGATAACACGATAAATAGCATTCGTTCAGGGCTGTGGCCTAGCAGTTAACAAGTTAAGTCATTGTGCTTACCTGATAAGAGTTCACATCCAGCTCCTGTTTCTATTGCAAATATAGATGGCAAAAAGGTCAATAGGTAAAAAAAACCTTCATGCTCTGAAATGGTCTGTTTGAAGGCTCTTATCAATGAGTGGGTTTCCACTGTACTGATGAAGTCACGTCGCAGTCACCGCTCGCTGACATGAGAGGTTATTATTTTGCTGGTTGATCTGTTTAAGGGTGAGGAGAGAATAAGTCTTCTTTGCCTGTCGCTGAGCAGTGCCCTAGGGCGAGTTATGGCTTTAATACGAAGACTGCTGCTTCAATTTTTCCTCTAGCATCAATAAAATGGTCAGCACAATCAGACATTCATTGGCCTCACGTCAGAATGTGTTAAAGAAAGCATTCTGGAAGTCGACAGACGGCACAAGGCATCTAAACAGCACATACAGACAGAAATGCTATGATCACCCCCAGGGAAGAATGTCATCAGTTACTCACCATTATATCGTTCCGACCCTTTATTTTTTCTTCTTCTAAGAAGCACAAAATGAGATATTAGGCAGAACTGAACTCTTTTCTAACACTGGAGTGATTTATAATGCCAAGCTCCAAAATGGACAAGAAAGTTGCATAAATTAATCAAAAGTATATTCAACATTTCCTAAAACAAAATGATAGCTTTTGTGTGAGGAACAATAAAAAATGTAAGATATGTACTGATAATCTTCCCTGGACTGCACAAATGCTCACTTGTGTGGAGTTTTACCTTTTTACCTACTTGTTTTCATTTTTACCAAATGGTCATTTGTGTTCAAAACCTTTGAACACACTAGTCACATGAGGTCTGATGTCTTTGATGGCTTTTGTTTTCCTTTTTTTGAGGAAGGGAAGTCCTATATAATTTCTCCCCACTTTTTTACACCTTACTTTAAACGTTTTACACATTTGAGGAAAAGGTTTGAATGCTGGATATTGACACTCACTATTTGAAAATTTTAATAGCCTTGAATGTAAAGTATGTAGTTTTTGCAACACCAGTGGCACCTAGTGGAATTAAAAAAATACATATTTTGCAAGCTCCACGAGTCACGCCTCCCCCAGCTCGAACATCATAAATAATGCTCTTACAGGTCTTGTGAAGACATATTTCAACAGGTAAAAGTAGGATACTTTTAATGAAATGTCCAACATTTTAGAAATACTTTTAGCTGTGTTGTTATGTGTCATGAGTAGGCCATTGAGTAGGCTAACACACTGTCTCTAGAGCACACGCAAGAATCTCGCTTATAATAAACTCATCCAAAATATCTTGCACCAGGATCATTTTTTTATTTTTTGACATTTTTCTACTTTTTGAAGCTTTCTACACTGGACACAAAGTAAACATTACAACCTGGAAAATTTGCCTTTCTAAATGGGTGCATGATGATGTTGTATTAAAGCATTGTATCGCAATGCCCCATTCACTTTGCGTTCAAGACCTGTTTAATCTTTGAAGGTCTAAATGAAGCAAAATTTGGCTTGCACTCCTGTACCCAAAGCTGAATTTCTTTTCCCTTGTAAAGCATCAGCTACACTACAGCTACAGAAGCTGGCTCGGCCTGCTACAGTAGCCACGACCCAAACTCTTGCTATAGGTTGCGTTGGAAAGAGAAAGATCTGAGCGGACCACTCTCAAAATTTAGATGGTTCAATGTTTACACTTTTTGGAGAGATAAACCCATGAATGGCATACTAATAGCAGTCAATGAACAATAATCTGGGTTAACAATAAAAAAAAAATCTTACATACTTCCACTTTAATACTAAGAGGATAGTAGTTAAAGCTTTAGACATGAGATCTGAGGTCTCTTCATTTCTAAAGTTTAAATTTGTTCTAATTTATGGTAGCAAGTTGTGGCATATGGCATCAAGTGGATGATTTTTTTAGACAAAAACATAAATGCACAATAAATGCATACTTGGCTAGTTTTAAGATTTTTTCCCCCAAGCTCTGTGAATTCAAGCTATAGCCCTAGTTCAAGGAGACTAAATTGAGAAGATCTAAGGATCCTGATTCCTACCTGAATTGTTGGTGGTGAGCGCTGCTTGCGGGTAGTGGTGGTTGACAGTGTGGTGGTGGTCTCGATGAAGGTGGTGGACATCTCCGGGGGCATGGAAGTGGTGGTGCGTGAGGGGCTTCTGCTAGTAGGTACATCTCCCACCAGTCTCACACTGCCATTTATCTTGATATTAACATGACCTTCAGCTGCCATGTTGAGAACCTTCAGGCCATTGTAATAGAGACCAGAGAGCTGGCCTTGATATGGTCGTTTGCGGTCATTACCGCCTATTGAGATGGTGGCTTGGGTGTTAAAAATGGTCAGCTGGCGACCTGAGGGGAAGACCAGTGAAGAAGGAAACAGTTAGAATGGTTTATGTCACTTTTTTATTTATTTAGCTAATTGATTAACTTTATCATTAACGCTTGAGCTTTTAAAATCCAAGCATATAGCATTAAAATTAATGTTCTTTATTGACTTCACTGTGAGGTGCTTCTCATGCAAATGTTTTGAGGCAAATTCCAAATGGCTTTTCATATGGTTAGAAATAGAAATGCAGGCCGATTAAAGCTATTACACATTTACAATTCTATATTAAAGTGGGCAAAGGAAGAAAGCTTATATCATACATTTCAAAGGAACATCATGTTGATTCATGCATGTAGAACCACTAATGGGATTTCAAAGTGGCTTTAGACAGTGTTAAAGGGACTTTATAATCATCTTATGTAGTTTAGGCAATGACCTTTAAACGCATTTAATAATCCAAAGGACTTTAATGGTAAATTTGATGAATGGTCACCGCCCTTTCATCCTTTTTTTGAATGAAACTGTGAAGAGGTGTCAGTCGATTTCATCAACGGCTACAAACACAAAACTGCGTCAGCAATTGAGTCAGCAAAGTGGCGTTTCACTAATATTTCAGCGCCAATTTGTTTTCTTTAGAAACTCGCTGCATTACGGGTTGGGTTTATGGCCTATTCAACCACTAACACTAGCGCTATGGAAGATCATTCCAATGAAAAGTAAAAAACAAGTATAATGACTTGTGTTGAGTTCTGGTTTAGATTTAAAGTTGGAGACTAGGAGCTATGTACTTCTGCAGTGTTATTCTTGGTTACCAGTCCCTTTAACTGGTCAATGATCTGATGGAAATAACAAAAGAGGATCACAATCCACATAAAAAAATAATAATAATACGAAAATATTACGTAATGGGAAGGGAAGTAAATTATGAACATTTTAGGTTAATTAGTGGCAAAAGGCTGATCAGAACTGGTTGGACAAAAATATAACGAAACGGCATGACAAGGAGCATATGAACGCAAATTAAAATCAACGAAAACAAAAGAAAACACTGAGGGTCTTGTGAAGGTTACCTTTCTCATGTAGCCAATCTTCGACCGGCCGGGTATATTTGAACGGGATTTTCTTATTAGCCATTTGATAACGCTCAATGTCGCTGTTGCCTTTAAAGTTTGAAAGTTTAAAAGACATCTTAGCACATTGCACATTTATACACTGTTTAAGAAGGTTTAGCCGTGTTTAAAATTAGTTAGTTCTTGTTTAGGTTTCATTGAAAGGTTAAATTCAGTTTTAAGATTATAAAGCATTTTTATCAAATAACCAACTCATAAACAGTTTAACACATAATTATTTGGAACAAGAATCACGCATCACATTTAGACTTTATGGCAACATACAGACAACTGTGAAAGCGAGACACATACTAACAATTCATTTCAAACAGTATTCCCATCTCCTGCTCAGCAATCCTTAAAATGAGGTGTAACTCTTTTCCCACTGGACATCATATGCTCTTACATTTCAAGGGGCCAAGGAACACTTTACAAACTATTTGTAAGGGAAAGAGTGAATGAGAAAGAGAGAGAGAGATAATGTGTAGAAGCTCTAAACCTGCTGGGAAATAAGGCTTGTGATGACACAGATTTGAGGAAGACAGTGCATACAGATGAGATCATTACAGCGTGGTGTGAGGCCTGCTGCTGCGGGGTCCCTGGAAGCCCTCAGAGGAGCTTGAATATTCTGCCATTGGACTTTGTTATATTTCTTTCTCTAAACTGAGTGAAGCATTAGTGCTGTAAGAGGGAATCTAACATCTGCCATCTTGGTTGTGCTTACGTCATGCCCAGCTGCTCTAAACACATGCTGCAACCAGCTCATCAAATGTTGGAGAAATGTCAACCAGTTCATCAAATGTCAAATAAACATAGGAGCTTTAATATTTCAAGCATTTGTTAAATAAAAGTTGTTCATAATGAATGAAATGGCATGTTTTTCTTTCAAACTAAAGTACAGTATATAAAAAAGATTCTCATCTTTGAAGTTTTCTTCAAAATAAAAGAATAAATCCACTGATTACACTTTATTTAATTAGTCCACTTCAATGGTTCACAAGTTGCCAGCCAACTTTTTTCACTAAATAAGGTTTAGTGAAATTGCAATGGCCCCCAGAATATTTTGTTGTGTGAATATCTGAACATGCAATGTATCAAAAGAAAGAACAGACCTTCTGCTTTATAAAAAAATAAAAAAATAAAAAAAATAAAAAAAATAAAAAAAAATTATTCTAGTTTAATGAAATCTTTTTTTTTTATCAACACTTGATTGTGAGTAATTTTCATAAACATGATAAATTTTGAAAAAAAAGAAAGAAAAGTTTTTGTCAAAGACTACATCTGGATCAGATTCAGTATGATGATCAAAACATTGATGGAGTAGATCGAAACCATCAACACCCCTTTGGGGTTGACCCATTTCCTGGTTACCCATTTCAATCGGTAACATTAAGGCCCGTACACACCGGGACGAATATCGGCTCGCGTTATTCGCCAGCGTTTTTCAACGCGTTTTTTGTGTTCACACCCAAGCGATTTTCGCTGACGATGAGCCGAGTGAACATGCAAATTCATTCCCTGACATTAGATGGCGCTTAATGTAAAACAGAAATACAATACCACTCCATAACAGTATATAGCCTACTCTGCAATACCACTCCATAACAGTTCTCTTTTATCAAGATTTTTGTAGTCGCTGTCGCGTTTGTCATATAGTTCTTTATGTTCCGACACCAACGAGACCAGCAGCTCTACATTCATCTTGCCTTGCATCTTCCTCGTCTTATTTCTTCCCGGCAGTGTCTGTCTATGGGCAGTGTAGACGCGTATATCTTCTTCGCTGTTACGTATGTGTGCTCGGCAAGACCGTTTTGTGTTTGAGCGCCCCCAAGTTGTGTTTTACTGTAACTTCAGAAGCTCCAGACACGTGAGCAAAAGCGCCAATCTCATTGGTCGGATAGTTTTTGACGCGGCGCGTCAAACCAAAAAAACGAACCCGAGGCGTTTAAAAAAAAATGCCGCTTTTACGCGTGGCGTTTTTCGCGTCGGTGTGCACACTCACATTGGCGCCCTTTGTTTAGTCACGAGGCGTTAAACGTCGGCGAATATCGCGCGTGAAATTCGTCCCGGTGTGTACGGGCCTTTAGGCTGTTTTGATTTATATGCTGTTTATTGTTGATAATCACATTATTTTTCATATGCATCTGCTTATGAGATCCCTAGTTTCTGCTTCTTCTTTGCCTGTGTTTTGATCTGGAGAGACTGTACTCGTCAAAAACGAAAAACCGTAAAATCTTGTTAATGGCAGAGAAGTGTTTTCTCATGTCAACTAACTCTCACGTATTAGTAGACTGTAGAAGACTGTTAGGTTAGGGTTATCTGTAAGGGTTAGGGTTAGTAGAATAAGTTGATGTAGTTGCAAAGTTACTTATAGTCAGTAGAATGTCTGTTGGTGGAGCATCAAAATAAAGTGTTAGGAGATATTAAGCAGACAGTCTACTAATACTCTAGTGAGAGTTAGTTGACATGTAGTTGAAAAGTTACTTATAGTTAGAAGAATGTCTAAAGTGGACCATAGAAATAAAGATTTGTACACTTGTAAAGATTTGTACATTTGTTTTACAAATACACTTCTTCTGTGATTTGCCTTTGACATTTTAATATAACAGGGAATATCATTACAGGAAAAGCCCCCCTTTATACTTTAAACTATAGTACAATAATACGGTGGACAAGTCATATGGACCATTTTTATGTTTTTATGGTGCTTTTTGTCATTTTGAAAACTCAACAGCATCTGTACCCACTTACTCACATTGTATGAAAGAAGCTGCATGAACATTCTTCAAAAACAGTAATATATGATAGAATTTTCATTTTTGAAATCTTCATTTTTTTTCTCATACATCTAACATAAGAAAAAAATATACTTTACAGCAATTCTCTGGAGATGTTGTAATGGGAGAAAAGAAAGAAAGAAAGAAAGAAAGAAAGAAAAAACACCACAGCCTGGAAAAAAAAAATGCAAAAAGGATTTGAAAAGAGCAAAGTTACTCAACACATCTCACTTAGCTAAAGCTACTGAGCGCTGAGTCACAGCGTACCTTCTTAGAACTTCACAAAGAGAAAAAGGTGCATAGAATAGGAGTGCTATTCAGAGACACAAAGGTTCTACAGTGACAGGGATGAGAAATGGATGTGGCCGGTAGCGATTTAAAGCCCTGCTTTTCTTGTGCTCTCCTTTTAAAATAGGCAAAAAAGGGTCTTCAAAGTGAGCTGGTGACTGCTGGCAGAGCAGGGGGGATGTGGGCGAGGTAAAGGGGTGAGGGTGGGGGGTAATAAGTAGCTTCCAGGGCTGCCGATGCCTTTGATCCAGACGGGCAGCTCATGCGAGCCCGGGGCTGGAGTGGCCTGCATGCTGGAGAGATCTAGAAGAGCTTGAGGGTTTGGACATTCATTTCAGAAAACAGACGCTCTGCCAGAATTCGCTATCTCTCATGTTAATGTGAATACATATTATGATGATCTCTGCAGCGCTTTCTAACCCCCAAACAATGTTCAATGAAAATCGCTATACTTTGTCTATACTCTACACCACCTGATATACTTCAAGCGAATTGGCGTTTGGTGCTCGAAACAGCTTGCCAAAGCGAACTTTCTGGAAAAGGTAAACACCTTTGAACTACCACTGGTCCGTGGAGATTTCATAATAGGAATAGGTAGATGTGGCTCTGAGGCTCCACCTTCTCTGACGTGGAAATCTTCCCCGGTTTATTTCTTCTGTTAAGTCCGTTGAAGTCAGAATTCCGTAAGTAAAAACATGAACATACTGGAGAGCTGCTTTATAGTAGAAATTGAAGTTTTTGGAAAAAAGCGTTTAGCGTTTTTGAAAAAAGTTGCCAGTCACCGCCAACATTTTTGATAATTTTCACCAAAGTTTCATGGTCCCCAGAATATTTCGTAGTATGAATATCTGAACATGCAATATATGAAAAGAAAGAACAGATCCTCTGCTTTTAAACAACAACAAAAACGTTTTATTCTAGCTTCATGAATTTTTTTTATCAACACTTGAATATGGGAAAGTTTCATAAAAAAAGCAACATTTTGAGCAAAAAGCTGAAAAAATTGTGTTTTGGTCAAAGACTATGTCTGGATCAGATTCAGAATGATAATCTAAGCATAGATGGAATAGTTAGAGTGCATCTACACCCCCAAAGCTTCACAGTCCTGTAGCTCGTCCTGGGTCGACATTTCATTCAGTAACATTAGGCAGTTTGATTTATATGCTGTTTAATATTGATGATCACGTTGTTTTGCATATGCTTATGCTTACATATGATATCGCTTGTTTCTGCGTCTTCTTCGCCTGTGTTTTGATTAGGAGATTCAGTACTCTTTTAGAAGTTGTTTAACAGCGCCCCCTACCTTTCAACAGAGAAAACACGGAAAGCCGGAAGTTTCTGTCAACGGCGGGAAAGCGTTTTCTCATAAATTAGGGAATTTTCTGTGAAAAGTGGGAAAAGATTTAAACAATCTGTGTGCTAAATAAATAAATGTGACGTGACTTTACTGGAGTGCCAAATTGCACAGCTGGTGCAAACATATCCACATCGCTGTGATCAGATGCTTTCTTAACAAATGTTTTCTCACCGCTGTAATTTTTGTTGTGTTTATTTTGTTAAAGAGAGGAAAGCGTGCAGCACATATTTACATATTAATATAAACAACGCTCTCAGCAGTGTGAGCGGCGTCAGGATGTTCACTAACAGTATATTCCAGTATAAGCGTTTATATAACTTTACAACACAATCCTGGAGTGTTACATTTCCTCTTCCATAAGAGCTCAAATACAAAAGAAGAGCTCATATCTGTGAGAGATGTCTTTGTTTCCTCCCCTCCATCAGCACATTTGTGTAGGTTTCCCGCTAGAACAATATCTGAATCACTCCCTTCAGATGGAAGCGCTTTAGTCAAAACAAATGCTGGCGTTGTGTCAGTACATCCCCTTTCAGTGCCAGAGATTTGCGGTAGGGGGCCGTCAGCAGATGCTGTAAGCATACAAACATGTGCGAATGAATTCTGTTGCCAGCTCCTCATGACCCGCACTGGTGAAGAAGTGAGAAGAGTCTGTTCTTCATTGGAACGCAGTCGAAACTTGGCTATGAAGGTGTCGCTGAACACATGTTAGAATAATGTGTGTTCTGCTGGGAAGTGACGCACCTCTGTCTCGATTGAATGGCTAAAGGAAGTTCTCTTTTCATTTATATCTATACTTAGTTTGTTTAGGCCACTGATTTTCATAAAAAATAACCTACTTTTATAACTAAACCATAATGGGTTTTTTTTCAGTCAAATTGACATGTCATGTGTGGTTTTTCTTGTGGTTACCATGATTTACAAATGTAAGAACAATGGTGAAATTTAATGAGCAAATACAAAGTAAAAGTCAAGGGCTGTATTAATATTGTCTTTAGTGTGACAAAGTCACTTAATGTCGTAAGGTTAAATTTGTAAAACACAGAAAAGTAGTAAAGCAGAGTGTACTTTATCGATTGTAGCATCACCTTTTAAATCTACCGCCAAGGAATTACTGATAGTCTGCCATGATGGGAAGGTAATGGAGTTATTGAAGAAGGGAAAAAGTTCCCAACTTCTCCCAGGAGAGCTTGAGCCTGTTGCTGCCCTTCAATTACCTCTTCTGCCATCTGTTTCTTCCAAGTAAACACACACACAACGGCCATAGTCCATCAACTGAAACCATGTTTTCCACCCTGCAATGCCAGCAGCTAAAGAATGTTATTCTGAAATCACATGAATGGAAAATGCTAATCTCACTCAAATACACTCTGCAGTGAGTACGACTGACTTGTAAAATTACACCTATCTTTTAAGTAAACACTGTTGTTGTCCTGATCTCATGTATCAGCCTACAAAACCTGGTAAAATACTGTTAATTTTATTTATTTATTTATTTTTTGGATATGGTTAACCACTGATTGTGATTATTGTGAATGAAGGTTTAAATCAAACTTACCATGGAAAGGTTTAAGGTTTGACTGGTTATCACAGGCAGTTAGTCCCTGTTGGTCGATGCCTTAACTAGACTATTGTAGGGGCAAAAGCATCATTCTTCATTAACGGCTGTAGTTTGTATTCTGACAAAATTGTGAATGAAAAAGCAGAAACAAGCAATAGAAGCATTGCTTATGCATATGTAAGCTAACGCAATCATCAAACATTCAAACGCATGTAAATCAAAACTGCCTGATGTTACTGAATGAAATGTCGACCCAGGAAGAGGTATAGGACTGTGCAAGCTTTCGGGATGTTGATGGAATGGATTTACTCCATCTATGTTTTGATCATCATTCTGAGTCTTTGACAAAAATGGGGTTTTCGCAGCTTTCTGTTCAAAATAAAAAAAAGAAGCTAGACTAAAATGTTTTTTTGTTTTTTGTTTAAAAGCAGAGGTTCTGTTCTTTCTTTTGATATATTGTATGTTCTGATATTCCAACACAATCTCACAGCAATTCGTAACTATTTTATTGTATATTTTCGAGGAATCTGATTAAACCCCAGTGATGGGTAAGTTTAGGGGCGGGGTTAGAGTTTCTTTTAAAAATTTTACGTTTTTGTATGATTCAAATTCATAATAATTCCTAAAATAGTTACATTTTCCTGTTAGATCAGGTAGTATATCCATAGAACAAAATATTTTGGGGGCTATGAAAGTTTTTTGAAAATGATAAACATTTACCTGGTGGGGAAAGAGTTAAATTTCTTCTGCATTGAAAAATGCTTTGCCCATCATGCTTGGTTAAAACATATGAATAAGCTCAGAGATTACGGGTACCCTGGATATTCTCACACCATGCCATGGCAACACAGCTGTGAGGATCTGGTAACAGTTTATTGAGCGAGACAAGAACGCAGAGCATCACTGACGTGAAGGATTTCAAGTGCTATTTAGTCGATGAGTCTGAATCCTAGACCGTAATTACTCAAGAGATGGCACAGCCTTTAACAGAAGAATTTAAATCAATAATTGTCAAATTAAAAACATTGAATGTCCTGCATAATACCAGTGTTTCAGTGTGTGAATGCGTATAAAAAAGAGACAGTGAATTACCAAATCTGCAACTGAATGATGGATGGAGGGAGTCAAGGAGTTAAATGTCATCAGAGGCAAAGCTTTACTGAAATTTGGAGAAAAATGCATTGGCCTTTTAATATCGAGTACTTGTCTGATTCAAAGCTGTGGGGTTTAATCGAGGCCAATATGTAACATCATTGATTTAATTCAGGGGATGTCACGGTTTTGGTCTGGTTTTGTTCTTGTCTTGTTTCTATGTCTGTCATGTGATTCCCTGTTTGTCATGTGATCCTGCCATGTCTTGTCATTGGTTAATTGTCTGATCATTGTTCACAGGTGTCCCTTGTTTTGTCATTAGTCTGTGTATTTAAGCCCTCATGTTTGCCATGTGTCTTTGTCAAGTATTGTTTCATATAATTCTGCTGTAGAGTAAGTTTCATGTTCATGCCACGGTTTTTGTTTTCATGCCACGTCATGTTTTTGTTTCATGTTCTATTTTCGTTACAATAAAACTGCACATGGGTTCTCATCTATCAACTTGCCTCCAGTGGATCCTTTATTACAGAATACTTGACCTACAACAATGAACCCAGCGGTTGCCCTCCTGAACCTACGCCAGGGAAATGTTCCCATTGAAACGTATGTGGCTGAATTTTGTGAACTCTCTCACCAGTTGGATTTTAATGACGTGGCCCTCAAGGACATATTTAGAGTGAATTTGAATGAGCCCATTCGCTCCCAGCTTCCTGGGGGAAAAATCCACTGGTCCTTGGCCCAATATATTGACTATGCCCTATTATTGAGTGGTTCCTCATTTACTGTGGGTTTTGAGGAGAAGCCCCACAAACCCACAGTATCTGCCAAGCCTGAGCCACTTCACGTCGTGCCTGCCAAGCCTGAGCCACTTCACGTCATGTCTGCCAAGCTTGAGCCACTTCACGTCATGTCTGCCAAGCCTGAGCCACTTCACGTCATGCCTGCCAAGCCTGAGCCACTTCAAGTCATGTCTGCCAAGCCTGCCAAGCCTGAATTTCTTCATGTCATGTCTGCCAAGCCTGAATCTCTTCACGTCATGTCTGCCAAGCCTGAAACTCTTCATGTCATGTCTGCCAAGCCTGAATCTCTTCATGTCATGTCTGCCAAGCCTGAATCTCTTCATGTCATGTCTGCCAAGCCTGAATCTCTTCACGTCATGTCTGCCAAGCCTGAATCTCTTCACGTCATGTCTGCCAAGCCTGAATCTCTTCACGTCATGTCTGTCAAGCCTGAATCTCTTCACGTCATGTCTGCCATGTCTGGGTCTTTTCACGTCACGCCTGCGAAGTCCGAGTCTGTTCACGCCACGTCGGCCGCCGAGCCTGTGTCTCCTGACAAGATGGCCGCCGCCGAGCCTGTGTCTCCTGACAAGATGGCCGCCGCCGAGCCTGTGTCTCCTGACAAGATGGCCGCCGCCGAGCCTGTGTCTCCTGACAAGATGGCCGCCGCCGAGCCTGTGTCTCCTGACAAGATGGCCGCCGCCACGCCTGAACCTGAGCCCTCAGTTAGGGCTACACTAACAATTATGGCCACAGCCATATGGTGTGTGTGGTCTGTGCACACATTTGAAGTTCACGTCACGTCTGCCGATCCAGAGACTGAGCTTCACGTCACGTCTGCCGATCCAGAGACTGAGCTTCACGTCACGTCTGCCGAGCCAGAGACTGAGCTTCACGTCACGTCTGCCGAGCCAGAGACTGAGCTTCACGTCACGTCTGCCGAGCCAGAGACTGAGCTTCACGTCACGTCTGCCGAGCCAGAGACTGAGCTTCACGTCACGTCTGCCGAGCCAGAGACTGAGCTTCACGTCACGTCTGCCGAGCCAGAGACTGAGCTTCACGTCACGTCTGCCGAGCCAGAGACTGAGCTTCACGTCACGTCTGCCGAGCCAGAGACTGAGCTTCACGTCACGTCTGCCGAGCCAGAGACTGAGCTTCACGTCACGTCTGCCGAGCCAGAGACTGAGCTTCACGTCACGTCTGCCGAGCCAGAGACTGAGCTTCACGTCACGTCTGCCGAGCTAGATCCTGTTCACGTCACGACTGCTGAGACTTTTCACGTCATTCCTGTTCTGGAGTCGTTGTCTGTTCCAGCCCATAACCCCATAGCTGTCCCCAAGAAAATTGGGGGGGGGGGGGCAGTAGGGTCCTTGATAGGACCATGGAGGCCGCGCCGCCATGGTCACCTGAACTGTCTGGTCCACCTTGGCCACCTGAACTGTCTGGTCCACCTTGGCCACCTGAACTGTCTGGTCCACCTTGGCCACCTGAACTGTCTGGTCCACCTTGGCCACCTGAACTGTCTGGTCCGCCCTGGCCTCCAGCACAGCCGGATCCGCCCTGGCCTCCAGCACAGCCGGATCCGTCCTGGCTTCCTGCACTGCCGGATCCGTCCTGGCTTCCTGCACTGTCGGATCCGCCCTGGCTTCCTGCACTGCCGGATCCGCCCTGGCTTCCTGCACTGCCGGATCCGCCCTGGCTTCCTGCACTGCCGGATCCGCCCTGGCTTCCTGCACTGCCAGGTCCGCCCACGCCATGCCACGGTCCAGGTCCGCCCACGCCTTGCCACGGCCCAGGTCCGCCCACGCCTTGCCACGACCCAGGTCCGCCCACGCCTTGCCACGGCCCAGGTCCGCCCACGCCATGCCACGACCCAGGCCCGTCCACGCCATGCCACGTCCCATGTCCTGTCCCCCTGCACGGGCCTGGCCCACCATCCCTCCCCCAAGACCGCCTCCGCTCCACCACCCACCTGGACTCTTATGTTTTGCTGGGCGTCGGGAGACGCCCTTAGAGGGGGGGATTCTGTCACGGTTTTGGTCTGGTTTTGTTCTTGTCTTGTTTCTATGTCTGTCATGTGATTCCCTGTTTGTCATGTGATCCTGCCATGTCTTGTCATTGGTTAATTGTCTGATCATTGTTCACAGGTGTCCCTTGTTTTGTCATTAGTCTGTGTATTTAAGCCCTCATGTTTGCCATGTGTCTTTGTCAAGTATTGTTTCATATAATTCTGCTGTAGAGTAAGTTTCATGTTCATGCCACGTCATGTTTTTGTTTCATGTTCTATTTTCGTTACAATAAAACTGCACATGGGTTCTCATCTATCAACTTGCCTCCAGTGGATCCTTTATTACAGAGGAGCAATAGGTCTTGATGATCAGCGTAACTTAGCTGCACTGTACTGCTTTTTTTTAACCAGAATTCCACTGCACATAACACGTGGTTAATTCTACACAAAGATAAAGAAATAATGGATTAAAGAAATAAAGAAAGAACTTGGATTTATGGAATAACTGAATGGGCACATACATGTGAAACCTTATATAACTCAACAAAAATGCATGGAATAATATATCCAGCAATACAGTGCACTCAAATTGATGGTCCATTTTAACAATGACTTTCCTGGACTAAAAATAATTTAAGAATAATCTTTTTTTGGTATGGTACCTAGATAAACTGAGCTACTGGATAATACATGCAGGCTGAATTAGACATACATCATAGTGATGTCAACAATGTAGCATATTAGATAGCTTACTAGAAGTATAGATGTATTATGGGTGGAAGGAACACAAACACAAACAGACAGATGAATTAAAAAGACAAATTGTTCAGATTCTACTCTTTAACTCTTTTTTCTGTTTGACGAGTCATGTTAATATGGCAGTCTATCCTCATTAATTTCTTATTTGATACATGGTTCACAGAACATTCTTATTTCAGCAAGGTTATGAAAAATGTGTGGTTTACACTACGCTAAGTAAACACCAGTTCTCAAAGCGATTCTGTAGAGATCCTGTGTAAAAATATCTAATCATTTAAAAATACTGCTAGATGCAACGAGGAATGTCTACTGAATGAATGTTTCACATAGACTACATCATTATATCATTACATCATGTCTCTGAGGCTAATTTGAGACTGAATGATGCAAGAGCTTCAACAGAAGCCACTACACACCTCCAGACGCTGTTAAGGTTTTTTTATCCATGTACACAAACTACATGTATTGAGTTTGATCATTTAGGACATTTCAGGCATTATATTTAGCTTTAAGTGTGGCTAATAGTCTGTTAGGAAAATGGCATCCTATCTCTGGCTCTTTGTCAGTGTCCATAACAGATCCAGCTTGAATAGTGAGCTAATGCTGTAGCAGAATTAGCCTGTGTCCCTTTTCCTGCCCCCTCCGCCTGTATGTTGGCCATTTTAAGGCTATCTCCCTTTAGAAAGACCTGCCATTGAATACAGCTTGAGTAACCCTGACGAGAGCTGCTCTCTAATTGGACGAGAAGTGCAGGGGCCAGATATCCCACGGAGGGTGCCGAAGCAACAGAGACATCAAAGTGGAGGACACAGAACCCAAATTAATTGAGTGTGAAGGGTTTTCGAGAGTTTTTTTTTTTTGATAGCGTTTGAGGGCAGTATTACAGCATGCCCTATTTCTCCATGTAGCTTGAGCTTCTATAACAAACCTCTGCTGTATTTGATGAACTCATTTGTATTCATCCATCATTGCTTGCTTCCTAAGTCTGAGAGTCACAGATACACAGAGGTCTGGGGATCATTCTCCCACAGCTGCTGTATCTGCCACAATACTGCCTTAAACCTGCGCCCTACTCTTCCCTCTGCCTTTCAAAACCTCTCAAAAGCAGCTGGCCAGATGTCATGGCGCTAATCGCAGGGACAAAGGGAACGGCTTGGCCTGCCATTGTGCACAGGCCAGGTGCCCAGGCTTGATTGCTTCCACATATGGATATTTCCGAGGACAATTAAGAAAGAAACGCAAGCCAAGTCGATCGAGTTAAGTGGCATTTGCTTTATTCTTTGAAGTGTCCTTTCTTTTCTATGCCTTTCTCTCAGCAGAATGGAGATCAGTGTTATAATTATGAACACCTGTTCCCATTTCTGAAAATTTGCATGCCTTGAAACATGCAGATTATAAATTAAATGGGCATGAAAATATGTTGTCCTTTGCCTTACACGCCTTGATTTCCTCGAGAGCACATGATATCCAGTGGGTTTAACAGTAAAAACTAATTTCTCTTGAAGAAACTTCACTTTGGTTAGTAAGCAGGTGTTACCTGATGGAAAGTGCTCGTTGATCGGCCAGTTGTCCACCTGTAATGTGGCGTTTCCCCCATTCCTTGTGAAGCGCACCACATGATATTTCCCGTCATTGACATCTGCAGTCAACTCTTTGACGCTGATGTCCACTGTACCGATGTTGAACGTTACGCCCACCTTTCCTTCTTCCTGGAACAGAAACAACACAATCTTGTCAGACTAGCAATACCAAACGGCTAATTTAACTTAGCGCAAAAGGATTAGGGATACAGTACATTGATCCGATACCGAGTCTCGATATTTGTCTGATACGGACCTTTTTGATGGATCAGGTATCAGTTAGATAGAACTGATCCAAAATCAGATACTGTGCGTTAGCCATAGTTGTTACTCTAAAAAAAAAGCTACTCAGATGGTTTAGTGTATTATATTTCAAATCTTCCGAAGCCATTAAATCAGTTTATTTGAGGAACAGACAACATATTAAGCTGTTAAATTTAAGTTCATGGAAACTCTTTTCCATTCAGCATCTTCAAACAGCATGTCACATTCATTTACATTTATAAAACACTGTCCAATGTTCCAATTATTATACATAATCTGAACATAAATGTTTAAAATGACTGTATTTTGCTGGAGTTGTGGTACTTAGATTAGAGCACTGACGTATAGGACTTAATACAACTTGTGATTTACAGAGCAAATGGAATTTAAAACTCTGATGAAAAAGGCTCAGTAAATCTATGTTGCTTGCTTTAAGTGCATAATCATGGTACTTGGATTCAAATATGCGCTTTTGTGCCCGTCTGTATTTGAGAATCTGTGTTTGTGTGTATTTCTTATTTTTTATAATGAATTATTGTGTAGTTAGTAGGGGTGTAACGATACTCTCATGTCACGATTTGATACTTATCACGATACTGAACTCACGATACGATATAATTGCGATACTCCAAGACATATGATAAAAGGTTAACAAAAAATTAACTGTTGATTAAAATGCTAAATTTGATATTACATTGTGGGTGTAAATGATTGGCTTGGACTTGGTGCTGGAAACCCAATGCACAGGACAATAGTGACACCAGAATAAAAATATTCATTATTCTGAAGCGGAAAATACAGAATTAGTTTTAGACAAATATGCTTGCACTCTGTCACTGACTAGATATATTTAAAATGATGTAGGCCACTTTTTACTGGTAACATAAAACATTTGCCATTATCAGGACCCACAATATTCTCCCATTGCATTATTATACATTATATTCAACATTATATATTTTAGTTTAATGTAGTACTGACACTAAAACTCTGAAAACTTGATTTTTTTCCTCACACAGTAACTTTTATTTTGGGTGAACTATACACAATACATATTGTCACTATCCACGATACATATTGTTGCATTTTTGTATTGCGATATATTGTGACACGATATATTGTTATACCCCTAGTAGTTAGTGAGGTACAGCACTTTTAAAATAATCAAGAAAAACAGTACTGATTTTGGACGGTCCTCTGTATCTGCAGATACTCAAGACTGCAATATCGGTATCAGACACACACACACACAAAAAAAAATTATATCAAGCATCCCTAAAAAGGATGAAGGTGCTAGCTTAATTAACAGGAAATATTTGCATGTTAAAGTGATCCACTTTTAGAAACCTCCTCAAAGATGCTGCCAATGAGAGCACACAAATGGATTTGGATGCCAAGGCTGCTGTATTTTTTCTTAAATCCAGTAGATAAGAATGAGCTGCCAAGAGGAATGTGGGGCATGCACGTAACGATGACTAATGCACTTCGTACCGACCTACTGCAAATTCACAAACATATGCTCTTCCACCTTTCTCATATGTATCCCACATGGTTCTTGTTTGGGGACTCTTCATAACTCCCCGATGGACAACTAAGACAACCTTTCACCATTGTCTTTTGCAGTTTATCTGCAAAGTCAGTTTCACTGTTCCGAATTCATGTTCATATAGCCATCACAAAAGGGTTTCAAGGCATGCCAGACAAGATGGAGTGCATTTCCTTTCTTATGTCATTTGTTTTAATCCCCACCAGGACTCTTGAAGGTGTAATTACCTGTCCTCAAGGCTTAGCACAGAGGAAGCCATTTTTCAAACAAAAACAAAGGTAAATAAATACATGGATGTGCTGTACTGAAGTGTGTGATAAATTAATCTGCCACCACACGCTTCAGCATTCACTGTTCCCCAATGTTTTCTGAGTGCCTCAAGACTCCCAGCATGCTCCACTTTCAACGAATGTAACCTAAGACCTGCTGACGAGGGCTCAATGGACAATTAACATTGAGGTGCATGAATGATTTTAATGAGAGGTGTACCATGAGTGTTAATTTAGTGAATCCAGACCAAAAGCCGAAGAATGATTCATTAATATGCGCTAGAGCCAAGAAAAGCAGTGCAGTACACAGCAACCTGATCTAAGAGTCTGTTTAAGCTCTCTGATTGCAGATGCACTATGCCTGGCACAAATTCTGCACATTCTCATAGAGTAACAGCTGGATGGGCCCATCTGATTATTAGATATCCTAGTTCAGACAGTTTCTGTTGTGAGGGCTGAAATGATAACAAATGGAAGTGAGTCAGGAGGCTTCACTACAGATTTCTCTGAAGACAGGCATCTCTTTCTAGCTCACTGATTCTGTCTCGACCGCAAGCAACATTTGCTCAGTTTAAAAAACCTAGAGACCTGACTACCAGGCATAAGCACACTCTAGACGAAAATGAAAGAAATGTAATAATGCTGCCTCCTTAGAAACCTTGTATTGGCAAATTCTAAGGCAGCCTGTATTGCATCCTTTGCGAAGAAATTCATTGTGGTGATTTCTATGAAAAAAAAAGAAAGAAAAATCCAAGATGGCAGGTAAGACCTGTATTTATATTTATTAGCTCAATATTACAGGTTTGGTACTATGGTACTTTTTAATGGCAATGAAGAAATTCATTGTGGTGATTTCTATGAAAAAAAAAGAAAGAAAAATCGCCTCGGTTACGACTGTAACCTCGGTTCCCTGAAGAGGGAACGAGCGTTGCGTCGAAAACTGACGCTATGGGAACGCTTTGCGTGATGACGTCTTGAAGCACATGTAAAATCAGTCCAATGGTGTGGCGGAACGTCAGAGGCGGGTGACGTCACGTACCAGGAAACTATAAAAGCCGGCCCAAAACAGAAAACGAAAGCTTCGTAAAAGTCTGAAGTCGAGCTGACAGGCATGAAGGAGATATGGCAGGGCGACGCAACGCTCGTTCCCTCTTCAGGGAACCGAGGTTACAGTCGTAACCGAGGCGTTCCCTTTCAAGGGAACTCCCGTTGCGTCGAAAACTGACGCTATGGGAACGTCTATACCAACGCCTCCATAGCTACAAATGTCTGTCCTGTGTGTAATCATGTGAGCAGCACTAAGAAGACAAAACATGAGACCCTGGAGTAGAGTCTAAATCCAGAGAGTAGAACCTGACGAAGGTGTGCGGTGAGGACCAGCCTGCCGCATCACAGACGTCCTGTAACGATACTCCTGATATAAGGGCCTTAGAGGCCGCCATACTCCTAGTAGAGAGCGACCGGACAGCCAAAGGAGAAGGCTGTCCAGCCGCCTCATAAGCCAGTGAGATAGTCTCAACCACCCACTTGCTCATCCTTTGCTTAGACACTGGACCTCCCTTGTTAGGGGAGCAAAAGTCACTTTTACGCCACAGGGCAGCTCTGTGGACATACGCGTCTAACGCCCGAACAGGGCAAAGCAAATTATTCGCCTCCTGGTCCGATTTCGAAAGGGAGGAGGACCTCCAAGTGCCACGAGGGAAACGAGATACCAAAGGGTCTTTCCCCACAGACATTCCACCCAAAGGACTGTGGTAAGCACCTACGGCCGCCACATAAACCTTTAAAGTGGACGGGGTCAGACCTGCAGTGAACCGGTCCTGCAGGAACTCCAGAACTGTACCAATTGGGCAGTTGACTGGATCCAACCGACGGTCACTACACAAAGAGGTGAATACTCTTCAGTTCAGGGCATACAGTTTCCTCGTGGAGGGAGCTTGGACTGTAGAATGGTCTCAACAACCTCAGTTGAGAGACCTGACTCTATGAGCTGGGCCCCCTCAGAGGCCAAGCCCACAGGTTCCACAGTTCTGGGCGGGGGTGAAATATTGAGCCCCCTGCTTGGGACAGAAGGTCCCTCCTGACGGGTAGCTCCAGAGGATGCCCGTCGAGGAGGGACACAAGATCGGGAAACCATACTCTGCCCGGCCAGCGCGGGGCTATAAAAAGCAGGCAAACCCGGTCCCTGCGAACTCTTTCCAGAACTCCCGGGAGCAGAGCAACTGGGGGAAAGGCGTACAGACGTAGCCTCGGCCACGTCTGTACCATAGCATCCAGTCCCAGAGGAGCTGGATGCGTGAAGGAGAACCAAAGTGGACAGTGAGACGTCTCTCGAGACGCAAACAGATCCACTTATAATTTCCATATCAGCTCCACCACCTCGGGGGTGGAGCCACCATTCCCCGGGCCTCGGCCCCTGTCTCGACAGAGTGTCTGCTCCTATATTCTGGACCCCGGGGATGTAGGCTGCCTTGAGTGACAGCAACTTCCCCTGGGACCACAAGAGGATATGGCATGCCAGCGCAAACCCCCTTGATATAGGCGACTACCGACGTGTTGTCCGTATGTACTACACATGGTGTCCCCTGAGACCTGTGATAAAGCTCCTCAGAGCCCGGAAGACAGCTAACATCTCTAGGCTATAGAATGCCAGGAACGATGATGGTCTTCCCACAGACCTTGAGATGAGCGACCCTCAGGATCGCTCCCCAACCCGTGAGGGAAGCATCCGTCGTTAGCAGTTTGTGACGACAAGGAGCTCCCAGCACTGGGCCCTGGGACAGGAACCAAGGTTTCTTCCACATAACCAAGGCACGTAGGCATCACCGCGTGACCTTGATTGTGCGAAATGGGTTGCCCCTCGGGGAAAAACCCTCTGGTCCTGAGCCACCACTGCAGGGGCCTCATGTGCAGCAGTCCAAAAGGTATCCCGTTGGAAGCTGCTGCCATGAGACCCAACAGTCTCTGGAACTGTTTGACAGTGAGTAGCTGGCCTAGCTTTACACTTCTCACAGCTGCCAGGATGGAATCGAAGCGTGGCGATGACAGGCGCGCCTGCATCGACACTGAATCCCAAACCACGCCTAAAAAAGTGGTCCTCTAAAATGGAGAAAGCACACTCTTCTTGGCGTTCAGCCGTAACCCCAACTCTTTCATATGGGCGAGAACAACATCTCGATGTTGAACCGCCATCTAATGCGACTGAGCTAAAATCAACCAATCGTCGATGTAGTTCGTGATGCGAATACCCCGGAGGCGCAGAGGCGCCAGAGCTGCATCCACGCATTTGGTGAAAGTGCGGGGTGATAAAGCCAGGCCGAATGGAAGAACTCGATATTGGTATGCTTTGCCCCCGAAAGCAAACCTCAGGAACTTCCAATGACACGGACGGATGGAATATGCGTCCTTGAGGTCTATCGTGACAAACCAGTCCTCGGACCTGATCTGTGGCACGATTTGTCTCAAGGTTAACATTTTGAACTTGAGCTGCATGGCTGACTCGTACAGAACTCGAAGATCTAAAATGGGACGCAATCCCCCGTCCTTTTTTGGAACTATGAAGTACCGGCTGTAAAACCCGGTTTCCCTGTTGGAGGGGGGTACATATTCTATGGCCCTACACTCTAACAGAGTGTTTACTTCATGTTCCACAACCAGAACCTGCTCGGGGCCCACCACTGTGGGCAGGACCCCCATAAACCGCGGTGGGCGTTAATAGAATTGTATCTAATACCCTTTTTCCACGGTCTGCAGGACCCAACGAGAAACATTTGACAATAGCTTCCACGCTGTCAAATATTCTACTAGAGGTACCAGTCTCTCGAGACTGGTTTCTGGATTTTGTTGCTGTTGAGTAGTTGGTTCGTCGCCCTGTAACGGCGCACCGGCAGGGAACGACCAAACAGACTGCTCCAGCACCCTCCTCAGAGGGGGCGGGCATCCAGAGGCCACTACGTTTCCGGGTGGACCTTGAGATATGTGCTCGCCGGAGACCGCTGCGCCCTGTAACACCGGAGGCGGCAGGGTTGGCAGAACGGTCCCCTGAGGGCACCGAAGAGAGACGGCACCGTATTTTTCTCCTGCTGTTGAGTAGTCGGTTCGTCGCCCTGTAACGGCACACCGGCAGGGAACGACCAAACAGACTGCTCTAGCACCCTCCTCAGAGGGGGCGGGCATCCCGAGGCCACTACGTTTCCGGGTGGACCTTGAGATATGTGCTCGCCGGAGACCGCTGCGCCCTGTAACACCAGAGGTGGCAGGGTTGGCAGAACGGTCCCCTGAGGGCACCGAAGAGAGACGGGCACCGTGAAAAGAGGTGTTAACCGCTCTGCTTCGGGGGGACTACCCTCATTTGTCCTGAGCCCTCAGACATCAGGACTTTTCCCCAGCAGCCTTCTTGGCGGTAATAACGGTCCGCAGATCCGTTTTACCCCTCGAAGACTGCTGGGTTTGAGAGCGCCCTCCGTGTCCCTGAGATTTTTGTGGGGGAGCACGGGAGGAAACGCTCTGTTTCTGAGTGGCGTGGTGCTCAGCGCTCTTTTTAGACTGCTCCCGCTCAGCAGCCTCATAGAAAGAACGGCGGGGGAGAAGATTCTGAAGTGCAGCTGCCTGTTTTGAAGCTTCTTGTGACTTCGCTACAGCACTATTAACTGCGTCTCCAAATAACCCTTGCGTGGATACTGGTGCATCTAAAAGAACATGTTTTTCTTTGTCCTTTATGTCACTTAAGTTGAGCCACAGATGCCTCTCAGTGGCCACCAGGGCTGCCATAGAGCGGCCGATGGATTTAGCCGTCTCCTTGGTGGCCCTGAGAGACAAATCTGTGGCTCCACGCAGTTCAGACACCGTATCAGCACTAATACCCCCGCCATCCTCAGAATCACCCAATAACTCAGCCTGGTAAGCCTGCATTATGGACATTGTATGTAAACACGCTGCAGCTTGACCGGCGGCGGCATAAGCTTTATGAACCAGGGAACTGACACTGGTTTCCCCCACGATCTCGACACCTCAGTGTGGAGATCGGGGAAAAACGGAAGGCTTCTGCACTGAGGCTGTGCACGAGATGGCAGGAAACGTTCGTCGAGCTTGCTTTTCGAACGAGCGCCCTGCCTATCTTCTGGCCACTCAATAGATAATCGCTCGACAGCTCTAGTGATAACATCAAGCAATTCTTCAAACGCATGATACTGAGGTGGCGAATCCTCAGACTCAGCGTCAATACTAACAACGTCCAACTCCTCAGAGCTGGACAATTGCAGTATTGGTGCCTCCATCGGGGGGGAAGAAACCGCAACGCGTGCTTCCACACCCTGATGAGAGGCACTGGATCTATCAGAAGGAGGCTGAGATAAGGCAGAGCCCGTCTCAACATCCACTGATAGATCCATTTGCGAACCCCAGGTCTGTGATTGCCGCCGTGCCTCGGCAGCGGCGGGACCAGAGCCCTGGGGAACGCGATCGGGATCTGATCACGATCGCGGGATCGCGATCGTGAACCGAGCCAAGCGGGATCGGAGCGAACGCAATGGAAGCGCGTCGCAATGCACACAGTCACCACCCTCGAGTGCTGACTGGGCATGCTCCTCACCCAAACAAACAACACAAAGAGTGTGAGTATCACCTCCCGTTAAATAACGCGGGCAGGGATGGACACACACTCTAAACTGCTGCTTGCTCGCCATACTGAATATATATATATATGTGATATAGACAGACAACACCAAATATACAGACAGATTTCACACAGAGCGCAACTGAAGACTCAGAAAGCTTTCGTTTTCTGTTTTGGGCCGGCTTTTATAGTTTCCTGGTACGTGACGTCACCCGCCTCTGACGTTCCGCCACACCATTGGACTGATTTTACATGTGCTTCAAGACGTCATCACGCAAAGCGTTCCCATAGCGTCAGTTTTCGACGCAACGGGAGTTCCCTTGAAAGGGAACCAAGATGGCAGGTAAGACCTGTATTTATATTTATTATCTCAATATTACAGGTTTGGTACTATGGTACTTTTTAATGGTTTTACTTTTACTTTTTAATGTCATGTTAGCTGACACCTTGGTCCGGTTGTATTGTGTTAGTTTAGCAAAATCATCAGCTGAAGTGTATTGCAGATATTTATACATGAGTGTAACTACGGTTGCAAACACTCAGTCAACTTGTTCTCGAGTATTCACGGACCGGCTTTGATTGTTCCAATATGGCGGACAGCTTTCATATAGCTTTTAAAACCCATTGAAACAGCCACTGATGAATCATCAATGTATTGGTATCCATGGGTAAGACTACACAAATGTAAATAAGTGAATGAATAAACATATGATACAGGTTTCATCCAAAGCACTACCATAGTGTTTGCATTATTATTAAAGTAATTTGAATTCTAAGCAGGTCCTCAACCCAAGCACATGCTCTACACTTCACCACATGGTAACCCCCCAAAACACTAACATAACAGAAACTTTTAAATACCAACATAATAGAACATTAAACATTAACAAGTCTCTCCATTTTCTTATCTTGCTAAAAAACAAACAAACAAACAAAAAAAAACATTATCAAACTTAAAATAACACTTTATTTCAACATTTACTCTTACAATTCAGCCCCTTTGCAAAGCATGATGGGAAGTGAAAGTCCTGTTTGATTGGGTTACTTGATTGAAACATGTTATTTCAAAATGAAAACATCAAGTTAAGTCAAAGAGTAACTGTTTCAAATAAATGTAATATGATGTAATCACATTTGAAACAGAAACCTGATACAAAAGGTGTTAAATTATTGATTGTTTTGAGTGCGTGCTAACTGCAAGTTGAGTCTACCAGAGCTATTTGGCAAGTGGAGTTTCTGCATTAGTTGAAGTGCTCCAAATCAGTCACTCAGTCACAGTAGGCAGCTCACTAAGTTTTGGTTCCCTACTTGCATTTCCAGACTGGCGTGATTGACATTTCCAATTACACTGCAATGGCCCACAACATTTCATTGTCTTTTCAAAGAATTGGATGGTAAAGGTAAATTTTATTGTAACGAAAATAAAACCATTCACAATGATGATAACAATGACTGGATATTGTTACACACTACTATAGTCAATTTCAATTTCCATATTCAAGCTATTGAGCAGCATTAACACATCATGGTAAGACAGTACACACTATATTGCTTTTTTCATTCGAAAGGGACCAGCACACAAGACTGATGCTTGTGTATTTTTGCACTTTCTCTGATATAATACCTGATGTCTCACAGATGGCGGCAAACATTTAGAAGGTTATTGCAGAATTTCACTGCGACCGAGAGCATAATGTCTGGTGTTTCTCCGCCGTGGGTGGTACCAGGGATAGCCAAGAGTGATAAAAGTAATTTGAGTTGCAGCAGGAGCCTGCACTGATAAAGAAGGGCTCTATCTCTCCCCCATGTAATGTTCACTGACACCAGTAATAAGCTACACAATCCAATTCTGTCTCTCCGATCAATGGCTCCAACAAAAAGTCAGCCCCAGGCATCAAATCTCTCCCAGAAAGCCTCTATCGCTGTGGCAGCCTGCAGACAGGAGCGAAGTACCTTGATCTCTAGGCAAGGGACTGAACCATATGCAACCACCATCATCAGTGTAAAGAAAACAGAGGGCAAACAATAGCCTTCAAACTTTATACAGCAAATGTTTATGTTATAATTAGAACTCTTTCAATTGCTCTGTCCGAATCCCAGTACGATTCCCCCTGCAGTTCTGCATTCACATTGAATCATTTTGCTCAGAACTGTGGGACGTTTGCAACATCAACGTTCTAGTGCAGTTTTGTGCCAGCTGTTGACCACTGTAGCTAGATAACAACTCAGGAATAGATGCCAGTTTCACAAGTTTGTTTCTCCTTTGTAAGTTTTGACATACACAGATCAGCACTTATGTCTGTCTGCCAAAGGTACAAAGAATGCAAAGCTCGCCAAAGGTCATTTCTGCAGAGACAAGCACCAATGAGCAATGCATTATGCTGTAATAGGCAAATTAACTGTAATCAATACATTTTCATTTCAGCAAGTAATTCTGTAATGAAAGCAATACAACCTTTCTTGGTGTGCACCAAAAAAAAAAAAAAGAAAATAGCATTCACTCCAACCAAACTCCGATGTCAAACAGACTGGAGCAAAAACTGTTGTCTGAAAGCAGAATGTTCTATTCCAGAATGATCATAGGTACTTTGAAATAATATGGGATACCAGACCAATCTCACATAAGGCCAAAGGGTGTCCTTCACTAAACATACATAATTTGCATGTGAGATCTGCGTACAAACGTTTAATTTTTTTTTTTTGGAACAACCAAAACCACACATACAAAAAATAATACATATATACACCAGTTAGTTCCAGTCTTTGAATCTGACTGGCTGAGAAGCCTTCTGGGAGTGCTGATATTTCACCAGTATCAGCCAGGGCTGCCCCTATTAAAGATTTTCCAAGTCGACTGTTAGTCGTTCATTTAAGCCATTAGTCGATTAGTTGGGGGAGAAATACTAAACCGTAATAATGAGCATTTAAAATATAAATGAAGTGCTCAAGCGTGCCTCAGCGACACCGGCAAACATTGCATGAACTTTTCTGAGATCGTCATTCAGTCGACCACTAGGGGACAATCCTAGTATATCAGCACTGGGCACGTTAGGGGTTGTTTACACGACACCTTTGTCAACTAAAAACAGAAAACTTTTTATCCGTTTTGGTCATTCATTTCCACGTCAACGGCGTTTTGGGGGCCTAAAAAACTCAAACTTTTGGAAACGGGATTGAAAGTGCACGTTTTAGAAAACAATACCGTTATTGGGTCTCATTCATGAAACACGAGCAGAATGAATTTGTGTGTAAATCGTGTGTAAAGTGGTTCTGGCGTAAATTTTCGGATTCATTAAAATGTTCGTATTTTCCAAATGTTAGTTGGTACGAAAGAAACCTACACCTGCTCCCAGCCACGCGTAAATAGTGCGTTTAACATCCGAAGCACTTCTCGAACATTTTGGTCATCAATAAGGCTGCATTTTAATTCACCTTAATCGGGTACATATTTACACAGCATTTTGAAAAAATATTATATGTAGTAATTACATACGGTTTTTCTTTTTACTTTTATTACGAGAGCCAGTAATAGCATCTGCAAACGGAACACAAGTCCACAAGTATTTTTTTATTATTATTATTATAAAAAAAAATTATGTTCAAGCTGTTTATTCATTTTTCTTTCTTTTTTCTTTTTCTTTTTTTTTTACAAGTCCGCAAGTCACAAGTGTTGCAGTCAAGCTTCATGTCGAACCATTTTCTTTTCACTTCTGGGACGGTTCGATTAACAGACGAAACTCCATTAACTGCATCTGTAATATGCATTTAGGTAAAAGCATTATTACCTAAAAAAATCTTTTTTTTTAGGACCTGATACGCCACTATGTAGGCTACGCTTGAAAATAAAATGTGGCGTTTTGAATGAACTTCTGATAATAAAACTTCAATTTCTGCATCTGATAAATTTCTCTTCTTCATTCGCTTTTGAGAAGACATGTTGAAATCCTTCGTTTGGTGTCATTTATGACATATGATGCCCATATATAGTTGTCAGTCGGTTTTAATGGACGGGATTTATGGTAATTGAGAGAATGAGCGTGCACGCGCGTCCCATTTACGACTGATTGGAATTCATTAACACACACACACATTTCACTATCAAATCTGACGTTTACGAAGTATTTGTGATTCAGGAGAAGAATTTTCGGGAATGTCTCTTTACGCGCAAATCACTCACATATTTACTCATATATTTACGAATGTTTCATGAATGAGACCCATTGTCTCTATGTAAACTACAAAAACATGAATTTGTGAAAATGGTGAAGGGCATGTGTATTACGTGTTCAGTCTATAGATGCGTAGAGTTTCTTTACAAAGTGACATCGCCAACTACTGGCCTGGTATGCATAATACAACGTTTTTAGTCATTTTCACGGACCTGTGTGAAGGGGATTGTTTTGACAACCTTGTTGTCAAACGAACTAGGCAAATCGTTATAACTGAGGGCAAAGTTACGTTTTTATAACTTCATATTTTTATTTAACTTTAATGATGTCCAAGAGTTTGCTTGTCTATGTCCTACTGTACAAACTTCTTATACTGTATAATGGCTATTATTGTTCATTAAATATTATTGTTCAATAAATTCAATTTTATATAAATACCTGGCATTGAGAAACAGTGTTAGTGGACTGTCTTTATCATTCAGGAACAAAACAAGGTTTTAAACAAGGAGATTATTTTAACTTTGCACACCACCTTTACGAGGCTTAACCGACAAACAACACGGCACCGGGGTAAAACTGAATCAGACGTTTCACTGCATAGAGATCAATGCATTGGCCAGTGCTGACACCCATCATGTGAAATCCACCATTGAAAGGATGCTATTTCATCTGCAGACACAGACATGGCAAACTCAATACTTTCATGAATTTATGACTTGACCTAGAGAATGAAAGCTCTAACAAAGGCAGGTTGCACATTGAAAGCACACATTCTCTCTCACAATCCTCTACTCAATAATACTAACACTAATAACTTCACTGGAGCAGCCTAAGCCATTGTTGCTAGTTCTAAAGTGATGTTTTAGAATTCGTAACGGAGGCTTGGGCCGATCTGTTTGACTCTCAACAAGAGGGTTTTTAAGACACTCTGCAATTATTTCGGCCTACTTGTGCCATCGAACTGTTGTATATAAGCAATATCACACTTGCAGTCATGTGATATGAATCTATATCAGTACGACTGTGATTCGGTCATAGACAATCGTACAAACTCTAACGTAATAAAACGTTACCATAATCACGTTAATCTGTTCCGGAAAAAAACTACACGCTTTTAGCGCCACTCACTGGATATTTCACTTTGAAACTGTCGCGAAACGTGCATGACACAACGCATTTTGCGTCTTACAAAATGATGCCACATGTACATTTTTCCAATGAGCCTGGGCTGAAGGAAATATATTTTCTTTGTGTAAGGGAAACAACCATGCAACCTTTGATGAGGGCATCCAGTATCAAATACATAACTAATCCTTGTGTATAGATTTACATAGGCTATCTACATGACCTAAGGGGTAAATTTAGCATGAGGTTAGAGCTCATCAAAACGATATCACTGCACATGCAGGAGATGAATCGATTGAATGAGATTAATGGCCTCTCGTTTGAGTCAGGGCCAAAGAACTGAGGGCCCTTTCCGCCAGTCGGCCGTAAAACACTAGAGTGATTTTGTGATATTTGAAGGGTGGCAGGAACATTTGTAGCATTTATTTGGAAGTCTAGAATGTCCCCATCATTAGGGAAAGTGATGACCCTGTCAAGACCCTCCTGCACACTTAATTCCAACATTAAAGTGATAGTTCACCCGAAAATGAAAATTCTGTCATTAATTAATTAAGTCTTACGGGTTTGGAACGACATGAGGGTGAGTAATTAATTACAGAATTTTCATTTTTGGGGGAACTATCCCATGAATATTACAGCGTGAATGGAATAGCAACATGCCTGCATATTTAAAGCAGAGACTTTAAACGTCGATAATGAGTATAAATGTGTCTCACAGCAGAGGCAACAATGGATTTCAGTATAATTTTGAATGCCATTTTATTCTTATAAAACAAAGAAGAAATAGGCGAGACAGGGGTATTGTAACATGGGTTGACACTGTCATTTTAAATACATAAATTAGGTACTAAGATGAAATACCTATCATACATGAACATCATCCTTCTGAGGTGACCATAGAAGTTGGACATTTCTGTGTACAAATATAAAGGATTTACACAATTAAAAAAATATTTTGAGGGAGAAAAATCTACATGTTTACCTGTTACAATTCAAAGATAAAAGATAACTTTCAAAACAATGTTTCTTAGCAGATTAATTTTGTAAAGTTATGTTTAAGTTTGTAGTAAAGAATACCAATGCATGTCTTTTTAAATATAACCTAGCAATAAGCTAATTAAGTCATACAATTATGTGAAACTACTTTCCTCTCCATTCATTCTACACTTCCTCAAACTTCCTCATCCTCCAACAGTCTGTGTGATCTCTGTACTACTAATTTCAGGAGAAGTGCTGCAAGGCAGATTCTCCATACCATATACTCTGAGTCATGCTAAGCAGAACAAAAAGTCAATACATATTCATACAGGGCCTTCGTTAAACCAAACCCAAAACGAGTGGAGACACACATAGAAAGATTTCTGCAGAGTCTGTCTGAATGTCGACAGCAACCCTTCATTCCTTATCATAATAGAGACTCTACAAAAATGGGATTTAAAGGCACTTTTGTTTTTTTGAAAACAACCTTGCTTAAATAAATGTCATTTATAGGATATATATATATCCTATATATATATATTACATGCCTTACAAAATTAGCCTCCATCTCTTTGCATAAGGAAAAGAGGAGCAGATGCAAACTGATTATGGAGAGTAACAGCTTAGACTCACTCTTTGCTCAAAGTCAAACATCCAATCTTCACTTTGATCTTTTTTTTCTTTTTCTTTGGGTCAGAGTTATTAAATATTTACCTTGCACTGCCTGTTGTTCCTTCTGCATGCAAACAGGAAGACTTCTGGAAACGTTTCTTATTTTTAGCATGCTGCAAAGCTAACCAGGGTATTGCTTTCATCTTTTTCTTGCTTAAAGACACTATAAGATGATGACTGCAGACTCTTTCCTGCGGCAACATATTTCTTATTGAAACAGGAAATATACAGGACAATACAACATACAAAAATCAATGAGTTAACTATAAAGTCTGTCATAGATAAGGCCCTATCATACACTCGGCGCAATGCAGAGCCAGGTGCGACGCAAGTGTTTTTTGCTAGTTTCAGCCTAACGCAGTTATCATTTTCACGTCCTGTGCCACGTTGTTTAATTAGCAAATGCATTTGCGGCCATGGGCGTGCTGGTCTGAAAACGAGTTTCAGGCGCATTGTTGACACGTTGCAATTTTGAGACAACTGAAATAGATGAAATAGTTTTTTTTTTTTTTGTTATTTAAAGAGCGTGTTAGTAATGTGCGCCTTTAGGCGGGTCCACAACGTGCGTAGACTCTGCTTATTACACACACAGGGCAGCACACAAACATGCCAAATATTAAAAATAAAAGGATTACAATGTAAAAGATTAATATTGTATCCATAAAGATATGGTGGAATCCGGCTTGTCCAGTAGATCTAAGACTTTAACCTCACACACGAGTAGATCCGTTTCCTAGCTAGAGAAGCGTTCAGTTTTTCCGGTTGCAATTTCCACCTTGTTAATAGTGAATCCACCATAGCGCGAACGCAACTGGCTTTTAAAGGGAATGGGAGATTCTGGGAGATCGACCATTTTCGCCGTCGTTAAACTAGCAAAAGTGGATTCGGACACGCTCTAAGTCAAGTCAAGTCAAGTCATCTTCATTTATATAGCGCTTTTAACAATGTAGATTGTTTCAAAGCAGCTTTACAGAGATAAACGTATAATTTATGGTAACAGAGATTGTTTTGGCTTTATATCGGTTCTTTAGTAAAGTTATTTTCCAGCTAAGGTTAGTTATGATTGATTCGCTTCCGTCGCAACAATCATTTGTTATTAAATTAGGGGCCGCTAAGTGCACTTGTGCCGTGCGCTTTAGACAATGTGCTGAGATCTTAGATCGTTAAAATAGTGCCCATAGATTTCAAAAAGTATCTTAATAAATTATAAACTTATCATTCAAATGATTGGCTTATAAAAAACTATCCACAGAAATGTCCAGAATTTGCAGCTAATGCTAACAGATAGCTCTGTCCAGACCTCCTGGGAAGTAATCACTGGTGTATACTAATGTCACCAGCACCTCCACGGTTGATAAGGAACCACTAGATTCTGTATTACAGCTTCTCTGCAGTACAACTAACACACTGATGCCCTCTGCTTTCTCTAGGGACAAACAAATCAAGCCATGTATGCAGCAATGATTTATGAGCTGCCTGTAACACACTTAAGTGTGAATAGGCTATGATTTGGCTTCCTACTGAGAAGAGGGCCACAGCAGTGGAGCAGTCATGACCTTCGGCAAGGTTTTAGTTGACATGGTCTTTGTCTCTGTCTCTCTCAATACAAATCAATCACTGTAATGTCAACAACCCGGTCACTTTCAAAGCTGACAGCATTGTAGGCACTTCATATTCTATTGCATGCTGACTAGAGGATAATGAAAAAAAGATAACTGTTACATGAAAAATTTATATGGCAAGAGGTTATAATCTTTAATGTGGCTGGAAACTGAGTGTCATTTTTGGAACAGTTTCTAAGAGCAACTGGATTTTGTCTGAAATACAAGGCTGCTTAATGGGAAAAACATACTTGTTTTCCAGTAAACATATCTAAACAGGATACACTACTATAGATCAAATGTGTTTGATAAGAAAATATTATAATAAAGATTTTTCTCAACATATTGAATTGTTTTAAGCATAAACCCTTATTACATTTTGTTAGATTAATGTTTAAACAAGAAAAAGTCCTGCTCAGATGGCTTTCGTAAAAAAAGAAAAGAAAATGTAAATGGGAAATTCACGGAGTAATACAGTGCTGTGAAAGTCTATTAGGGATTTAGTTAATGAAATTGAAACAGCTTCATAATCGAATTGGAATCCTTGCTGTAAATATTTAATTTAAATGTGCTTGCCAATTAAAGTAATTTCAATCTGGTCTAGAGTGAAAACTGTACTAAATAAACTGATCAGACAAAAATCAATTATTTTTTTATTTTTTTTATTGTTTTTTTTAAAATGAGGGGTAAACATACCAGTAAAGTGTTTATTTTAAAGCAGAAACTTGCAATGAATTGCAGTTATAATGGATTTTTGAAAGCATACTACTGTAAGCCTCAAACAACTGAAAGTCTCACAATAATATGGAAGTGGCAGATATTCATGCTTGAAAAAAACAGTCTAGGCTTTTTAACTGGTGTCAGCTGGTTAAGCGGAGGCAAGCTAGTCTGACCAGCTGACAAGTGCCCAAAACCTCACTAAAACCAGCTAACCAGAATAGACATGACCATGCAGACCAGCTTATGCTTTTATGTTTTTTCAAGCATAGACTGTAAAAAAAGATGAACGACGCGTCTCCACTTCCTTCCACTGTAGAAAAATTAAGCAGAGTCTGCACAGAAGTCAAAGTCCCTGTCAAGTCAAGTCTAGCAGCCATATTTCACTCGGCAACAGCATTCTATGACTGCGCGCTTGTTTCTCTGGTCTAGGTCTACAGTCTTTGGCAGTAGTTATCCTGAGATGGAGCCATGAAGGTCCCGTTCACACTCCCGCTCCCTCAATCGCTAGCACAGCCTGTTTTTATACACAAACTTATTGGAAAAGTGAACACTTGAACATATTTCAGCATGATGAGAACTACCTAAAATGACAAAAACCTTCCAAAAAAAAAAAAAAAAGTGTAATTTAATTTTCTAGTTTGGCTCATGTCCAATTTCTATTATATGGAGGGGGTGGAGTTTATGACCTATACTGCAGCCATGTTTTGCTCTAGGAAGTGTGCGGCACACAAATTTTCAAGCCAGAGACAAGTATATAAACAATGTGGATGCATAACCCACCCTAAACCTAACCTATAGCTAGCTGCAAATGCTGTGTAAAGTTCAGCCAGCTTGGATGATGGATAGATAGCTTTGAGTTGCCATAGTAACAGATTTTAGAGCTCTACATTTTGCCAGATTTACTCAAATATTTTACTACCAAAACAGATTTACTACTTGATCTCGAAACTTAAATGAGCAATATCACATAAGTATTAAGAGTAAATCTGCAGGTTTTTTAGACTTTCAGCAGCAACTTTCTACAGCGACAGAAAAGAGGTGATATATAGAGGCGGTGACAGGCAAAACAGAAAGAAAGGAAAGATAGATGGTCGTTAGACTTCAAGCAATTCCTTCACTTCAACACAATGACCCAAGAACACTACTTTTCATCTCACCTCAAATGTCATATATCAGTAAAAGAGTAACAAGTAAGCTTAATTTCCATGAATCAGATCAAACTATCTGTTTCAATGAATTAATTAATGAACCCTTAATGCAATTTTCCAAAAAACAAATAAATATGAACATATATATGAACTATATATATATTAAGGAAGATTATGAATAGTCTTTTCATATGGAGTTTATTGTTCCCATTCTGTTTATTGTCTCAATTGTATTGTGGTGCTAACTGCCCCATTCAGTTTCAGTCCCCCCTACACACATTCACACCTCTTCTGCTGGGATATTATTCTTTTGTATTTAATATATTTACTCACACCTTTCTATTCACAGTTTTAATCCCTCATTTCTTTGATCAAACTTCTCATTTCACCTTCTTTGACATTGTATCAATTGCCTGTCTTACAAAAGAAACATTCCAATGATCTTTACTTTTCACACTTAGTTATAAAACATTATTGCTTCTGGTAGCAGGTTTACTAAAGACCTAACAAGCATGTTAGCTTAACATAGCATCAAAATATGACAATTTAGATTAAAGAAAATTTAGATATTAAAACCAAGTTCCCTTTCAAAGGAACTCGAGCTGCGTTTGAGACGCTGTGGGAACGCCCTGCGTGATTGCGTCGTGAAGCACGTGTATAATCAGTCCAATGGAAAGACGAGACGGGTGGTCATAGGCGGGTGATGTCATCGACTAGGAAACTATAAAGCACCCCTGAAACCAGACCGTGCTAGCTTCTGTGCCTTCAGCAAGCCCTCTCTGTATATCTGTCCTTGTCATATTTATTGTTGTCTGTCAAGTTCAATATATATATATATATATATATATATCACTATAATGACGAGCAAGCAAGACTTCAAGCGTTGTGTTGTTCCCTGCCCCCGTTACATCACGGGTGGGGACACAAATCAGCTTTGCGTTGCTTGTTTGGGAGTGGAGCATGCCCAGTCAGTCCTCGAGGTGGCTGACTGTGAGCATTGCGAGAAGCTGTCCGTGAGGACGCTCCGCTCCCGCCGGGCATTCTTCGAGGAGGGCGGTTCGGTTCACGCTCCCCGAGGTGCGGGTCCCGCTGCTGCCGAGGCACAGCGGTGGCTTTCATCTTGGGGTTCGCATATGGATTTAGTAGCGGGGTTTGTGACGTGCCCCGCCCTTTCTCAGCCCTTACCTGCTGAATCCAGCGCCTCTGCCCAGGAAGGAGCCCGCTCTGCGGCTTCTCCTTCCCAGGTTGAGGCACCAATGCTGCGGCTATCCAGTTCTGAGGAACTGGATGTCGTTAGTGTTGACACAGGTGATCTTCGCCAGCTCATACCTCTGTTGATGAGGAGCTAATGAAGGTCTTGACTCGTGCTGTAGCTAAATTAAATATTGACTGGCCAGCCGATGATGTTGAAATCGTATCAAAAAAGAGTCTTTTAGATGATTGATTTTTGCCATCTAGATCACCACCTCGTCGGGAACTCCCGTTTTTTTCCCGATCTCCACACCAGGGTGTCAGGATCGTGGAATAAACCGGTATCTTTCAGAGTGCATAATCCACAAACATCACTATAGTATCACAACACAAACAATTATAGTAATGTTAAGGGTATTTCTCATCATGGTTATTTGACAATGCCTCGGGCGGAAGAGACGCTTGCGAGCCATCTCTCCCCTGAGTCAGCGTCATCATTGAAAGCCCAGACGTTACCCACCAAGCCTTTAAAATCTACATCTTCGCTGGTTGGTAAAGCCTTTTCGGCAGCAGGTCAAGCCGCAGCATGCTTACACACCATGTCTATTCTTCAAGCATACCAGGCTGACCTGCTGAGGGACATGGACGATTGTGAGGAAGTTAGCGCTGACTTTCGAGAATTGCGTCGCGCAACAGATCTATCTCTCCGGGCCACCAAGGAGACGGCCAAATCTGTGGGCCGTTCTATGGCAGCCCTGTTGGCCACGGAACGTCATCTTTGGTTAAATCTGTCAGACATTAAAGATAGAAGATATTAAAGATCTGTTCTTCTGGACGCGCCGCTTTCGCCTACAAGTCTGATCGGCGACGATATAAATTGTGTCGTCAATGGGTTTCAAGAAACGAAAAAACAATCTGCGGCGTTCCAGAGGTTTCTTCCTCGCCGGTCCAATGTCCCATCCTCCGAGGAGGGTCGTAGAACGGTCAGTTCGGTAGTTTCCTGCCGGTTTGCCGCTTCAGGGCACCGAAAGACTGTTCAACCAAATCCAGAGGCCAGTCTCGAAAGACTGGTTCCCTTAGCAGAATTTCTGGCAACATGGAAACTACTACCAAATATTTCTCAGTGGGTCCTGCATATAATAGAAAAGGGTTACAGAATTCAGTTCGGTTCTCGCAGTGTTGTTTTTGGCAGCCCTTTTAGTTTTAGTTTTAGTCTTAGTCTTAGTCTTTTGGACGAAAATGCTTTTTAGTTTTAGTCACATTTTAGTCACTTATAAACTTCATAGTTTTAGTCAAGTTTTAGTCGACGAAAACACAAAAAGGTTTTAGTCAAGTTTTAGTCAATTTTAGTAAAAAAAAAAAAAAGTAGTCTTTAACAAATTAATTTAGGTTAAAAAGTATTGGAAATGGGCTTAGGATTGACAGGTTGTAGCAAGTGTTGCAATTCGAGTGTTGTAACTCAATTCAATTTGAGCTACTACAACATTACACACAGATAAAGTGGTAACAGTGGAATCACTGTTTTACTCCAAAAAAGCCAGGAATAAAAACATTCTTACTTTGGCAATTGTGGCTTTATTATATAATTAGTTAAATAATAATTTATGTTATAATTTATGCTATAATCTAAGTTATATAATAATTATATATTACTTTGTACCAATTAGCCTACTAAACTAATGCTCGGACACACTCGGTCTCTCTCACGCGCAGACACACTCGGTCTCTCTCGCGTACGCTCGGTCTCTCTCGCGTACGCTCGGTCTCTCTCGCGTGCAGACACACTCGGTCTCTCTCGCGCACTGTCGCTCGCGCAGTTCGTTTCGCTTTTGTCCAGTCCGGCGCCTCATATCGAAGATGTGTGGCGAGTGACTAGCCGCAGCCGCAGGTGTGTTGTTGTTGTGTGGAATCTGGTGCGCGGCATGGCGGCAGCCGGGTGGTGGGCGTACCCAAAACAAGGATAGGAAGCGGCAGCATTGCTGATACTTTTTTAGCTCAAAACAGACAGATTTCACGCAAAATAGGCAGAAATGACATGCATTGTGAACGTCAGACTTAAAATCATTTTCGTTCCGTCTCGTCTCGTCAACGAAAACTCGAAAACGTCTCGTCATGTTTTAGTCACCTTAGAGCCATTTTTAGCTAGTCATCGTCGCGTTATCGTCATAAAAAAAAGATGCGTCAACGAAATCATTTCGTTATCGTCATCGTTGACGAAAACAACATTGGGTTCTCGTCCGCCCAGATTTCAATGGGTCCTTCCCACAGTGGTGGACTCTGAGCAGGCTCTGGTTATGGAGCAGGAAGTACTGACGCTTCTAGAAAAAGGGGCTATAGAAAGGGTTTCTCCTCCCAGAAGAGAGTCAGGGTTTTACAGCCGTTACTTAATTGTTCCAAAGAAGGATGGGGGGTTGCATCCTATTCTAGATCTGCGTCAATTAAACAGCAGAGTTCAGAAAAGTTCATAATGCTTACACTCAAACAGATTGTGTCACAGATTCAGTCCGAGGACTGGTTTGTCACAATAGACTTGAAGGACGCGTACTTCCATGTATCCATCCATCCTCATCACAGGAAGTTCCTGAGGTTCGCTTTTGGGGGCGAAGCATACCAGTATCGGGTTCTTCCCTTCGGCCTAGGTTTATCACCCTTTACAAAATGCGTGGATGCAGCTCTGGCTCCTCTGAGACTCCAGGGCATTCGCGTATTAAATTATATCGACGATTGGTTGATTCTAGCTCAGTCCGAGCAGATGGCAGTGGCGGCGATGCCTACGTGCCTTGGTCATGTGGAAGAAACCTTGGTTCCTCGCCCAGGGCCCAGTGCTGGGGGCTTCTTGATGACGTGTAACGCTATCGAGGGATGCTTCCCTCACAGGATGGGGGGCGGTCATGAGTGGCCGCTCGGCGAAAGGTCTTTGGCAGGACCATCAATGTTCTTGGCACATAAATCGGCTAGAAATGATGGCGGTATTTCGAGCACTCAAATATTTCCTGCCAGACCTGAGAGGTCACCATGTGCCTGTCCGCACGGACAACACATCGGTGGTCTCCTATATCAACCATCAGGGGGGTCTGAGGTCACGTCACCTATGCAAGCAGGCCCATCAGATCCTCCTATGGGCCCAGGGGAAATTGCTGTCACTCAGGGCAGTATATATTCCGGGGCATCAGAATCTGGGAGCGGATATCCTGTCGAGGCAGGGGCTGAGGCCCGGGGAGTGGAGACTTCACCCCGAGGTGGTGGAGCTCCTTTGGGAGAAATTTGGTCAAGCTCAAGTCGACCTGTTCGCATCATCAGTGGTTCTCCCTTACGCACCCAGCTCCTCTCGGATTGGATGCGATGGTGCAGGTGTGGCCGAGGCTACACCTGTACGCATTTCCCCCGATATCCATGCTTCCGGGTGTTCTGAAGAGGGTTCGCCGGGAAGGGGCCCGTCTGCTATTAGTAGCCCCTCACTGGCCGGCCCGAGTGTGGTTCTCGGACCTAGTGTCCCTTCTAGACGGCTCTCCCATGGAGATTCCGGTCAGTAGGGACCTGCTATCCCAAGCAGGGGGCACAATATTTCACTCTCATCCGGAGTTGTGGAAACTGTGGGCCTGGCCTCTGAGGGGGCCCGGCTTATAGAATCCGGTCTCTTGACTAAGGTCGTTGAGACCATTCTCCATTCCAGAGCACCTTCTACAAGAAAACTTTATGCACTGAAATGGAAATTATTCTCTGCCTGGTGTGGTGAACGTCACCTAGATCCTGTTAACTGCCCTGTTGGTACAGTTTTTGATTTCTTGCAAGACCGTTTCTCTGCTGGATTATCTCCTTCTACCTTAAAGGTATATGTGGCGGCTATATCGGCCTACCACACCCCTCTGGGGGGCACTTCTCTTGGGAGAGATCCTCTTATTATTCGTTTTCTCCTTGGTACATTGAGGTTGAGACCTGCATTGCACTCTAGAGCACCGGCTTGGGATTTGGCCATTGTACTTGAGGGTCTGGCTTTGGCTCCCTTCGAGCCCATTGAAGAGGTTTCAGAAAAGTTCCTCACTCTAAAAACTTTATTTCTTCTCGCTATTTCTTCTATCAAGAGAATTGGAGATTTGCAAGCCTTGTCGGTTGCTCCTTCATGTTTGGAATTTGCACCTGGTATGGTGAAGGCATTTCTTCACCCTAGACCGGGTTACATCCCTAAGGTCCCTACTAATGTTGCGGGCCCAATAGTGCTGCAGGCCTTTTATCCTCCACCATTTAATACCCAAGATCAGGAAAAACGTAATCTGTTATGTCCCGTTCAGGCTGTGGATGCTTACGTTCACAGAGCTGCCCTGTGGCGTAAATCAGAGCAATTATTTGTCTGCTTCGGGTCACCTAAGAAAGGTTGCCCTGCATCTAAACAGGTAATGAGCAAGTGGGTAGTTGAGGCTGTCTCACTTGCTTATGAAGCGGCCGGCCAGCCTTCACCCTTGGCTGTTCGGGCCCATTCTACGAGGAGTATGGCTGCCTCTAAGGCTTTAATTTCGGGAGTTTCTCTTCAGAATATTTGTAATGCGGCGGGCTGGTCCTCACCACATACATTTGTCAGAATTTATGATCTAGACCTCTCCACTCCTGGGGCTAGGTTGCTTGCTTCTTAGTGTGCGCAAGGACTTCACACAGATCGAGCATACGACCATTATGGCGTAGTGGGTATGGGGTTCCCACAGCGTCTCAAACGCAGCTTGAGTTCCCTTGAAAGGGAACGTGACGCTGCGTTCGCCTGCCATACTTCCTGCATGCCCTGATCGACCTGCTTCAGGCTTACCAGAGGCTAGCGCGGTCTGGTTTCAGGGGTGCTTTATAGTTTCCTGGTCGATGACGTCACCTGCCTATGACGTCTCGTCTTTCTATTGGACTGATTATACACGTGCTTCATGCAGGGCGTTCCCACAGCTTCTCAAACGCAGCATCACATTCCCTATCAGGGAACCAGGGTTACATACGTAACCTGAGACGTTTTTGTAACTCATAATTCATAATGTTACTCGAGCGTTTGAAATAGCTTCTGTGATCCCATATGGCTTCTTATCACAGAACGAGACAGAAAATATATATTATTATATAGTATTCTATAATCTATGTCGTGATAAGGCTATGTTGATTAACATTGCATCATAAATACTAAACTTTATTCCTATGAAAATACCCAAGAAGTCTTGAAGAACACTGATCCTACCCGATACTTCTTCTCAGGTAAGAAGAACAATCCGAGCACAGTGTGTGATGTTGTTTCGATCTCTTCTAAACTCTAAAAGCTCCAGTTTCTCTAGCTGAGGAGAAAAATATGAGCATAGTGTGAGATAATAATGAGATCTAAAACTTTAAAAGAGACCATTGTGAGAGTGTTAAAGTTTTTGTCTCAGGAGACAAGTGCGAGAAGTCAGAGACTCAAACCAAAGTCTCCATTTGATGTTAAAGTAACCTCATTTTTGTATAGGAAAACATTTGAGATGTTAAAGAGATCTCATTTTAGATTTTTCTTTCCTCTGGGAATATCCCTAAACTCTTAAATCTTTATTTAGTCTACTTCTATGTGGATGAGACCATTGTTCCAGTCACACGGAGACAAATCAACTGATACCAAACATCTGAAAATCACTTGCATGCACAGATGCCTGTGTTTTATTTCATACATTGTGTTTGGATTGTTTGTATCTCAGGAGATCAGAGTATCTGATGTTCTTTCAGAAAGCATAGAGCAACATAAGCTGGTTAGTGTGGGTCTGGTGCTTGTCTAGCAGGTAAGCCATCAAGACCAGCGTCAAACCATCTTGACCCAGCATGGAAATTCATTCGGTCTTAAAAAGCCTGTTCAGCAGAGCATAGCAAAATTTCAGTCCAAAAATTAGGCAGATCCTTGGCAGGAGAGTACCTGAAACCTGCCGTTGCATTGTAAGAATGTTTTCCAGCTATGGAGTCTTACTAAGACGTCAGGCGTGCTCACGGGCGTAATTTCCTATGGGGACAGGGGGACATAACAGTAGTCACTAATTCACTCTGTCATTAAAGTTAACCAAAGAACAAAGGGGAACAGAGAAAATTACTAACTGCTCTTGACTAAAGAACGCTTGTAGCTTTAATAAGGATTAATCTATATTTAATTTATAATTTATGCAGTGCGGACTGTTTTATAACCTTATTCAATTTCTGTATATTTCATACCTGTTAGACAGGAAAGGCACAGGTAAATAAGACATTTATTATGGGTTTATGTGAGGATTGTTCTAAGTTCACTTAAATTAAAGGTTGTTATATTTTTTGAAGCCTAATAAATGTTTAAAATTTGGGGGGAAATCATTTTCATCGAGACATCAGTAGCTATATTAATATCAGTGATACTGGCCTTCATTCATAAAAAGAAGCCATTAAACAATTATTTTAAATATACTGTCCTTATGTTGTTTCTACATTACATTGGAAATTGAGTCTCACATTATTTACATTTTATTTACACACAAAACATTAATGGCTAACATTTTTGACTTTATAAAATGATTCTCTCAAGTCTTGGCGATTGACCCCTATTAAACAATAAAGAAAGTAAGACATCTTTTTCTTATACATAGTTTAGTAGCCTACTATTCTTTTTGGCAGAATTGATCATTATAATCAAAATATTTCCTGGATTTTGTATCACCATAGTCCCTAAATGTATGTAAATGCAGGAAATGGGATTCAAATCGAAAACATTTTCCCCCATTTTGTGTCCCCCCCCACTTCTCAAACCAAAGTTACACCCTTGTGCTGATGAGGCACAAAACGAAGCCTTTTCACGCTCCCTAACAGTCCAAGATTTGCTTGCCAAAGCATCAAAAGACTGCAGACACAGGCAGCTGTCTGGCCAGCACTAATCTGAATTAAACTCCAGCGAAATAAACAAATCTTAGAGAAGGGCAGTAATGTAATGGTGAAAGTGCTGTGAAAACCAGTCTTCGAGATAAATGGCTCCTTGCTGTCTAAACAAGATGAGAAAATCTTTCATGGAGAAGTCCTCCTGTGATTTGTGATGGTCTCTTTGTCTCGGGTCATAGCACACTAATGCACATTTATTTCTCATATCAGAGTCTTTAGAGCATGCCCACATCAAAAAAGTTCTCGCAGTAAGAGACCATTACCATATGAAGACCTCATCTTGCTCTGCGTGTAACCGGCCTCCTACTGCGTTGATGAGCATTGCCAATATGTCTCACACTAATCAATGAATCCTTGTCCAGTTTTAAGCAATGATCAATGGCAAAAGATGAAAATGAATTCTAAATGAAGCAATGATTAAAATCCAAGGTTACAGACAGAAACCATCTGAACCCCCCTCCTCCTCCCCCCAAAAAACGGTTGACTATTTGTAATGTGGAAAGACCCCATGCTGTGAAACAGCCTAGAACAATTTTTAATGCAGTCCACCCTAAAAAAAACACCCCCGGCACTGCATCAGAGGAGACAGGACGTGACATGTGGCCAACCAGCCATATGTTCTCTCCATGAGATGGATTTAGAAGGATCACTCCGATAGAAAAGAGGGAGAACAAAACTGGGTAAAATGGCGGGATAAATAGCGAATCAAATCTAGGTCGCCTGTCTCCTGGTTGGAATAGCATTACGGCATGATCATTGTGAGTGACCTAGTTCTTTGTGGCGCTGGACATTTCAAAAGCAAGCTGTCTTAGAAACTTGACTTGCAAATTAGGAGCACACACATACCTCCAGCCATCCAATGACCATGAAGCCAGAAGATCAGAGAGCATCAAAGAGCCACCCAATGGAAATGACTGTCAACTGTTCTACTGTAGGCCGACACAGTTAAAAGCACCTTTTGTGCATGTGAGAGCTTATTGTCATTCCTCTTTGTAATCCCCTTAAAGACCCACTCCGATGAAAATCATGTTTTTCTAGGTGTTAACATGTTCTTGTGGCATTTTTTTTATGCTATATCTTGAGAAAAATAAGCTCAAAGTTGTATTTCTGAGTATTTCTGCATTCAAATGCCTGTGAATCAGTTGCAGACGCTAAAATGCCGGCTAAAATAGACTGGAGTTGTGACGTAGTAACTCCACTGGGCGGGGCCACAAGCTCATACTCCCCTCCGCCCCGCCCGCTCAGGTTCTGAGGAGTAGAGAAGACGATGGCGGATCAATACCTATGTGCGGTAGCGGGTTGCAATGCTAAGAGGAGAGATATTGGTATTAGCTTTCATGCTTTACCAAAACATGTTGCTGTGAGAGATGAATGGATTACGTTCCAGGGTTCCAGACTGCGACCATTTTTTGAGAATGTGCGAGTTAAAATTTTATGTGGTCGCATTTGTGCGAGTGCATGGTCATGTACTCATAGGCGTAATTTGCGGGTGGGACGGGTGGGACATGTCCCCACCACTTTTTGCCAGGGTCGATATTGTCCCCATCACTTTTTAAAACATCTCGCGGCACGAATGTACCAATTCTACAAATAAATAAAACATCTCCAGTTAACTGGCAGAGCATTCATTTCGTTCGTTTTTTAAATAAAAGACGATCTAGCGCTCAAATGTGTTTTTTAAATCAAGTGATCAAAGTGCTCGTTGGCGCTGCGATCAGTGGCGCGGATACAGTGTTTTCGGTGGACCGCACAGTCTTCACTCGGACGCGCGCTTCAGTCCGTTGCGGATACTCTCTATTCGTTCTGGTGAAATCACAAAACATAATGCACACAAACGTGCCCCTGCTTGATATACAACCACTGATGAACATAAACGGTTTTGATGAAAAAAAAAAAAAAAAAAACTATGCGAGAGCAGATTAGAACCCAGAACCTCTGACACGGTTGGCGAAAGTTCTACCACTGGACCATTAAGATACACGTTAGTCAAGCAGCGGATACATATATCAGGTTACATCTCATTAAACGACAAATTAAACCCCATGTAGCCTACTATTTAAATCGATTGAAGGTCATCGTAATGTTATTGTTCATATATCTGATTTAGCATTTTATTAGCAACCCCCCCACCCCACCCCACCCCACCCCACCCCACCTGTCCCACCCACTTTTTAAAACAAAGTTACGCCACTGCATGTACTACTCAGTTAAATTCACGCATGAATTTTCCTGCATTGAACTTGTTTTAGCGCCCGCCAAAGTGAATTTTTGTCCCGCCAAAGTCTTATTTGATCGGTGAGTAATGTAGATGAACTGCTGCGCTTGTGACAGGACATGTTTATAACTGAAAGAACGAGCAGAGAGAGAGACCCGGACGCGCGCGCGCGCGCACTCTCTGTCTTCGGAGCCAGGCGAAAATGTAAACAAGACCTCACCGTCTCCAAACTAAGCGCTGTCTTGCTCTCTCTCCCTCGCACATATTAATCAAAATAAATCGAAACGGCGGTAAAAGGTCGGAAGACCAAAGTTTCATGTGGAGCATTCGAAGATTTTTTTTTCTTTTTCTGAATTGCCGCTGGGTGTGAATTGTGCTAAAAAAGTTGCCTTATCTTCTCTGAAAAGCGTTCCGGACATTCAGCTGACATAAAACAACACTTTAATTAAACGAAAAAAACTATCCAGTGATGAAATGTTTTCTGTGTTGACAGAAAGAAAGAAAGACAGAAAGAGGCTGTTGCTGCCTATGTATCTCGCTTCAGCCAACGGCTCCGCCCACAACGCAGAGGCGAATTGCTAATGAGCTACTGCCGCTCTGCTGAAGCGAAGTCCCAGAAAACGGCACAGGTTTCGTGATTTTGGCTAAAAACGGCATAATCATCATTTAAAGACCACTGAGAATGTTTAAAAATAGCTCAAAATATGATCGGAGTGGGACTTTAATAGACCCGAACACGTTTTTAAAACAAATTCAGTGAGAGAACACTTTTTTTATGATCAATCCCCCTTGATCAATATGTCATGAAATATTCACACACTGTGTTTATTTGGATTCCTGCAATGACCCATAACCCTAACCTAACATAAAACTGTAACTGTTGTAGCAGCAAATGCAAATCATGTGATTTCATGCCATGTCATAATTACAGTAATTACGAGATTTCAACTGCTTTCATGTCCTCGTAGAGCTTGTAATTACAATTTGTAAGCTGGGAATTTTCTGAGAGCTCCTACTTGTACCATGCGACCGCTGTACCACCTGACCGCATCACTTTTATTTAATAGTGTTGCCACAGAAACACAGACTGAGGATGTGAACAGCTCCGAATAGAATGTCACGCGTTGTCATCTCGAAATTATGGTAATATCAACATGGCATAAACGCATATATATATATATACATATACATACATATATGCTTCTTCTAATGCTGATAGGATAGAAGACGTGGTAATTGCTGATGACGATTTGTTTGGATAGATTATTTGAACGTGCTCCTCCCGAACTTTGTTAATAAAACATAATTTCATTTGAACTAGCCACCAGAGTGGTTCCCCGATAAATAAATGTTCCTCTAGGGCCATTTCCTGGTTGCATTCGCACCGCCAGTAGGAACTCTGAAGTGACGTGAGCCGCGCTTGTTGTTGTGACTTTTAATTTGACGGTGCGGTGGACATTTATTTTGACCGTGCTGAGAAAAAAAGAAGCCTCATATGTTTAACAGTCCTGTCTAATACGTAGATAGAACGTATTATACAGTTAGATAGAACTGTTATACATATAAATTAGACACTGTATTAAAAAGTATTAGCGTTTGTCGTGTGGTTGATGTAAGTGTCGCTAGCTGAGCATAAATACATAATCATGTTTCACTTGGTCCCCTCAAAGTTGCGTTGGATTCTCTCCTTAGCGTAAAGGTTGAGAGGTCTATCTATCACTGTTTTCCATGTTAGCAGAGTTAGTTTGTGAAGTAAATATAAAGGCTATAATCTGAGTGTGTACAATTTTTGTAAAAAAAAAAGTAATACATTTTTTTTAATGGTGTTTGCTGGTGTTTCACATACATTTGGCCAATCAGCGCACACTTACGTCACTGGAAGTTTATTTGAAACCTAGAAATCAACAGAAAGGTTGAGGTTGAAAAAAATAAAATAAAAAAAATTTGTCGCACCAAATGGTAATACATTTGGAAATTTATCTTATTTTTTTTTTCTGATCAAACTTTGCACTTAAATTGCTATTTTTTTGTGAACATATTTTTTTTATTTTTGTTTTACAATACAAGTACAATACAGGATTTTCACAAAAAAAAAAAAAAAAAAACTAAAAAAAATAAATAAAAATAACCACCCTCCCTACCTCAACAAGAGAACCATAAAGGTATATTCACACCCAATAGATAATAATAATAATAACTAGAATGTACATTTCCTGAAGAAAATGTGAAGTGGTGCTTGCAGTGGCAAAACTCGCCACTCGGTTGCTAAGGGTGTTGTACATGATTGCATACGAGCCAACAACCATGTCTGTACGATGTTGTGGAGCTATAATATGGCTTCTATATGTTGCAATATGGTTGCTAGGTAGCTTTAAACGGTTGCTAAGGAGTGGTTACACAGTTACCATGATGATATTTACAGACTGGTTTCCCAACCGAAACAAACAAGCACACCCCCATGTCTATACGATGTTCTGGTGCTGAGATATAGCTCATTCATGTGTTTGTACGGTTGCTAGGGTACGCCAAATGGTTGCTAAGGTTTGTTTATACAGTTTATGGGGTAATATTTAAAGAGTATTTGCAGGTCTGGGTCAAAAAATGCCCAACTCTGTGTTTTTACAATGTTTTGATGCTGAGATATGGCTTGTAAATGTTGTTCAATGGTTGCTAGGGGCCTGTAACTGGTTGCTAGGGCGTGGCTATGAAGTTGTTATGTCACTACTTATTGGCTGCTTGATAGGATGAATCAAAAGAGCCCAACCCCAAGGCTCTATGACCTTCTGAGCCAAAGATATGATTTTGCTAATTTCGTGCCTATGTTAAGTCTATGGGACATTTTTCGGCTAATTTTTCGCCCGCCAGACGAACATCTTACACCCGATCGCTTATAAAAGTCATAGCACACCTCTCCTCAATAAACCGGTCGATTTGATACCTCATTCAGGGGTCTGTGACAAACGGTGTGGGGCGAGTTACGCGCCGAAGTTTTGTCTAGGTGAATAGTAATCACAACACTAGAATGTACATTTCCTGAAGAAAATGTGAAGTGGTGCTTGCAGTGGCAAAACTCGCCACTGGGCAGATGCTAACACAATTAACATGTTGTGATACCATGATATACCACGTTTTAGCATTATTTACCACGATTTACCATGTTTCTAAGATGATTTACTACGATTTACCACATTCCAGCATGATTTACTATGATTAACATGTTGTTAAAATGATGCTAGCATGCTTTTAACAAGATGTTAACATGATTAGCATTTTGGTAGCATGATGCTAGCATGTTTAGCATGTTGCTAGCATGCTTTTAACAAGATGTTAGCATGATTAGCATTTTGCTAGCATGTTTTTAGCTAGATGCTAACATGATTAGCATGTTGCTAGCATTATGCTAGCTTGATTAACATGTTGTTAGCATGATGCTAGCTTGAATAAGCATTTTGCTAGCATGATGCTAGCTTAATTAGCATGATGTTAGCATGATGCTAACTTGATTAGCATGTTGGTAGCTTGATGCTAGCATGATTAGCATGTTGCTAGCATGTTTTTAGCTAAATGCTAACATGATTAGCATGTTGTTAGCATTATGCTAGCTTGATTAGCATGTTGCTAGCATGATGCTAGCTTGATTAGCATGTTGCTAGCATTATGCTAGCTTGATTAACATGTTGTTAGCATGATGCTAGCTTGAATAAGCATTATGCTAGCATGATGTTAGCATTATGCTAGCTTAATTAGCATGTTGGTAGCTTGATGCTAGCATGATTAGCATGTTGCTAGCATGTTTTTAGCTAGATGCTAACATGATTAACATGTTGCTAGGATTATGCTAGCTTGATTAGCATGTTGCTAGCATGATGCTAGCTTGATTAGCATTTTGCTAGCTTGATTAGCATGTTGTTAGCATAATGCTTGCATTATTAGCATGTTGCTAGCTTGATTAGCATGATGCTAGCATGATGCTAGCTTGATTAGCATGTTGCTAGCATGATGCTAGCATGATTAGTATGTTGCTAGCATGTTTTTAGCAAGATGCTGTTGCCAGGTGGTTGCTAGGGTTTTTTGGGTGGTTGCTATGGTGTTGCTAGGCAGTTTGCTAAGGTGTTCTGGGTGGTTGCTAGGCAGTTGCTAGGGTATTCTTGGTGGTTGCTAGGGCGTTGCTAGGTGGTTGCTAGGGTGTTCTGGGTGGTTGCTATGGTGTTGCTAGGCAGTTGCTATGGCATTCTGGGTGGATGCTAGGGCATTGCTAGGCGGTTGCTAGGGTGTTCTGGGTGGTTGCTAGGCGTTCTGGGTGGTTACTAGGCAGTTGCTAGGGTGTTCTGGGTGGTTGCTAGAGTTTTTTGGTGGTTACTAGAGCATTTCTAAACGTTGCTAGGGTGTTCAGGGTGGTTGCTAAGGTATTTTTGGTAGTTGCTATGGTGTTACTAGGTGGTTGGTAGTTGTCAAATATGGTTACTATGGAGTTTTTATAGAGTTCTTAAAATCTTTAATAACGAGTTCCTTCAGTACGGCACTCGGCCTGCGGCCTCGTGCCTATGGCCGAATAGGCACAAGCATGGAGCAATATCGCAAGGCTACGAGTGTGATATTGCTTTAAAAAATGTAAAAAAAATGTTTTTATATTATTTATTGGTTTAGGGTGGTTGCTAGGGAGCTCTTTGTGGTTGCTAGGGTGCTGTAACTGGTTGCTAGGGTGTGGCTATCAAGATTGTAGGCCATTACTTATTGGCTGCTTGATAATATAAATCCTCTGAGGGAGAGAGAGAGGGAGAGAAACGCAGGGGTGTCAGGCCCTTTGGAGTGGTGTGTGTGAAAACGGCAGTTGGGATTCAAATGTTTTTAGAACTCCCCATGTTAAGTCAATGGGACTTTTTTGGCCGCTTTTTCGTCCGCTGTGCGAACATCGTACACCCGATCGCTTAGAAAAGTCATAGCACACCTCTCCTCAATGAGCCGGTCGATTTGACACCTCACTCAGGGGTCTGTGACAAACGGTGCGGGGCAAGTTACGCGCCAAACTTTGTGTGGAATAATAAGAATAATAATAACTAGAATGTACATTTCCTGAAGAAAATGTGAAGTGGTGCTTGCAGTGGCAAAATTCGCCACCCGGTTGTTAGGGTGTTGTACATGATTGCATACGAGCCAACAACCATGTCTGTATGATGTTTTGGGGCTGAAATATGGCTTCTATATGTTGCAATATGGTTGCTAGGTAGCTTTAAACGGTTGCTAAGGTGTGGTTACATAGTTACCATGATGATATTTACAGACTGGTTTCCCAACCGAAACAAACAAGCACACCCCCATGTCTATACGATGTTCTGGTGCTGAGATATAGCTTATTCTTGTGTTTGTACGGTTGCTAGGGTACTCCAAATGGTTGCTAAGGTTTGTTTATACAGTTTATTTGCAGGTCTGGGTCAAAAAATGCCCAACTCTGTGTTTTTACAATGTTTTGTTGCTGAGATATGGCTTGTAAAGGTTGTTCAATGGTTGCTAGGGGCCTGTAACTGGTTGCTAGGGCGTGGCTATGAAGTTGTTATGTCACTACTTATTGGCTGCTTGATAGGACGAATCAAAAGAGCCCTACCCCAAGCCTCTATGACCTTCTGAGCCAAAGAAATTATTTTTCAAATTTTGTGCTTATGTTAAGTCTATGGGACATTTTTCGGCTAATTTTTCGCCCGCCAGACGAACATCTTACACCCGATCGCTTATAAAAGTCATAGCACACCTCTCCTCAATAAACCGGTCGATTTGACACCTCATTCAGGGGTCTGTGACAAACGGTGTGGGGCGAGTTACGCGCCGAAGTTTTGTCTAGGTGAATAGTAATCACAACACTAGAATGTACATTTCCTGAAGAAAATGTGAAGTGGTGCTTGCAGTGGCAAAACTCGCCACTGGGCAGATGCTAACACAATTAAAGCTGCCGTCGGCAACATTTTTTTGATCATATTCAGTGTAATCGACACTATAATCCGACAGAACAACATAAATAAGGTGGTTTTAGAAAAAAACCCGAGCTTCTAACTCCACCTGGAGCGTGTTATTTGTTTTGCAAAAATCCAGCGCTCCCGCTTCATCAGGTCCAATCAGCGCAGGGGGGTGTGAGATCTGACTGTCAATCACAGGTCGTGCACACGCCACAGATCCCCCCTCACTCGCGCACGTTAATATCACATGCACACGCCACGCCTGAAGTTCGCCTGGAGATTGCATGAAGCGTGATGGCGGAGAGAAAATCTACTAACAAGCTTCCAATTCCTCGGTTATTGCTATCTATGGGTAGATTAGCCAGGGCAGTCTACCTCCGAGTCCATGGTGTTGATAGATGCTGAAGAGACGGACGCGTTCACAGAAAATCAGGTACACACGCACAGTGACGCACTGACGAGCACAACCTCGATGGGAGGGTGCTCGCTGGTAGTGGGGAGGGGCATGAGAGTTGTAAACATTCAAAATTTTGGCTAATCGACCCAATCTGCCAGACTTGCCGACGGCAGCTTTAACATGTTGTGATACCATGATATACCACGGTTTAGCATTATTTACCACGATTTACCATGTTTCTAAGATGATTTACTACAATTTACCACATTCCAGCATGATTTACTATGATTAACATGTTGTTAAAATGATGCTAGCATGATTAGCATGTTGTTAACATGATTAGAATGTTGGTAGCATGATGCTAGCATGCTTTTAACAAGATGTTAACATGATTAGCATTTTGCTAGCATGTTTTTAGCTAGATGCTAACATGACTATAATGTTGCTAGCATTATGCTAGCTTGATTAACATGTTGTTAGCATGATGCTAGCTTCAATAGCATTTTGCTAGCATGATACTAGCTTGCTAGCATGATTAGCATGTTGCTAGCATGATGCTAGCTTGATTAGCATGATGTTAGCATGTTGCTAGCATGTTTTTAGCTAGATGCTAACATGATTATCATGTTGCTAGTATTATGATAGCTTGATTACCATGTTGCTAGCATGATGCTAGCTTGATTAGCATGTTGCTAGCATTATGCTAACTTGATTATCATGTTGCTAGCATGATGCTAGCTTGATTAGCATGTTGGTGGCATGATGCTAGCATGATTAGCATCTTGCTAGCATGATGTTAGCTTGATTAGCATGATGTTAGCATGATGCTAGCTTGATTAGCATGTTGCTAGCATGATGCTAGCATGATTAGAATGTAGCTAGCATGTTTTTAACAAGATGCTGTTGCCAGGTGGTTGCTAGGGCGTTGCTAGGTGGTTGCTAGGGTGTTCTGGGTGGTTGCTATGGTGTTGCTAGGCAGTTGCTATGGTATTCTGGGTGGATGCTAGGGCTTTGCTAGGCAGTTGCTAGGCGGTTGCTAGAGTATTATTGATGGTTGCTAGGGATTTGCTATGTGGTTGCTAGGGTGTTTTGGGTGGTTGCTATGGTGTTGCTAGGCAGTTGCTAGGGTGTTCTGGGTGGTTGCTAGGCCTTTTTATAGAGTTCTTAAAATCTTTAATAACGGGGCCGTGTAGACAAGCATGGAGCGATATCACAAGGCTACGAGTGTGATATTGCTTTAAAAATAAAAAAAATACAAATAAATGTTTTTTATTGGTTTAGGGTGGTTGCTAGGGAGCTCTTAGTGGTTGCTAGGGTGCTGTAACTGGTTGCTAGGGTGTGGCTATGAAGATTTTAGGCCATTACTTATTTGTTGCTTGATAATATAAATCCTCTGAGGGAGAGAGAGAGGGAGAGACGCAGGGGTGTCAGGCCCTTTGGAGTGGTGTGTGTGTGAAAACGTCGGTTTGGATTTGAATTTTTTTAGAATGCCCAATGTTAAGTCAATGGGACTTTTTTGGCCGCTTTTTCGTCCGCTGTGCGAACATCGTACACCCGATCGCTTAGAAAAGTCATAGCACACCTCTCCTCAATGAGCCGGTCCATTTGACACCTCACTTAGGGGTCTGTGACAAACGGTGCGGGGCAAGTTACGCGCCAAACTTTTGTCCGGAATAATAAGAAGAAGAATAATAAGTATGAGCAATAACAATAGTGTTGCTTTAAAAAAGCACCACTAACTAGAATGTACATTTCCTGAAGAAAATGTGAAGTGGTGCTTGCAGTGGCAAAACTCGCCACTGGGCAGATGCTAACACAATTAACATGTTGTGATACCATGATATACCACGTTTTAGCATTATTTACCACGATTTACCATGTTTCTAAGATGATTTACTACGATTTACCACATTCCAGCATGATTTACTATGATTAACATGTTGTTAAAATGATGCTGGCATGATTAGCATGTTGTTAACATGATTAGCATGTTGGTAGCATGATGCTAGCATGATTAGCATGTTGCTAGCATGCTTTTAACAAGATGTTAGCATGATTAGCATTTTGCTAGCATGTTTTTAGCCAGATGCTAACATGATTAGCATTATGCTAGCTTGATTAACATATTGTTAGCATAATGCTAGCTTGAATAGCATTTTGCTAGCATGATGCTAGCTTAATTAGCATATTGGTAGCATGATTAGCATGTTGCTAGCATGATGCTAGCTTGATTAGCATTATGTTAGCATGATGCTAGCTTGATTAGCATGTTGGTAGCTTGATGCTAGCATGATTAGCATGTTTTTAGCTAGATGCTAACATGATTAGCATGTTTCTAACATAATGCTAGCTTGATTAGCATGTTGCTAGCATGATGCTAGCTTGATTAGCATGTTGCTAGCATTATGCTAGCTTGATTAGCATTATGTTAGCATGATGCTAGCTTGATTAGCATGTTGGTGGCTTGATGCTAGCATGATTAGCATGTTGCTAGCATGTTTTTAGCTAGATGCTAACATGATTAGCATGTTGCTAGCATAATGCTAGCTTGATTAGCATGTTGCTAGCATGATGCTAGCTTGATTAGCATTTTGCTAGCATTATGATAGCTTGATTAGCATGTTGCTAGCATGATGTTAGCTTGATTAGCATGTTGGTAGCATAATGCTAGCTTGATTAGCATGTTGCTAGCATGATGCTAACATGATTAGTATGTTGCTAGCATGTTTTTAGCAAGATGCTGTTGCCAGGTGGTGGTTGCTAGGGTTTTCTGGGTGGTTGCTATGGTGTTGCTAGGCAGTTGCTAAGGTGTTCTGGGTGGTTGCTAGGCAGTTGCTAGGGTATTCTTGGTGGTTGCTAGGCAGTTGCTAGGGTATTCTTGGTGGTTGCTAGGGCATTGCTAGGTGGTTGCTATGGTGTTGCTAGGCAGTTGCTAGGGTGTTCTGGGTGGTTGCTAGGCGTTTTGGGTGGTTACTAGGCAGTTGCTAGGTTTTCTGGGTGGTTGCTAGGCAGTTGCTAGGGTGTTCTGGTTGGTTGCTAGAGTTTTTTGGTGGTTACTAGAGCATTTCTAGACGTTGCTAGGGTGTTCAGGGTGGTTGCTAAGGTATTTTTGGTAGTTGCTATGGTGTTACTAGGTGGTTGGTAGTTGTCAAATATGGTTACTATGGAGTTTTTATAGAGTTCTTAAAATCTTTAATAACGAGTTCCTTCAGTACGGCACTCGGCCTGCGGCCTCGTGCCTATGGCCGAATAGGCACAAGTATGGAGCAATATCGCAAGGCTACGAGTGTGATATTGCTTTAAAAAATGTAAAAAAAAATTTTTTATATTATTTATTGGTTTAGGGTGGTTGCTAGGGAGCTGAGAGTGGTTGCTAGGGTGCTGTAACTGGTTGCTAGGGTGTGGCTATGAAGATTTTAGGCCATTACTTATTGGCTGCTTGATAATATAAATCCTCTGAGGGAGAGAGAGAGGGAGAGAAACGCAGGGGTGTCAGGCCCTTTGGAGTGGTGTGTGTGAAAACGGCAGTTGGGATTCAAATGTTTTTAGAACTCCCCATGTAAAGTCAATGGGACTTTTTTGGCCGCTTTTTCGTCCGCTGTGCAAACATCGTACACCCGATCGCTTAGAAAAGTCATAGCACACCTCTCCTCAATGAGCCGGTCGATTTGACACCTCACTCAGGCGTCTGTGACAAACGGTGCGGGGCAAGTTACGCGCCAAACTTGTGGCGGAATAATAAGAAGAAGAAGAAGAAGAATAATAAGTATGAGTGACAATAACACTAGTGGTGCTTTGAAAAAGCACCACTAACTAGAATGTACATTTCCTGAAGAAAATGTGAAGTGGTGCTTGCAGTGGCAAAACTCACCACTCGGTTGCTAGGATTTTGTACATGATTGCATACGAGACAACAACCATGTCTGTACGATGTTGTGGAGCTGAAATATGGCTTCTATATGTTGCAATATGGTTGCTAGGTAGCTCTAAACGGTTGCTATGGTGTGGTTACACAGTTACCATGATGATATTTACAGACTGGTTTCCCAACCAAAACAAACAAACACACCCCCATGTCTATACGATGTTCTGGTGCTGAGATATAGCTCATTCATGTGTTTGTACGGTTGCTAGGGTACTCCAAATGGTTGCTACGGTTTGTTTATACAGTTTATGGGGTAATATATAAAGAGTATTTGCAAGTCTGGGTCAAAAAATGCCCAACTCTGTGTTTTTACAATGTTTTGTTGCTGAGATATGGCTTGTAAATGTTGTTCAATGGTTGCTAGGGGCCTGTAACTGGTTGCTAGGGCGTGGCTATGAAGTTGTTATGTCACTACTTATTGGCTGCTTGATAGGACAAATCAAAAGAGCCCAAAACCAAGGCTCTATGACCTTCTGAATCAAAGATATGATTTTGCAAATTTTGAGCCTATGTTAAGTCTATGGGAAATTTTTCGGCTAATTTTTCGCCCGCCAGACGAACATTGTACACCCGATCGCTTATAAAAGTCATAGCACACCTCTCCTCAATAAACCGGTCGATTTGACACCTCATTTAGGGGTCTGTGACAAACGGTGTGGGGCGAGTTACGCGCCGAAGTTTTGTCTAGGTGAATAGTAATCACAACACTAGAATGTACATTTCCTGAAGAAAATGTGAAGTGGTGCTTGCAGTGGCAAAACTCGTCACTGGGCAGATGCTAACACAACTAACATGTTGTGATACCATGATATACCACGTTTTAGCATTATTTACCACGATTTACCATGTTTCTAAGATGATTTACTACGATTTACCACATTCCAGCATGATTTACTATGATTAACATGTTGTTAAAATGATGGTAGCATGATTAGCCGGTCGATTTGACACCTCACTCAGGGGTCTGTGACAAACGGTGCGGGGCGAGTTACGCGCCAAACTTTTGTCCATTATGCTAGCATTATTAGCATTATGCTAGCTTGATTAGCATGATGCTAGCTTGATTAGCATGTTGCTAGCATGATACTAGCATGATTAGTATGTTGCTAGCATGTTTTTAGCAAAGATGCTGTTGCCAGGTGGTGGTTGCTAGGGTTTTCTGGGTGGTTGCTATGGTGTTGCTAGGCAGTTGCTAAGGTGTTCTGGGTGGTTGCTAGGCAGTTGCTAGGGTATTCTTGGTGGTTGCTAGGTGGTTGCTATGGTGTTGCTAGGCAGTTGCTATGGTATTCTGGGTGGATGCTAGGGCGTTGCTAGGCAGTTGCTAGGGTGTTCTGGGTGGTTGCTAGGCGTTCTGGGTGGTTACTAGGCAGTTGCTAGGTGTTCTGGGTGGTTGCTAGGCAGTTGCTAGGGTGTTCTGGGTGGTTGCTAGAGTTTTTTTGGTGGTTAATAGAGCATTTCTAGACGTTGCTAGGGTGTTCAGGGTGGTTGCTAAGGTATTTTTGGTAGTTGCTATGGTGTTACTAGGTGGTTGGTAGTTGTCAAATATGGTTACTATGGAGTTTTTATAGAGTTCTTAAAATCTTTAATAACGAGTTCCTTCAGTACGGCACTCGGCCTGCGGCCTCGTGCCTATGGCCGAATAGGCACAAGCATGGAGCAATATCGCAAGGCTACGAGTGTGATATTGCTTTAAAAAATGTAAAAAAAAAGTTTTTATATTATTTATTGGTTTAGGGTGGTTGCTAGGGAGCTCAGAGTGGTTGCTAGGGTGCTGTAACTGGTTGCTAGGGTGTGGCTATGAAGATTTTAGGCCATTACTTATTGGCTGCTTGATAATATAAATCCTCTGAGGGAGAGAGAGAGGGAGAGAAACGCAGGGGTGTCAGGCCCTTTGGAGTGGTGTGTGTGAAAACGGCAGTTGGGATTCAAATGTTTTTAGAACTCCCCATGTTAAGTCAATGGGACTTTTTTGGCCGCTTTTTCGTCCGCTGTGCGAACATCGTACACCCGATCGCTTAGAAAAGTCATAGCACACCTCTCCTCAATGAGCCGGTCGATTTGACACCTCAATCAGGGGTCTGTGACAAACGGTGCGGGGCAAGTTACGCGCCAATCTTTTGTCCGGAATAATAAGAAGAATAATAAGTTTAGTGACAATAACACTAGTGGTGCTTTGAAAAAGCACCACTAACTAGAATGTACATTTCCTGAAGAAAATGTGAAGTGGTGCTTGCAGTGGCAAAATTCGCCACTCGGTTGCTAGGGTGTTGTACATGATTGCATACGAGCCAACAACCATGTCTGTACGATGTTGTGGAGCTGAAATATGGCTTCTATATGTTGCAATATGATTGCTAGGTATCTTTAAATGGTTGCTAAGGTGTGGTTACACAGTTACCATGATGATATTTACAGACTGGTTTCCCAACCGAAACAAACAAGCACACCTCCATGTCTATACGATGTTCTGGTGCTGAGATATAGCTCATTCATGTGTTTGTACGGTTGCTAGGGTACTCCAAATGGTTGCTAAGGTTTGTTTATACAGTTTATGGGGTAATATTTAAAGTGTATTTGCAGGTCTGGGTCAAAAAATGCCCAACTCTGTGTTTTACAATGTTTTGTTTCTGAGATATGGCTTGTAAATGTTGTTCAATGGTTGCTAGGGGCCTGTAACTGGTTGCTAGGGCGCGGCTATGAAGTTTTGATGTCACTACTTATTGGCTGCTTGATAGGACGAATTAAAAGAGCCCAACCCCAAGGCTCTATGACCTTCTGAGCCAAAGATATGATTTAGCAAATTTTGTGCCTATGTTAAGTCTATGGGACATTTTTCGGCGAATTTTTCGCCCGCCAGACAAACATCGTACACCCGATCGCTTATAAAAGTCATAGCACACCTCTCCTCAATAAACCGGTCGATTTGACACCTCATTCAGGGGTCTGTGACAAACGGTGTGGGTTGAGTTACGCGCCGAAGTTTTGTCTAGGTGAATAGTAATCACAACACTAGAATGTACATTTCCTGAAGAAAATGTGAAGTGGTGCTTGCAGTGGCAAAACTCACCACTCGGTTGCTAGGGTGTTGTACATGATTGCATACGAGCCAACAACCATGTCTGTACGATGTTGTGGAGCTGAAATATGGCTTCTTAATGTTGCAATATGGTTGCTAGGTGGCTCTAAACGGTTGCTAAGGTGTGGTTACACAGTTACTATGATGATATTTACAGACTGGTTTCCCAACCGAAACAAACAAGCACACCCCCATGTCTATACGATGTTCTGGTGCTGAGATATAGCTCATTCATGTGTTTGTACGTTTGCTAGGGTACGCCAAATGGTTGCTATGGTTTGTTTATACAGTTTATGGGGTAATATTTTAAGAGTATTTGCAGGTCTGGGTCCAAAAATGCCCAACTCTGTGTTTTTACAATGTTTTGATGCTGAGATATGGCTTGTAAATGTTGTTCAATGGTTGCTAGGGGCCTGTAACTGGTTGCTAGGGCGTGGCTATGAAGTTGTTATGTCACTACTTATTGGCTGCTTGATAGGATGAATCAAAAGAGCCCAACCCCAAGGCTCTATGACCTTCTGAGCCAAAGATATGATTTTGCTAATTTTGTGCCTATGTTAAGTCTATGGGACATTTTTCGGCAAATTTTTCGTCCGCCAGACGAACATCTTACACCCGATCGCTTATAAAAGTCATAGCACACCTCTCCTCAATAAACCGGTCGATTTGACACATCATTCATGGGTCTACGAGAAACGGTGTGGGGCGAGTTACGCGCCGAAGTTTTGTCTAGGTGAATAGTAATCACAACACTAGAATGTACATTTCCTGAAGAAAATGTGAAGTGGTGCTTGCAGTGGCAAAACTCGTCACTGGGCAGATGCTAACACAACTAACATGTTGTGATACCATGATATACCACGTTTTAGCATTATTTACCACGATTTACCATGTTTCTAAGATGATTTACTACGATTTACCACATTCCAGCATGATTTACTATGATTAACATGTTGTTAAAATGATGGTAGCATGATTAGAATGTTGTTAACATGATTAGCATGTTGGTAGCATGATGCTAGCATGATTAGCATTTTGCTAGCATGTTTTTAGTTAGATGCTAACATGATTAGCATGTTGCTAGCATTATGCTAGCTTGATTAACATGTTGTTAGCATGATGCTAGCTTGAATATCATTGTGCTAGCTTAATTAGCATATTGGTAGCATGATGCTAGCATGATTAGCATTATGTTAGCATGATGCTAGCTTGATTAGCATGTTGGTAGCTTAATGTTAGCATGATTAGCATGTTGCTAGCATGTTTTTAGCTAGATGCTAACATGATTAGCATATTGCTAGCATTATGCTAGCTTGATTAGCATGTTGTTAACATGATGCTAGCTTGAATAGCATTGTGATAGCTTAATTAGCATATTGGTAGCATGATGCTAGCATGATTAGCATTATGTTAGCATAATGCTAGCTTGATTAGCATGTTGGTAGCTTGATGTTAGCATGATTAGCTGTTGCTAGCATGTTTTTAGCTAGAAGCTAACATGATTAGCATGTTGCTAGCATTATGCTAGCTTGATTAGCATGTTGCTAGCATGATGCTAGCTTGATTAGCATGTTGCTAGCATTATGCTAGCTTGATTAGCATGTTGCTAGCATGATGCTAGCTTGATTAGCATGTTGGTAGCATTATGCTAGCATTATTAGCATTATGCTAGCTTGATTAGCATGATGCTAGCTTGATTAGCATGTTGCTAGCATTATACTAGCATGATTAGTATGTTGCTAGCATGTTTTTAGCAAAGATGCTGTTGCCAGGTGGTGGTTGCTAGGGTTTTCTGGGTGGTTGCTATGGTGTTGCTAGGCAGTTACTAAGGTGTTCTGGGTGGTTGCTAGGCAGTTGCTAGGGTATTCTTGGTGGTTGCTAGGTGGTTGCTATGGTGTTGCTAGGCAGTTGCTATGGTATTCTGGGTGGATGCTAGGGCGTTGCTAGGCAGTTGCTAGGGTGTTCTGGGTGGTTGCTAGGCGTTCTGGGTGGTTACTAGGCAGTTGCTAGGTGTTCTGGGTGGTTGCTAGGCAGTTGCTAGGGTGTTCTGGGTGGTTGCTAGAGTTTTTTGGTGGTTACTAGAGCATTTCTAGACGTTGCTAGGGTGTTCAGGGTGGTTGCTAAGGTATTTTTGGTAGTTGCTATGGTGTTACTAGGTGGTTGGTAGTTGTCAAATATGGTTACTATGGAGTTTTTATAGAGTTCTTAAAATCTTTAATAACGAGTTCCTTCAGTACGGCACTCGGCCTGCGGCCTCGTGCCTATGGCCGAATAGGCACAAGCATGGAGCAATATCGCAAGGCTACGAGTGTGATATTGCTTTAAAAAATGTAAAAAAAATGTTTTTATATTATTTATTGGTTTAGGGTGGTTGCTAGGGAGCTCAGAGTGGTTGCTAGGGTGCTGTAACTGGTTGCTAGGGTGTGGCTATGAAGATTTTAGGCCATTACTTATTGGCTGCTTGATAATATAAATCCTCTGAGGGAGAGAGAGAGGGAGAGAAACGCAGGGGTGTCAGGCCCTTTGGAGTGGTGTGTGTGAAAACGGCAGTTGGGATTCAAATGTTTTTAGAACTCCCCATGTAAAGTCAATGGGACTTTTTTGGCCGCTTTTTCGTCCGCTGTGCGAACATCGTACACCCGATCGCTTAGAAAAGTCATAGCACACCTCTCCTCAATGAGCCGGTCGATTTGACACCTCAATCAGGGGTCTGTGACAAACGGTGCGGGGCAAGTTACGCGCCGAACTTTTGTCCGGAATAATAAGAAGAACTAGAATGTACATTTCCTGAAGAAAATGTGAAGTGGTGCTTGCAGTGGCAAAATTTGCCTCTCGGATGCTAGGGTGTTGTACATGATTGCATACGAGCCAACAACCATGTCTGTACGATGTTGTGGAGCTGAGATATAGCTCATTCATGTGTTTGTACGGTTGCTAGGGTACTCCAAATGGTTGCTAAGGTTTGTTTATACAGTTTATGGGGTAATATTTAAAGAATATTTGCAGGTCTGGGTCAAAAAATGCCCAACTCTGTGTTTTTACAATGTTTTGTTACTGTGATATGGCTTATACAGGTTGTTCAATGGTTGCTAGGGGCCTGTAACTGGTTGCTAGGGCGTGGCAATGAAGTTGTTATGTCACTACTTATTGGCTGCTTGATAGGACGAATCAAAAGAGCCCAACCCCAAGCCTCTATGACCTTCTGAGCCAAAGAAAAGATTTTTCAAATTTTGTGCCTATGTTAAGTCTATGGGACATTTTTCGGCTAATTTTTCACCCGCCAGACGAACATCTTACACCCGATCGCTTATAAAAGTCATAGCACACCTCTCCTCAATAAACCGGTCGATTTGACACCTCATTCAGGGGTCTGTGACAAACGGTGTGGAGCGAGTTACGCGCCAAAGTTTTGTCTAGGTGAATAGTAATCACAACACTAGAATGTACATTTCCTGAAGAAAATGTGAAGTGGTGCTTGCAGTGGCAAAACTCGCCACTCGGTTGCTAGGATGTTGTACGTGATTGCATACGAGCCAACAACCATGTCTGTACGATTTTGTGGAGCTGAAATATGGCTTCTATATGTTGCAATATGGTTGCACCTAGCAACCATATTGCAACATATAGAAGCCATATTTCAATGGTTCAGCTCTAAATGGTTGATAAGGTGTGGTTACACAGTTACTATGATGATATTTACAGACTGGTTTCCCAAACGAAACTAACAAACACACCCCCATGTCTATACGATGTTCTGGTGCTGAGATATAGCCCATTCATGTGTTTGTATGGTTGCTAGGGTACTCCAAATGGTTGCTAAGGTTTGTTTATACAGTTTATGGGGTAATATTTAAAGAGTATTTGCAAGTCTGGGTCAAAAAATGCCCAACTCTCTGTTTTTACAATGTTTTGTTGCTGAGATATGGCTTGTAAATGTTGTTCAATGGTTGCTAGGGGCCTGTAACTGGTTGCTAGGGTGTGACTATGAAGTTATGTCACTACTTATTGGCTGCTTGATAGGACGAATCAAAAGAGCCCAACCCCAAGCCTCTATGACCTTCTGAGCCAAAGATATGATTTTACAAATTTTGTGCCAATGTTAAGTCTATGGGACATTTTTCGGCAAATTTTTCGCCCGCCAGACGAACATCGTACACCCGATCGCTTATAAAAGTCATAGCACACCTCTCCTCAATAAACCGGTCGATATGACACCTCATTCATGGGTCTACGAGAAACAGTGCGGGAGGAGTAATGTGCCGATGTTTTGTCTAGGTGAATAGTAATCACAACACTAGAATGTACATTTCCTGAAGAAAATGTGAAGTGGTGCTTGCAGTGGCAAAACTCACCACTCGGTTGCTAGGATGTTGTACATGATTGCATACGAGACAACAACCATGTCTGTACGATGTTGTGGAGCTGAAATATGGGTTCTATATGTTGCAATATGGTTGCTAGGTAGCTCTAAACGGTTGCTATGGTGTGGTTACACAGTTACCATGATGATATTTACAGACTGGTTTCCCAACCAAAACAAACAAACACACCCCCATGTCTATACGATGTTCTGGTGCTGAGATATAGCTCATTCATGTGTTTGTACGGTTGCTAGGGTACTCCAAATGGTTGCTACGGTTTGTTTATACAGTTTATGGGGTAATATATAAAGAGTATTTGCAAGTCTGGGTCAAAAAATGCCCTACTCTGTGTTTTTACAATGTTTTGTTGCTGAGATATGGCTTGTAAATGTTGTTCAATGGTTGCTAGGGGCCTGTAACTGGTTGCTAGGGCGTGGCTATGAAGTTGTTATGTCACTACTTATTGGCTGCTTGATAGGACAAATCAAAAGAGCCCAAATCCAAGGCTCTATGACCTTCTGAATCAAAGATGTGATTTTGCAAATTTTGAGCCTATGTTAAGCCTATGGGAAATTTTTCGGCTAATTTTTCGCCCGCCAGACGAACATTGTACACCCGATCACTTATAAAAGTCATAGCACACCTCTCCTCAATAAACCGGTCGATTTGACACCTCATTCAGGGGTCTGTGACAAACGGTGTGGGGCGAGTTACGCGCCGAAGTTTTGTCTAGGTGAATAGTAATCACAACACTAGAATGTACATTTCCTGAAGAAAATGTGAAGTGGTGCTTGCAGTGGAAAAACTCGCCACTGGGCAGATGCTAACACAATTAACATGTTGTGATACCATGATATACCACGTTTTAGCATCATTTATCACGATTTATCATGTTTCTAAGATTATTTACTACGATTTACCACATTCCAGCATGATTTACTATGATTAACATGTTGTTAGAATGATGCTAGCATGATTAGTATGTTGGCAGGATGATGCTAGCATGATTAGCATGTTTCTAGCATGATTTTAACAAGATGCTAGCATGATTAGCATTTTGCTAGTATGTTTTTAGCTAGATGCTAACATAACTAGCATGTTGTTAACATTTTGCTAGCTTGATTAGCATGTTGCTAACATAATTAGCATGTTGCTAGAATGATGCTAGCTTAATTAACATGTTGGTAGCATGATGCTAGCCTGATTAGCATGATGCTAGCATGCTTTTAACAAGATGCTAGCATGATTATCATTTTGCTAGCATGTTTTTAGCTAGATGCTAACATGATTAGCATGTTGCTAGCATTATGCTAGCTTGATTAGCATTTTGCTAACATAATTAGCATGTTGCTAGCATGATGCTAGCTTAATTAACATGTTGGTAGCATGATGCTAGCTTAATTAACATGTCGGCTAATTTTTCATCCGCCAGACGAACATCTTACACCCGATCGCTTATAAAAGTCATAGCACACCTCTCCTCAATAAACCGGTCGATTTGACACCTCATTCAGGGGTCTGTGACAAACGGTGTGGGGCGAGTTACGCGCCGAAGTTTTGTCTAGGTGAATAGTAATCACAACACTAGAATGTACATTTCCTGAAGAAAATGTGAAGTGGTGCTTGCAGTGGCAAAATTCACCACTGGGCAGATGCTAACACAATTACCATGTTGTGATACCATGATATACCACGTTTTAGCATTATTTACCACGATTTACCATGTTTCTAAGATGATTTACTACGATTTACCACATTCCAGCATGATTTACTATGATTAACATGTTGTTAAAATGATGCTAGCATGATTAGCATGTTGTTAACATGATTAGCATGTTGGTAGCATGATGCTAGCATGATTAGCATGTTGCTAGCATGCTTTTAACAAGATGTTAGCATGATTAGCATTTTGCTAGCATGTTTTTAGCCAGATGCTAACATGATTAGCATGTTGCTAGCATTATGCTAGCTTGAATAGCATTTTGCTAGCATGATGCTAGCTTGATTAGCATGTTGCTAGCATGATGCTAGCTTGATTAGTATGTTGCTAGCATGATGCTAGCTTGACTAGCATTATGTTAGCATGATGCTAGCTTGATTAGCATGTTGATAGCATGTTTTTAGCTAGATGCTAACATGATTAGCATGTTGCTAGCATAATGCTAGCTTGATTAGCATGTTGCTAGCATGATGCTAGCTTGATTAGCATTATGTTAGCATGATGCTAGATTGATTAGCATGTTGGTAGCTTGATGCTAGCATTATTTGCATGTTGCTAGCATGTTTTTAGCTAGACGCTAACATGATTAGCATGTTGCTAGCATAATGCTAGCTTGATTAGCATGTTGCTAGCTTGATTAGCATTATTTTAACATGATGCTAGCTTGATTAGCATGTTGGTAGCTTGATGCTAGCATGATTAGCATGTTGCTAGCATGTTTTTAGCTAGACGCTAACATGATTAGCATGTTTCTAGCATAATGCTAGCTTGATTAGCATGTTGCTAGCATGATGCTAGCTTGATTAGCATTTTGCTAGCATTATGCTAGCTTGATTAGCATGTTGCTAGCATGATGCTAGCTTGATTACCATGTTGCTAGCATGATGCTAGCTTGATTAGCATGTTGCTAGCATGATGATAGCTTGATTATCACGTTGGTAGCATTATGCTAGCATTATTAACATTTTGCTAGCTTGATTAGCATGATGCTAGCATGATGCTAGCTTGATTAGCATGTTGCTAGCATGATACTAGCATGATTAGTATGTTGCTAGCATGTTTTTAGCAAGATGCTGTTGCCAGGTGGTGGTTGCTAGGGTTTTCTGGGTGGTTGCTATGGTGTTGCTAGGCAGTTGCTAAGGTGTTCTGGGTGGTTGCTAGGCAGTTGCTAGGGTATTCTTGGTGGTTGCTAGGTGGTTGCTATGGTGTTGCTAGGCAGTTGCTATGGTATTCTGGGTGGATGCTAGGGCGTTGCTAGGCAGTTGCTAGGGTGTTCTGGGTGGTTGCTAGGCGTTCTGGGTGGTTACTAGGCAGTTGCTAGGTGTTCTGGGTGGTTGCTAGGCAGTTGCTAGGGTGTTCTGGGTGGTTGCTAGAGTTTTTTGGTGGTTAATAGAGCATTTCTAGACGTTGCTAGGGTGTTCAGGGTGGTTGCTAAGGTATTTTTGGTAGTTGCTATGGTGTTACTAGGTGGTTGGTAGTTGTCAAATATGGTTACTATGGAGTTTTTATAGAGTTCTTAAAATCTTTAATAACGAGTTCCTTCAGTACGGCACTCGGCCTGCGGCCTCGTGCCTATGGCCGAATAGGCACAAGCATGGAGCAATATCGCAAGGCTACGAGTGTGATATTGCTTTAAAAAATGTAAAAAAAATGTTTTTATATTATTTATTGGTTTAGGGTGGTTGCTAGGGAGCTCAGAGTGGTTGCTAGGGTGCTGTAACTGGTTGCTAGGGTGTGGCTATGAAGATTTTAGGCCATTACTTATTGGCTGCTTGATAATATAAATCCTCTGAGGGAGAGAGAGAGGGAGAGAAACGCAGGGGTGTCAGGCCCTTTGGAGTGGTGTGTGTGAAAACGGCAGTTGGGATTCAAATGTTTTTAGAACTCCCCATGTTAAGTCAATGGGACTTTTTTGGCCGCTTTTTCGTCCGCTGTGCGAACATCGTACACCCGATCGCTTAGAAAAGTCATAGCACACCTCTCCTCAATGAGCCGCTCGATTTGACACCTCACTCAGGGGTCTGTGACAAACGGTGCGGGGCAAGTTACGCGCCAAACTTTTGGCAGAATAATAATAATAAGAACTAGATGCGAAAGTTCGTCGAGACAAACTTTAAGTTGGCTTGAGAAAGTTTGGACCAGAAAGTTTTTTGCTAGGCGGTTGCTAGGATTTTATGGGTGGTTGCTATGGTGTTCCTAGGGTATTTTGGGAGGTTGCTAGGGTGTTCTGGGTGGTTGCTAGGTGGTTGCTAGGGTGTCCTGGGTGGTTGCTAGGGTCTTTTGGGTGGTTGCTAGGTGGTTGCTAGGGTCTTTTGGGTGGTTGCTAGGCGGTTGCTAGGGTGTTCTGGGTGGTTGCTAGGGTTTTTTGGGTGGTTGCTAGGGTATTCTGGGTGGTTGCTAGGCGGTTGCTAGGATATTTTGGTTGGTTGCTAGGGTCTTCTGGGTGGTTGCTAGGCAGTTGCTAGGGTGTCCTGGGTGGTTGCTAGGGTCTTTTGGGTGGTTGCTAGGCGGTTGCTAGGGTGTTCTGGGTGGTTGCTAGGGTGTTTTGGGTGGTTGCTAGGTGGTTGCTAGGGTCTTTTGGGTGGTTGCTAGGCGGTTGCTAGGGTGTTCTGGGTGGTTGCTAGGGTGTTTTGGGTGGTTGCTAGGGTATTCTGGGTGGTTGCTAGGATATTTTGGGTGGTTGCCAGGGTCTTTTGGGTGGTTGCTAGGGTCTTTTGGGTGGTTGCTAGGCGGTTGCTAGGGTGTTCTGGGTGGTTGCTTGGGTCTTTTGGGTGGTTGCTAGGCGGTTGCTAGGGTGTTTTGGGTGGTTGCTAGGGTCTTTTGGTTGGTTGCTAGGCGGTTGCTAGGGTCTTTTGGGTGGTTGCTAGGGTGTTTTGGGTGGTTGCTAGGGTATTCTGGGTGGTTGCTAGGCGGTTGCTAGGGTCTTTTGGGTGGTTGCTAGGCGGTTGCTATGGTATTCTGGGTGGTTGCTAGGGTGTTTTGGGTGGTTGCTAGGGTATTCTGGGCGGTTGCTAGGGTGTTCTGGGTGGTTGCTAGGGTGTTTTGGGTGGTTGCTAGGGTATTCTGGGTGGTTGCTAGGCGGTTGCTAGGGTCTTTTGGGTGGTTGCTAGGGTGTTCTGGGTGGTTGCTAGGCGGTTGCTAGGGTGTTATGGGTGGTTACTAGGATGTTTTGTGTGGTTGCTATGGTGTTGCTAGGGTATTTTGGGTGGTTGCTAGGGTGTTTTGGGTGGTTGCTAGGGTGTTCTGGGTGGTTGTTAGGCGGTTGCTAGGGTGTTATGGGTGGTTACTAGGATGTTTTGTGTGGTTGCTATGGTGTTGCTAGGGTATTTTGGGTGGTTGCTAGGGTCTTTTGGGTGGTTTCTAGGGTGTTTTGGGTGGTTGCTAGGTGGTTGCTAGGGTGTTCTGGGTGGTTGCTAGGATATTTTGGGTGGTTGCTAGGGTCTTTTGGGTGGTTGCTAGGGTGTTCTGGGTGGTTGCTAGGTGGTTGCTAGGGTGTTCTGGGTGGTTGCTATGGTATTCAGAGCGGTAGATAGATAGATACACACACACACACACACACACACACACACACACACACACTCAGAGTTTATGAGTTTAGAGTTTATAAGTGTATAAATTGATGAGTTTATAAGTGTACAAGTTTTTGAGTTTAGAGTTTATAAGTTTAAATGAGTTTAGAGTTCAGAGTTTATTAATTTATGAGTTTAAGAGTTCATAAGTCTATGAATTCATGAGTTTATTAGTTAATTAGTTATTAAATTTAAGTTAATTAGTTTATAAGTGTATGAGATTAGAGTTTATTAGTTTAAATGAGTTTCATTGGCTAATATATATAGAATGGCAGTTTGAATTAGTCTTCAAGGGATTTAGATTTGAATTTTTGTCGGTTGGTGAGTTTGAATTTTTTTAGAATGCCCAATGTTAAGTCAATGGGAGTTTTTCCGAGTTTTGATCGTCATTTGTAGGAAAACCGTAAGTCCGATCAGTCTGAAAAGATATAGCATATAGCTGCAGATCAGTTTGAGTGTCTGAGCCGAGTTTGAAGTATGTAGAGTTAAAGCTCTAGGGCGAGTTTGAGTCAACAGTTTTAGTAAGAAGAATAATAATAATAAGTTTAAATAGGATTTCAATATGTTGGCTTTCTCAAGCCAACTTAATAATAAGTATGAGTGACAATAACACTAGTGGTGCTTTGAAAAAGCACCACTAATAATAAGTTTAGTGACAATAACACTAGTGGTGCTTTGAAAAAGCACCACTAACTAGAATGTACATTTCCTGAAGAAAATGTGAAGTGGTGCTTGCAGTGGCAAAATTCGCCACTCGGTTGCTATGGTGTTGTACATGATTGCATACGAGCCAACAACCATGTCTGTACGATGTTGTGGAGCTGAAATATGGCTTCTATATGTTGCAATATGTCACTACTTATTGGCTGCTTGATAGGATGAATCAAAAGAGCCCAACCCCAAGGCTCTATGACCTTCTGAGCCAAAGATATGATTTAGCTAATTTTGTGCCTATGTTAAGTCTATGGGACATTTTTCGGCAAATTTTTCGCCTGCCAGACGAACATCGTACACCCGATCACTTATAAAAGTCATAGCACACCTCTCCTCAATAAACCGATCGATTTGACACCTCATTCAGGGGTCTGCGACAAACGGTGTGGGGCGAGTTACGCGCCAAAGTTTTGTCTAGGTGAATAGTAATCACAACACTAGAATGTACATTTCCTGAAGAAAATGTGAAGTGGTGCTTGCAGTGGCAAAATTTGCCACTCGGATGCTAGGGTGTTGTACATGATTGCATACGAGCCAACAACCATGTCTGTACGATGTTGTGGAGCTGAAATATGGCTTCTATATGTTGCAATATGGTTGCTAGGTAGCTTTAAACGGTTGCTAAGGTGTGGTTACACAGTTACATGATGATATTTACAGACTGGTTTCCCAACCGAAACAAACAAGCACACCCCCATGTCTATATGATGTTCTGGTGCTGAGATATAGCTCATTCATGTGTTTGTACGGTTGCTAGGGTACGCCAAATGGTTGCTAAGGTTTGTTTATACAGTTTATGGGGTCATATTTAAAGAGTATTTGCAGGTCTGGGTCAAAAAATGCCCAATTCTGTGTTTTTACAATGTTTTGTTGCTGAGATATGGCTTGTAAATGTTGTTCAATGGTTGCTAGGGGCCTGTAACTGGTTGCTAGGGCGTGGCTATGAAGTTGTTATGTCACTACTTTTTGGCTGCTGGATAGGACGAATCAAAAGAGCCCAACCCCAAGGCTCTATGACCTTCTGAGCCAAAGATATGATTTTGCAAATTTTGTGCCTATGTTAAGTCTATGGGACATTTTTCGGCTAATTTTTCACCTGCCAGACGAACATCGTACACCCGATTTCTTATTAAAGTCATAGCACACCTCTCCTCAATAAACCGGTCGATTTGACACCTCATTCAGGGGTCTGTGACAAACGGTGTGGGGCGAGTTACGCGCCGAAGTTTTGTCTAGGTGATTAGTAATCACAACACTAGAATGTACATTTCCTGAAGAAAATGTGAAGTGGTGCTTGCAGTGGCAAAATTCGCCACTCGGATGCTAGGGTGTTGTACATGATTGCATACGAGCCAACAACCATGTCTGTACGATGTTGTGGAGCTGAAATATGGCTTCTATATGTTGCCATATGGTTGCTAGGTAGCTTTAAACGGTTGCTAAGGTGTGGTTACACAGTTACCATGATGATATTTACAGACTGGTTTCCCAACCAAAACAACCAAACACACCCCCATTTCTATACGATGTTCTGGTGCTGAGATATAGCTCATTCATGTGTTTGTACGGTTGCTAAGGTACTCCAAATCATTGCTAAGGTTTGTTTATACAGTTTATGGGGTAATATTTAAAGAGTATTTGCAGGTCTGGGTCAAAAAATGCCCAATTCTGTGTTTTTACAATGTTTTGTTGCTGAGATATGGCTTGTAAATGTTGTTCAATGGTTGCTAGGGGCCTGTAACTGGTTGCTAGGGCGTGGCTATGAAGTTGTTATGTCACTACTTTTTGGCTGCTGGATAGGACGAATCAAAAGAGCCCAACCCCAAGGCTCTATGACCTTCTGAGCCAAAGATATGATTTTGCAAATTTTGTGCCTATGTTAAGTCTATGGGACATTTTTCGGCTAATTTTTCGCCTGCCAGACGAACATCGTACACCCGATTGCTTATTAAAGTCATAGCACACCTCTCCTCAATAAACCGGTCGATTTGACACCTCATTCAAGGGTCTGTGACAAACGGTGTGGGGCGAGTTACGCGCCGAAGTTTTGTCTAGGTGAATAGTAATCACAACACTAGAATGTACATTTCCTGAAGAAAATGTGAAGTGGTGCTTGCAGTGGCAAAACTCGCCACTGGGCAGATGCTAACACAATTAACATGTTGTGATACCATGATATACCACGTTTTAGCATTATTTACCACGATTTACCATGTTTCTAAGATGATTTACTACGATTTACCACATTCCAGCATGATTTACTATGATTAACATGTTGTTAAAATGATGCTAGCATGATTAGCATGTTGTTAACATGATTAGCATGTTGGTAGCATGATGCTAGCATGATTAGCATTTTGCTAGCATGTTTTTAGTTAGATGCTAACATGATTAGCATGTTGCTAGCATTATGCTAGCTTGATTAGCATGTTGCTAGCATGATGCTAGCTTGATTAGCATGTTGCTAGCATTATGCTAGCTTGATTAGCATGTTGCTAGCATGATGCTAGCTTGATTAGCATGTTGGTGGCATTATGCTAGCATTATTAGCATTTTGCTAGCTTGATTAGCATGATGCTAGCATGATGCTAGCTTGATTAGCATGTTGCTAGCATGATACTAGCATGATTAGTATGTTGCTAGCATGTTTTTAGCAAGATGCTTTTGCCAGGTGGTGGTTGCTAGGGTTTTCTGGGTGGTTGCTATGGTGTTGCTAGGCAGTTGCTAAGGTGTTCTGGGTGGTTGCTAGGCAGTTGCTAGGGTATTCTTGGTGGTTGCTAGGTGGTTGCTATGGTGTTGCTAGGTAGTTGCTATGGTATTCTGGGTGGATGCTAGGGCGTTGCTAGGCAGTTGCTAGGGTGTTCTGGGTGGTTGCTAGGCGTTCTGGGTGGTTACTAGGCAGTTGCTAGGTGTTCTGGGTGGTTGCTAGGCAGTTGCTAGGGTGTTCTGGGTGGTTGCTAGAGTTTTTTGGTGGTTACTAGAGCATTTCTAGACATTGCTAGGGTGTTCAGGGTGGTTGCTAAGGTATTTTTGGTAGTTGCTATGGTGTTACTAGGTGGTTGGTAGTTGTCAAATATGGTTACTATGGAGTTTTTATAGAGTTCTTAAAATCTTTAATAACGAGTTCCTTCAGTACGGCACTCGGCCTGCGGCCTCGTGCCTATGGCCGAATAGGCACAAGCATGGAGCAATATCGCAAGGCTACGAGTGTGATATTGCTTTAAAAAATGTAAAAAAAATGTTTTAATATTATTTATTGGTTTAGGGTGGTTGCTAGGGAGCTCAGAGTGGTTGCTAGGGTGCTGTAACTGGTTGCTAGGGTGTGGCTATGAAGATTTTAGGCCATTACTTATTGGCTGCTTGATAATATAAATCCTCTGAGGGAGAGAGAGAGGGAGAGAAACGCAGGGGTGTCAGGCCCTTTGGAGTGGTGTGTGTGAAAACGGCAGTTGGGATTCAAATGTTTTTAGAACTCCCCATGTAAAGTCAATGGTACTTTTTTGGCCGCTTTTTCGTCCGCTGTGCGAACATCGTACACCCGATCGCTTAGAAAAGTCATAGCACACCTCTCCTCAATGAGCCGGTCGATTTGACACCTCACTCAGGGGTCTGTGACAAACGGTGCGGGGCGAGTTTCGCGCCAAACTTTTGTGTGGAAGAATAATAATAATAAGAATAACTAGAATGTACATTTCCTGAAGAAAATGTGAAGTGGTGCTTGCAGTGGCAAAATTCGTCACTGGGCAGATGCTAACACAATTGAAATGTTGTGATACCATGATATACCATATTCCAGCATGATTTACTATGATTAACATGTTGTTAGAATGATGCTAGCAAGATTAGCATGTTGTGATACCATGATATACCACGTTTTAGCATCATTTATCACGATTTACCATGTTTCTAAGATTATTTACTACGATTTACCACATTCCAGCATGATTTACTATGATTAACATGTTGTTAGAATGATGCTAGCATGATTAGCATGTTGTTAGCATGATTAGTATGTTGGCAGGATGATGCTAGCATGACTAGCATGTTTCTAGCATGCTTTTAACAAGATGCTAGCATGATTAGCATTTTTGCTAGCATGTTTTTAGCTAGATGCTAACATAACTAGCATGTTGCTAGCATTATGCTAGCTTGATTAGCATGTTGCTAACATGATTAGCATGTTGCTAGCATGATGCTAGCCTAATTAACTTGTTGGTAGCATGATGCTAGCATGATTAGCATGATGCTAGCATGATGCTAACCTGATTAGCATGATGCTAGCATGCTTTTAACAAGATGCTAGCATGATTATCATTTTGCTAGCATGTTTTTAGCTAGATGCTAACATGATTAGCATGTTGCTAGCATTATGCTAGCTTGATTAGCATGTTGCTAGCATGATGCTAGCTTAATTAGCATGATGGTAGCATGATGCTAGCATGATTAGCATTTTGCTAGCATGATGCTAGCCTGATTAGCATGATGCTAGCATGATGCTAGCTTGATTAGCATGTTGCTAGCATGTTTTTAGCAAAAGATGCTGTTGCCAGGTGGTTGCTAGGGTGTTCTGGGTGGTTGCTATGGTGTTGCTAGGCAGTTGCTAAGGTGTTCTGGGTGGTTGCTAGGCGGTTGCTAGGGTATTATTGGTGGTTTCTAGGGCTTTGGTAGGTGGTTGCAGGGTGTTCTGGGTGGTTGCTATGGTGTTGCTAGGCAGTTGCTAGGGTGTTCTGGGTGGTTGCTAGGCCTTTTTATAGAGTTCTTAAAATCTTTAATAACGGGGCCGTATAGACACAAGCATGGAGCGATATCGCAAGGCTACGAGTGTGATATTGCTTTAAAAATAAAAAAAATACAAATAAATGTTTTTTATTGGTTTAGGGTGGTTGCTAGGGAGCTCTTAGTGGTTGCTAGGGTGCTGTAACTGGTTGCTAGGGTGTGGCTATCAAGATTTTAGGCCATTACTTATTGGCTGCTTGATAATATAAATCCTCTGAGGGAGAGAGAGAGGGAGAGAAACGCAGGGGTGTCAGGCCCTTTGGAGTGGTGTGTGTGAAAACGGCAGTTGGGATTCAAATGTTTTTAGAACTCCCCATGTAAAGTCAATGGGACTTTTTTGGCCGCTTTTTCGTCCGCTGTGCGAACATCGTACACCCGATCGCTTAGAAAAGTCATAGCACACCTCTCCTCAATGAGCCGGTCGATTTGACACCTCACTCAGGGGTCTGTGACAAACGGTGCGGGGCGAGTTTCGCGCCAAACTTTTGTGTGGAAGAATAATAATAATAAGAATAACTAGAATGTACATTTCCTGAAGAAAATGTGAAGTGGTGCTTGCAGTGGCAAAACTCGCCACTGGGCAGATGCTAACATAATTAACATGTTGTGATACCATGATATACCATGTTTCTAAGATGATTTACCACATTCCAGCATGATTTACTACGATTAACATGTTGTTAGAATGATGCTAGCATGATTAGCATGTTGTTAACATGATTAGCATGTTGGTAGCATTTTGCTAGCATGATTAGCATTTTGCTAGCATGTTTTTAGCTAGATGCTAACATGATTAGCATGTTGCTAGCATTATGCTAGCTTGATTAACATGTTGTTAGCATGATGCTAGCTTGAATAGCATTGTGCTAGCTTAATTAGCATATTGGTAGCATGATGCTAGCATGATTAGCATTATGTTAGCATGATGCTAGCTTGATTAGCATGTTGGTAGCTTGATGTTAGCATTATTAGCATGTTGCTAGCATGTTTTTAGCTAGATGCTAACATGATTAGCATGTTGCTAGCATTATGCTAGCTTGATTAGCATGTTGCTAGCATGATGTTAGCATGATTAGCATGTTGCTAGCATGTATTTAGCTGGATGCTAACATGATTAGCATGTTGCTAGCATTATGCTAGCTTGATTAGCATGTTGCTAGCATGATGTTAGCATGATTAGCATGTTGCTAACATGTATTTAGCTAGATGTTAACATCATTAGCATGTTGCTAGCATGATGCTAGCTTGATTAGCATGTTGGTAGCATAATGCTAGCATTATTAGCATTTTTCTAGCTTGATTAGCATGATGCTAGCATGATGCTAGCTTGATTAGCATGTTGCTAGCATGATGCTAGCATGATTAGTATGTTGCTAGCATGTTTTTAGCAAGATGCTGTTGCCAGGTGGTGGTTGCTAGGGTTTTCTGGGTGGTTGCTATGGTGTTTCTAGGCAGTTGCTAAGGTGTTCTGGGTGGTTGCTAGGCAGTTGCTAGGGTATTCTTGGTGGTTGCTAGGGCATTGCTAGGTGGTTGCTATGGTGTTGCTAGGCAGTTGCTATGGTATTCTGGGTGCATGCTAGGGCGTTGCTAGGCAGTTGCTAGGGTGTTCTGGGTGGTTGCTAGGCGTTCTGGGTGGTTACTAGGCAGTTGCTAGGTGTTCTGGGTGGTTGCTAGGCAGTTGCTAGGGTGTTCTGGGTGGTTGCTAGAGTTTTTTGGTGGTTACTAGAGCATTTCTAGACGTTGCTAGGGTGTTCAGGGTGGTTGCTAAGGTATTTTTGGTAGTTGCTATGGTGTTACTAGGTGGTTGGTAGTTGTCAAATATGGTTACTATGGAGTTTTTATAGAGTTCTTAAAATCTTTAATAACGAGTTCCTTCAGTACGGCACTCGGCCTGCGGCCTCGTGCCTATGGCCGAATAGGCACAAGCATGGAGCAATATCGCAAGGCTACGAGTGTGATATTGCTTTAAAAAATGTAAAAAAAATGTTTTTATATTATTTATTGGTTTAGGGTGGTTGCTAGGGAGCTCAGAGTGGTTGCTAGGGTGCTGTAACTGGTTGCTAGGGTGTGGCTATGAAGATTTTAGGCCATTACTTATTGGCTGCTTGATAATATAAATCCTCTGAGGGAGAGAGAGAGGGAGAGAAACGCAGGGGTGTCAGGCCCTTTGGAGTGGTGTGTGTGAAAACGGCAGTTGGGATTCAAATGTTTTTAGAATGCCCAATGTTAAGTCAATGGGACTTTTTTGGCCGCTTTTTCGTCCGCTGTGCGAACATCGTACACCCGATCGCTTAGAAAAGTCATAGCACACCTCTCCTCAATGAGCCGGTCGATTTGACACCTCACTCAGGGGTCTGTGACAAACGGTGCGGGGCAAGTTACGCGCCAAACTTTGTGTGGAATAAGTATGAGCAATAACAATAGTGTTGCTTTGAAAAGCACCACTAATAATAAGTATGAGCGACAATAACACTAGTGTTGCTTTGAAAAAGCACCACTAATAATAATAAAAAAAAAAAAAAAAAATTTAAAAAAACAATTATAAAATAAAGTAAACAAAAGCCCAAGATCACATTATTGGTATTACCCAAGAGTCATTCCATTCTGTTCCAGAAAATGAAGGAAGGAGTCCCAGATCTTGTAAAATATGTGCTTTTTTTGTTTGATTGAGTAAGTCAGTCTTTCCATTGCTATACAAGAAGACAATTCTTTGATCCAGAGTGATAAAGATGGACAACAAGTATTTTTCCAGTGTATGGCAATCAGGCGTTTCGCTTGCAATAAACACAGATTTATAAGCTTCTGTTCATGTAATTTCAAAGATAAGGCAGGTGTAAGTAGACCAAGAATACAGATTTTGGGGCAAACAGGGATTTCTTTAGCAATAATTTTGGATAATACACAGATTACTTCTTTCCAAAAGGATTGTAAGTGCTCACATTGCCAGATGCAATGAAATAATGTTCCTTTATGAGTTGTACATTTTCTTAAATTGCTATTTTAATAATATAATTTTAATGATTTTTATTTTTTTTAAAGGTACCAAACTAGTAGATTTAGATCATATTTAAATGCAAAACATCCAGAGTATGTGCCTTTAGTATGATCATTTCTTGCTATATAAAGAAATGCTTTATAACTGGGGATATTTCAGACAATATAGAATATTCTTTCTAATGCAGTTAAAAATAGGAAAAAAGGAGCGATCACACATGCAGAGTTGTGATATCTTGATCTCACACCTATACACTATAAGAAAAAAAAAAAGCATGAGGCTTATTGCTACATGGCTGATTTGAAAAATGTGTTAATAAAGATGACAGAAACATTGTTTTTTTTCCAAAGAGGATCTGTATTGTTCCAAGATGATACAGTCACTTAGGTCACGTTTGTCCCTTAGGGACTCAGAAACCCCCTCACACACACACACACACACACACACACACACACACACACACACACACACACACACACACACACACACACACACACACACACACACACACACACACACACACACACACACACACAAACCTGTTCTGATCAACATTAACCTCCTCCAGCCCCTGGCATATCGTCTGTTTGTAGCATCTCAAAGGCAACATCCACAGGGCTTATGTCAGCCTACAATACACAAAAGCCCCTTCAAGGCAAACACAACCTTGCAGAAGAGAACTGACAGGCACTTCTTCAACAAGTCATGAAGCTACTGAAAGCTCGGAGTGGACTGCGGACCTTAATGAGTCCGATGTTGATGGCTACTCCAGCGAGTTGTAAGAGAAGCTCTCAGGCACGTATGTCAGGTATGTGCGAACTCGTGTGGAGTGACTGACAGCTACCGCTGGGCCCAGAATGCATTGCACAGGGAATTTAGTTGAATGATGCTCTAAGATGTCAAGATTATTTCTTGGCACTGCACTTAACTGTCAAAATCAGTGAGGAGATCTGTGTATGAGAGAACTCCAGGACTGTACTGTACAGAACGGTGGCTGAATGAAAGAGGACACATTGGTGGTCTACCACTCGGGCGATTACCGATCAAATTTTTTTTTACATATCGTGCAGCCCTACTTGAAGTTAAATGTTGCAATATATTAAATCAGCTGAATGATTATTGTATATTTTTTAAACCTTGAAATATAAGATTCAATATCACTCTGCTGTTACACTGACTTCTAATAAGGCGCTTCTAATAATGGCTTCTGTTTCTTTCCCACGCGAGTACGAAACTCCACGAAAAGGCTGGATTGCTTAACAGTACTGCGTCACACAATACATCACACCAACGTAGCTTTAGCAAAGGAGTATTATCAATGGTCATCAGGCAGAAGCTAAGACAAGAGAATGTTGAAGGAGGAATCTAAAAAGAGAAAACATGACCTTGAAAGTGAAAATGACAATGACAAGTCTCAGGATAGCATGCAAATAAATACAAGTCATGGCATGTAAGCTTTGAAAGTTTGCAACCTTGCAAACCTATCTCTGCTAGCTTGTAATAGTCTATACTGTCATACATCCAGAGAGCATCAGCTTTGGTTTCTGCTCTGAGAGCCACAAGACCAGCCAAATGCGGTGAATGTGTGTTAGAAATCAGGAATGGTGAGAGAACATTGTGCTATGCTATATTTTTCATCTTCGAACCAAACTCGAGTCTCCAGCCGACAAAGTTTAAATCCCGTCTGGCTAGAGTGTTTCCCATAATGTTTTACACATTAGGTCAGTAGACGGAGAGCTGACGTTCTTTTGTGGCTGTTTGAACACATTATAAACTACGAAAGCAATCTGGTCGAATGTGTTTTCAACTACCTCTGGAAGTGGTCGAAAGTGGACAAGCTCAAAACATTTTAGACCCTGTTTACAACTGTATTTAACGTCGTCCACTTGGGATCCGATCGACCAAAACGCATCTTAACACCATCTGAGTGTTAATTGAATTGAATAATGTTATATAATCATCATAATTAGTAATATATTCATTCTCAGAAGTTAACTGTGGCAGTTTTACGAATATATGCAGACATTCTTCTCACTGAATTGTCATGTACATTTCGAAGTACAATGAAACAATGACACAAATGGCCACATCCTTCAGTTCAGTGATCTTTAAATACAAGCTGCGCTATGATTGGATATGAATAAATTAATGGATGATACGTAACGCCAGAACTAATGCATAAGCTTTCGTTTCTCCTCTCCCACACACTTGGTATTGAACAGTACAGCTGTTCTATTCAAAGCATTGCCATTAATACCCTTTCTTAGTTTTCCTCTGTGATCTATGGTAAAGAGACTGTTACACAGTCTTGCTCTGGGTATGTTTACCAGTAATTTCCTTATTTCTGACCCTTTCTCTTCAATGTCCAGATTTGAAAAGCTTCTCTGTGTTACTAATTTGATATGGAGTGTTTGGAAACTAGAAACCAATTATTTAAAATATGATTTCACAGTCCAGAGAGACCAAACAAACAAAATTGTCTGACTTACACACTGATCATCTGCTTAAGATTTAAGATTTAAATGATAAAAATGTACAATTCACAGTGTACTATGGTTCAGAAAAGTTCTTGCCACCAAGATCACACCCGAGAATTTTACACCCGAGAAAGTCTGTTATGATTTATAATAGGTGAGATTCGTCTACAGGATAAGGACAAAATTAATACGACAAACTTTATGACAATGTTTTCAACTGAATTCCAAAGAATTTGCTTTGCCAGTTTTCTCTGCTTCGTTTTGTTGGAAAGAAAGAAACTTCTTGCTGTTCTAAACAGCAGGTGCTTAATCCTAAATGAATACATTCAGTGGGAGTCCATCTCTCTCCCTGCTGACAATATGGCTTCTTTTCTCTTCTTCCAAAAGATTTATTCTTCACTGTTTAGGTTTATCACATGAACTGGCTATTTGACAATTTCTTTGTGATGGTTGAGAATTGTTGGGTGGGTGTAACGGATCGCAAAGTAATAATTTACTGTAATCTAATTATATTTTAGTTAAAGTTAAAGGCCCGTTGACACCCAGAATGATAACTATTCAGATAACTATGACAATAACTAAATTAGCGTCCACACCAGCAGATGATATTGTTCTGTTTATTCTAAGCACGAGTTTTGTCATCTGTCGCTTTAATACTCAAGCTCTTTAAAGCAGAATGGATTCTGATTGGCTGTCAATGTTTTCATCGTTCATCAGCTGAAAATATAATATAATGTAATAAAATAAGGGAAATAAGCTGATTTGATTTGACTTATTAAAAGCCATTCATCTTGTTTTGGAAAGATGGATGAAAGAAAAATAAATAAAAAGAAGTAGTGCTGAATTTCTTCAAATTCTTCAAGATTAATCTTTTTTTCCCTCTCTGCATAAACTATCTGACTCCGTTTTTGACTTTTGCTCTCACATACACACTAACACATATGCATACACATCTGCAAACACAGTCACAGTATACGATCTCACACTAAGCTACAAGCTGAACAAGAAACAAGCCGAGGAAAAACAAGCTGATCCCAGATAGAAAAGATGTCAAAGACTGAAAACAAGACTGTTGTGTTTCCTTTTTTAACTCAATCCATGAAATATACATCAAGGAGGAAAGCTGTGGCCAGAGCCACGGAAAAACAGACGATGAAATGCCACCAATTTTCTGTCTTCATCTGACGTTTCTTTCTCTCCTTTCTCACTCTACTCTGTTCGTTCCGAGAGTTTGCATTGATTTCAGCAGCCGACAGGGCTCCAGCATATGATTGACAGGCCACATCTCTCCTCACCACTCGCACATGATGTTTGGAGTGTCAGATTGTGGGTTCTGGAATTCCCACGACACACTTGTAAAGACCTTTAGGTCTCAAACGTCTCTTGTTTATGTACATTTCATAGCCGTTGCTTAGCTCAAGATCAATGTTATCAAGCTTTTAAAAGATATTTGGACATATTTAAGGTTATGGTAAACTGTTTCAGTAATTATCACATAATTACAATATTTTCCCATATAAAATAGCAACACAAACCATAGTTTCCACAATAATACACACATTTTTTTTTGTCATTTTTACAGAAATAATTACTGTAAAAATGCTACAGTAAAAAAATGTTTTTCGGTTAACAGTAAGTTACCATACCATACATTCAAAAATGTGTAAATTGTAAGCGGTTTAACATTGCATTATATGTAACTTTACTGACAAATACTTAAATATTTGAAAAACAGTAAAAGGACATTCTCAGAAAAGCCTGTGTGTGACATCACATATGATTATATTTTATTTAAATAACTTTGCTTCTTATTTTTGTAATCATCAATGTACATTAGGGTGTTTTGTGTTACATTTTATGTTATTTAGTTAGTTTATTGCATTATTTTAGTGTTGTGTGTATGATGCTGTGCACTATCTATATTCAATTATTGGCCTTGTTTTATGGACAGGCCACATGCAATGAACTATATGATTCATCACATGGCTTGTAGTTTTACCATAGTGGTTATCAGTACATTGTAAGGTAAAATGAAGATTTTAGTGGTATACTACCATTATATCGCTTAATGAAATATACAGGCATCAACATAACATCCAGTAATGAGATCCTGTCTTGTCAGTGTATTTTTTTGCAGTGAATTTCTGGCAACCAAGGCTGCCAGTTTTACTTTTAACAGAATATTTCTGACAGTGTTCCCATAGTTGCTACAGTTACTAGTGAAAAATCATTTTACATTAATATGGCATCCACCAGTTTTTCTGAATTAACTTATGCAAGTCGATATAAAAAAAAAAAAAAAAGTTCACACTTTAGTTTAGGTCCAATTCTCACTATTAACTAACTATTAACAGTGACTTTTGCCTCAATAAACTCCTAACTGCTACTTATTAATAGCTAGTTAGTTAGTTAGATGTTAAGTTTAGGTATTGGGTAGGATTATGGGATGTAGAATATGGTCATGCAGAATAAGGCATTAATATGTGCCTTATAAGTACTAATAAACAGCCAATATCATAGTAATATGCTAATAAGCAACTAGTTACTAGAGAGAAATGGACCCTAAACCAAAGAGTTACCAAATAAATAAATGAATGAATTAATTAAATAAACATATCAATCTTTCCAACACAAGCTCATTTGTGACCCTGCCTGTGAAACCCCAGCTAAAGTTGCAAAATCGAATTACGAGATTAAGAGCGTCAAAAAGTTATAGCCATAAAAATGACAAAAAAAGGTAATTTGTGTTTATTGCTGTAAATGACAGATTATACCAAGGGCTTCGAGATATAGTACTCAAATTTCTATTTATGACATAAGAAATACTGAAATTAATGATTTTATTGACCATTTGTTTTATTATTTTGCGCAACAAAAATAGAAAGTTAGCATTGATTTCAATCGTCTCTGGGTTTAATTTCACCTGCTCATTATGGTATCATTCGGTTCAGAAATTCAGTTATTTTCTACCATTAGAAAGTGCAAACAGACCTTAATATCAATCCACACGAGCGACAATCAGGAAAGGCAAGAAAACTGCGACTTAAGCCGGATTCTGATTTCTGTCTGGATTTTTTTGTGTAATCACCAAAATTTCAAGAACAGCTCATTTGTTTTGTAACTTAACATTCTGCATAACCATCTTAATTGAAAGGCATTTTATGGCTGCTACGTTTAGAAATAATTCGGTCTTTGAATGCTGATGCTTTAGGTTGATGAATTTCCTATTTGACAGGGCGGCACATATGAAACATGAGGAACAGAAAATAGCTGATTTGTTTAAACAGCTTATATGCTACCAGTCTCGCTGGAATTGCCCCTTAAATTATGAAATATGGCCATCAGGACCACAATACAGAGGTATTTCACAAGACAACAATATTATCCAATCTTTTATTCTCTTCAACCAATGAATGTGTGAAACAAACAGAGAATGCTTTCTTCTTAAACACACAGAAAAGTAGTTTTTCACAGCAAAAAGCATCAAATACTGAAATACACTGGTAGGTGAGAGTGAGAGAGAATATCACTGTTCTTGAAGGTGATAGATTTAGATGGAGTGCACTGTTTGAAATCACTTCTTCAGCTGCTCTCTGCTCAGTATATTTGTTTTGTTCACATCTAAACTTTGAATTAAAGTGGAAAAGATCAGACAGTTTAAAAAGGTTCAATGTGCCTCTGAGATATGTTAAAAGCTCAGTGTTTCTCTGTACATATGCTGATTACTTGTGCTGTAAAGCATGGCATCTCACTGGTAAAAGGGTTGTGATTAATGTCCATTAACCTCTCCAGGAAAACATTCACTATTATCTGGAACCAAGAGTTCAGGGTTTGGCTGGTCAGCATGGACAGTCAGTCCCTGCTGGGAGATGTTGAATAATATTCAAAGAATGTTACATAACAAAGGCTTTAACTGTCAGTGGAGAGACAATGGTTAGATTATTTAGAAACCCTGCCACCAATTTTTTCTTTTCTTTTTTGGACAAATTAGTGAGGGTGCTCTAGTAAAGCTCCACCATAACAAGAATAGCAATGTACAGTGAGACATTTAAGATGAATTACAAATCAGTTTCCACAATTTCAAGAGTGAATCATGCATTTATGTTGATGTCACTTCCGAAACTCTCCAGTGTGTAATTGGCCATCGGTCCTCTTAGCAGCAAAAAATAAAACTTTTATCTAAATTCTGAATGAATTATATAGCCTAGAAAGAGCACAAAGACCACTAAAATGCTGTCACTCAGTTCATCGCAATCTCACAAAGTTCCATTATAATCAATGAATTTGTCTACACTGCACAATGAATCTCTTAGGGCCTGTTTACACCTGCACGTCATGCGTTTTTTCTGATTGGATAGCTATCAGATGCTGCGTTACAATTCGCATACTATCCGTCCTAAATAGTATTCAAAATTAGAATTAGTGTGTCCCAAATCGTAGTACGTTGGGATGACTATTCCAAAGATATCCGGATGCTCTACTTTTTCCGGTTAGAATCCGAATACAAAGTGTTGAAAAACTACAAACATGGATGATGTGCGAGTCCGACGGTTAGGTAGAGAGGTTTAGATAAAGGAGTTTGAGTGATTAAGTATCTAACCTGACAGTAATAAATAAAATATATTTATTCAATGTTATCCACATTATATTTAATCTGCTACAGCATTGTGAACATTTGTAAAGATATGTTTAGTCATTAACTTTTAAATGCATCATTATGCAAATTGCAAACACTTGAGGAGAGTCTCAGCATGAAAGACCAACGACTGGTAGATCAACGTGCTTCTACATTTCTCTCCGAAACGGTAGGAAATTAAATTGAATGTGAAGGATTTTAACTGTGACAAGATGATTAACAGGGCAGTTTAAACGGTGACTTAGCGAAAGAGCTGTCCGTTAAAAACACAATTATGACGAAGTAGAATGTCCCAAAGCTTGCCTACTCTTCTGCTATACTCTCGAAAGAACTGGGCCTTGTACCCCACAGTAAAGGCAGCTAGTGTGGCGTCAAAACCGCTCTATTCTAAAATAAATCAGATTGAAATCAGACATCTGATAATATTCCTGTTTACAGAAACTGTTAAATTGACTTGGAATTTAAACTCTTTCAACGCCTCATTAGCCCCGCAATGGAACAACTCATTAAGACTTGATTTTCCTCTGGGATCTGGCAATGAAAAAGGAGGGAATGTGAGTAAATTAAAATTCTCTAACAATAAGCAACACCACCCTCGCTTTGTTTAGGAAGAATATTGATTGAGTAATTACACAGAAAAATATGGGAAACACAAAATGGGGGGGGGGGGGGTATATAAAGGTCACATATTAACGGCAGCTAAATATGCCTGTCATTCTTCTTCAGTCTTATTTCTGTACGTAGAGTGTTAAGTTATTTATCATATTTCACAAATTAATTTCTTCACCACCCCAAAAAAGGTTCAGACAACCAAATTCACATATCTGCGATAGCATCTGTCTCGCTTCACTATAGTTGTTCCCACCAGCACTGCCGTCTCGGGGCAACCCACACATTTTGATCAACTATGTGCATGTTGTTTACAAGAAGCATAAACAAAACTCACGGTCTTTTACTATATAACTGATCGCTGCATAATACTACATTACTGGTTGCTAAAGTTAGTTTGGTGTAAAATAAACATTGCCCATCCACATTATTTATTTAAAGCTACAAGACACCAAAATGTTATAATGATTGTATACAAAATTGTATATATATTGAACTTAATTCAAGATATATTCTCTGAAAACAAGCCTTGATAATTATTTTTTTATCTTGTTCTGAAATGTTTAACTATATTACTGAAAAACGGTACAAATATATATATATATATATAAAAACCTGATTAAATCCATACACGCATGAAATGAGGATTCAGTCCTGCAAATAAATGCAGCCTCAACTCCCAAAACTTTGCAGTTTGTTCTTGGCTAAAGTACAAAAAGAAAGAAAGAAAAAACTTATTTGGATCATCAGTGTGATATTCAGGGTGTGAATTCAACAGGTGAAAGGTTCATTTCAGTGCTCCACTGATCATTTGACGGAGATACCAAAGGTGGTGTTTGGTTAGAGGAATTATCTGACAAAGAAAGCTCACTGTGTTGATTCCCATGATGTCTCACTTCTTCTCAGTCTAAAGCCAGTAAGTTAATTTGCACTGAAACCTCACAGTGGGATGTTAATCTTTAGAGTGTGTTTGTGTAGTATGTGTGTATAGTCTCATGGTGCACATAGGCTCATAGTTCTGGTCCAATCACAATCCCTTCTGACTGAATTGATGGGATATTGAGTGTTGTCTTTCCTGCTGTGCGTTGTGGAGTGGGATTTGAAGATGTTATTAGGCAGTTCTTCAACATTTGGGTTGGAAAACAGTATGAGCTACGATAACCCGATTATAATTTCCACTTGGATGAACTTAGAATCGATCTCAAGACTCAAAACAACATACACTTCACAAACAAGCAGATGTAGAGGATCACGCTATCCTTCAGCACAGTGGTGGGTAAGACAGTCGTAGATCTGTTCGTATGGAGTTGTGGACAACAGGTAAACACCAATGATAAGTGCCAGTGTTGGAAAAGCTACTTTGTAACTTTATTAGCAACTTTCCAAGTTAAAGTAGATATATACATTGGGGCAATTTGTAAATGAGTATTTATCTGGTACAAAATCAGTACGGATCACAATTAGGGTTATAGGGTTACTCAATAAAATTAAAAAAGATACATTTTCCCTAAATAAAGTAATAAAACGAGAAACACCCTATTCTTAACTGAATCAAAAACAAAGTAATAAACAGCTGAATTTAACTAAATATTTCACTTCAAAAAGATACAAGTTCCACACATTTTTTTTAACAGATAAACGGTCACATTATTAAAAAAAAATACAGTTAAGTTAGTAGCTTTACTACTTTTCCTTTTAATTGGTTAAATGCATTACCCAATAATCAATATCAATACCCAATAAAATAAATAGGCGTAGTAACTTTTAAAAGAAAAGAGAAAATTGGTACGAGAAAAGATTTCAAGGCAAACTATTTTAAATAAAGTATATGTTTTAGTACAGTGTAGGGGAGTCATTTGACGTTCAGTTCTCAAACCAGTTGAGAACCACTGCTTTAGCAGATGTCTTACTAATTCAACAGCAGCATGTCGACTCGAATCACACCATGAGGGCCTTCCATTCACGGGGGGTCAAAAACACGTCTCTTATCTCAGTGACTTACATTCTCTCTCACTTCCTCTCAAAACTGAGATGCCTTGGTTGCTATTTCATGGAACAGATGGTGTGTGAGCACATTACCTCTCCACAGAGACGTTAAGGAGAAAAAGACTTTCAATCTGTTGAAGTCTGGCTTTCTTTCAGACATTATCACCATTTTCTAGCATCAGCAGAATCCCCTGCACACACTTCTGAGGATTCCAGCAATATAACATTACCGCCTGACTTTGTTGCCTTTTAGGTCACAATGATAAACCACAAGCAAGACTATAAAGAATGTATCTAATTATAATTCACCTCAACAGTGAACAAGACAACAGACAGCATTCATGTCAATTTGGTCTGTACATTTAAATGGATAAACTGGATTGTACATTATATCATTATATTACATTATATTTAGTTAACTACTATAGTTAACATGAACTAAGAATGAACAATACTTCTTCAGCATTTATTAATCTTAGTTAATATTGATTTCAACATTTACTAATACGTTATTAAAATCAAAGGTCGTATTTGTTAACAGTAGTTATTGCTGTCACAGTGTCTGGTTTGTGTTTCCCCGGGTGTCCACTAGAGGTCTCTTTCCCTTCCTGTCATCATTCACTCTGGAACCGCAACTCCCATGATCCTTTGTCTGTTCCCATCACTCGTGATTGCACTCAGCTGTTCCCTATCACATTGTTAGTGTCTGTTTCAGTTCATGTCACGGAGTCATTGTTGAATGTCATGCTACACATCTGAGGTCTGTTACAAGTCTGTTCTTGTTTTGTTTCTTGTTTATTTTGCGTTTTGGTTATCGGACTGATTAAAATGGATTTTGACCCTTGCATGGATGACTACGATTCTGATTACTTTAATTCTGACCTTTGCATGGATGACGATGAGTTGGATTGCCCTGACTATAACATTGCTACATCTGGATCCACCCACTTCTCTGTAATGTGCCGTGACAATTGCACTGTGAACTAACATGAACAAACAATAAACAGCTGCATTTTTTAAAACTAACTTAAACAAAGATTAATAAATAGTGTAACAAATGTATTGCTCATGGTTAGTTCATGTTAATTAATACATGAACTAGAAATGTTAACTAATGAACCCTAGTTTGTTAAACTTGGGGTGCATTTCCCGAACAACGACGTAACTCGCTGCTTAACTACCATAGTACGATGCATCGTTGAAGATATCAACTAGCTAGTCACGACTGTTTCCCTAAACCGTATTGTCGCAAAGTGGTCGTTCAACCACGTTGGTTTATGACGTCACGCACGTGGTGGAGTAATACCTTCTTTTAATGAATCTGTTTGAGCTCGAATTAACGCTAGATGTTTTGCTATAAATTACAGACATGACATCTAAGACTATTTCAAATTTTTCTCAGTTATTTTGCTTTATTTCCGGATTCAATCATAGGCTCATTCTTACACACTAGAGCATGTACGCACTCTTCAAAAACGGTGCTTTAAATCTCTTGAAAAACGAAAAGACGTAAATGACATTTGTATGTATTCTAAATAAAAGACACAGGTTGTACTGAATGTCAGCTTGCTTATTTTGCTCAAGATAAGGATTTATTAAGTCCCCATGTCATGCAAACTAGAAACTATGCTTCTAACCACAGGTCGAGAGCTGTCGTTCCAACTACACAATTTTGTGATGCTGTTTGCGAATGTTCGTTAGAACGATGGTTTCGGGACACACTGACTCGTTGAACTGTGCTGATAACGACAGAACTTGCGAACATAGTTGGCTAACGATGCTTTTGGGAAACGCACCCCGTCTTTATCAGTTCTCCTCTGTTCCCTACCTGTTTGTCTCCTTGGTTACTAATTAATTAGGCTCCTCGTTTCAGGTGTGTTGTGTTAATTAGTCTCGTTAGTTCCTCTTGTTTGCTATGTATTTAAACCCACTGTTTCTGTCTGTTCCTTGTCTTGTAATATTTAGAGTTCTATGTGACATGTGGTTGTATGTTTTCATGAGACTCCTTGGAATAAAATCTTCTTTATCGTCTCCGTCGTCTGGTACTTGATTACAGCCACCTATTCGTGACAATTGTAAAGTGTTACCTATATATATATACAGGTCCTTCTCAATAAATTAGCATATTGTGATAAAGTTCATTATTTTCCCTAATGTAATGATAAAAATTAAACTTTCATATATTTTAGATTCATTGCACACCAACTGAAATATTTCAGGTCTTTTATTGTTTTAATACTGATGATTTTGGCATAAAGCTCATGAAAACCCAAAATTCCTGTCTCAATAAATTAGCATATTTCATCCGACCAATAAAAGAAAAGTGTTTTTAATACAAAAAAAGTCAACTTTCAAATAATTATGTTCAGTTATGCACTCAATACTTGGTCGGGAATCCTTTTTGCAGAAATGACTGCTTCAATGCGGCGTGGCATGGAGGCAATCAGCCTGTGGCACTGCTGAGGTGTTATGGAGGCCCAGGATGCTTCGATAGCGGCCTTAAGCTCATCCAGAGTGTTGGGTCTTGCGTCTCTCAACTTTCTCTTCACAATATCCCACAGATCCTCTATGGGGTTCAGGTCAGAAGAGTTGGCAGGCCAATTGAGCACAGTAATACCATGGTCAGTAAACCATTTACCAGTGGTTTTGGCACTGTGAGCAGGTGCCAGGTCATGCTGAAGAATGAAATCTTCATCTCCATAAAGCTTTTCAGCAGATGGAAGCATGGAGTGCTCCAAAATCTCCTGATAGCTAGCTGCATTGACCCTGCCCTTGATAAAACACAGTGGACCAACACCAGCAGCTGACATGGCACCCCAGACCATCACTGACTGTGGGTACTTGACACTGGACTTCAGGCATTTTGGCATTTCCTTCTCCCCAGTCTTCCTCCAGACTCTGGCACCTTGATTTCCGAATGACATGCAACATTTGAGCAACCACTGAGCAACAGTCCAGTGCTGCTTCTCCGTAGCCCAGGTCAGGCGCTTCTGCCGCTGTTTCTGGTTCAAAAGTGGCTTGACCTTGGGAATGCGGCACCTGTAGCCCATTTCCTGCACACGCCTGTGCACGGTGGCTCTGGATGTTTCTACTCCAGACTCAGTCCACTGCTTCCGCAGGTCCCCCAAGGTCTGGAATCGGTCCTTCTCCACAATCTTCCTCATGGTCCGGTCACCTCTTCTCGTTGTGCAGCGTTTTTTGCCACACTTTTTCCTTCCCACAGACTTCCCACTGAGGTGCCTTGATACAGCACTCTGGGAACAGCCTATTCGTTCAGAAATTTCTTTCTGTGTCTTACCCTCTTGCTTGAGGGTGTCAATGATGGCCTTCTGGTCAGCAGTCTTACCCATGATTGCGGTTTTGAGTAATGAACCAGGCTGGGAGTTTTTAAAAGCCTCAGGAATCTTTTGCAAGTGTTTAGAGGTAATTAGTTGTTTTAGATGATTAGGTTAATAGCTCGTTTAGAGAACCTTTTCATGATATGCTAATTTATTGAGACAGGAATTTTGGGTTTTCATGAGCTGTATGCCAAAATCATCAGTATTAAAACAATAAAAGACCTGAAATATTTCAGTTGGTGTGCAATGAATCTAAAATATATGAAAGTTTAATTTTTATCATTACATTATGGAAAATAATGAACTTTATCACAATATGCTAATTTATTGAGAAGGACCTGTATATATACAGGTATACTGTATATACACTTTTAATGTGGACATGTGGACAAGACTTCTAATGACACACTTCGTCAGATTTATTAAGTGTATTCATCTGCCACAAGAATATAGTATCTTTGAAATACCTCCTTAATCTGAAAAAAATATTGGTATGTGCGATTAATTAAATGAATGAATTGGCTTGTCATTAAACATGTTAATAGATTTACAGCCCTAGAATATACTTCATTTATACACTTTATAATAAATAATGTTTGGCATAGTTTATGTAGTGATCAAATTATGATATGATGATGCATTTCAATTTACTCAGAACCCATGTTTCACAGTGTGTATAATGTAGTGCGGTGGTTGTGATAGTCAGCACTATAGTATAATGGCCACTCTGACACCCATTATAAGTGCTAAACATTATGCGAGGCAGGACTTACGATATGAAGCATGATGTAGTCTCCTAGTCGGGGGGCGCTGTCAATGCGGACCAGAATCCCGTCCTTGATAGTAGTGCTGAAGCCCACCGCCAGTCTATCGGTCCGAGTGCTGGGCCTCTCGTTATTGGGCCATGTGTACGTGATAAGACCTCCACCCTTTCCAAAGATGTACGTCGCTCCAGCTGCAGGGAGGAATAGAGCAAGATAGTGTGAGGGATCAGCTGATTCTTTTACAATGCAACATCCAGCTAGTAGGATGTCAAAAGTACCAATATCAGTATTGTTAGTACAGAATTCCAACTCTATTCAGTACCAAAAGGCAGCAGACAGCAAAAAGCTTACGAAGAGCTTACGATGATGCAGCTACATAAGCTTGAGCAGTCAAAATGCCTGTCTTGGCAAAGTATTAATGTAAATACAGTCTGTTTGTCTTCAGCAAATGTAAACAGATGGGACATACAATTTAATGTGTCACAATATCAGATCTGTGCACTAGATCTTACAGTGTAAATGCACTCTAAAAGGCTATTATGCTGTTAATATTTATCGAAAAACATTATTGACAAGGAAAAGAAAACCACTCATTGCTCTTGACTGGATAATTTTAGTAGCTTTAATACAACTGAACATGAAGACAAAGTAAGGCTTAGAAAAAAAAAATGCAGCAGATTTGAATTACAAGCTTTTTAGTCAGTCACCAATAACAGTGAATCCAATATCAATGCATTATAGCTAATACTATAACATTTGAGAATATTTATTTTTTATTTCACATTTTATTTCACATCAATACTTTATTTCTATACAAATGTAATGTTTTATACTGATTGTTCACTGTTTTATGCTTTGTTCTTTAGGTTTTATTTGTCTTATTTCTTGCAATTTGCTAGATTACTGTAAACCCATGTAGTGTTTAAGTAATTAGGCAAATCTGAATGCTGAATATCAGTACTCCAGGACTATAGCCCTATTCGGACACTAATTGTTTCTCATGGGGTTGTAAGGTATTTTTAACATTTACAGGGACTAGTCTGTGATTTTACTGCCATCCGAATCCAGAATGTCAGGTTTTTTCTTCTGCTGCACTTTGGATGCATTTTAAAGATCTAGCCTACACTTTTATAACTGAAATTCTGAAAGAACAATATTATTTCATATCACCGCTCAAAGGAGAAAGAAAAGAAAAGCAGGTTAACATTTGAAATGGGCCGTTATTATGGCAGCAATTATATACATTAAAAATATTAACCAAGCAGCTTTATGTTTACCTCATGTAAATATGAGGCTGTATTAACTTATAACCGTTAATTTCAAAATTGTCTAAATTACATCCATAATTTTGAGATAAAATATGTAAGACTGGAAAAACTGGAAGAGAGGGCAACTCTCTGAGAGAACAAAGGAAATTAACATTTGAACTCACTCTTGTGCACCATTCGAGACGCAAGTCTCACCTCAGAATCATCCTAATCTACATCTCTTTCCCTCTTCCCCCATTCCTTCTCTCTCCTGCTGAGATCACCAAAATTCACCCTAGAATCTATATGGTTTAATGTGAATAATTATCATACAGTATTACACGTGTTTGGTATCATTTGAAATGTCTCAGTGCAACTGGTACAAAGGTCTCATTTCCAAAGAAGTAAAACAAAAGGTAATAAGGTATTTAAGAGTTTAGAGATAACTCGCACACAGAGTAGGGTGGGTCTCCAGGCAAATGGCCTGAGAGTGGCCGAGACTCTCAGCATCATGTATTTTCTGATGTCAGGTTTGCAGAGCATTTGATGTTTTGTATTTATTATCTTTGAACTGATTATGAAAATGGTATTAGAGTTGGGCGGTATCCAAATTTTGATACCGTCAAACCTCCTCCCTATTTTACCGCGGTATACGGTATTACCGTGACTAATTAAAATTATGACGTAAGGCTCAGACGGCGTCACCAAACTGTTGGCTTGTGCCTAAACCGTTCAGAAACTGAATACCAAACAATAATACTGAAACAATAACAACATAACATGCACAATATTAACAACTTTTATTAGCAACAAATAGCAGCTTATAAAAAAGTGCAAATACAACAGTCAAACAGAATTAAATTAACATAAACATCCAGAACAGTTTTCGCACACACAAATCAATTAAATTAAATCACACAGCCCGGAAAACTTGTAATAACAACAAAGAGCAGCTTATAAAAAGTGCAAATAGACCCACAACAGTCAACCAGAATTTAATTAACATACCGTTTTTTCATAGTTTGGCTGGTCCTGCGACTTATAGTCAGGTGTGACTTATACTGTATATCAAAATGAATTCATACTGACTGACATGAACCAAGAGAAAACATTACCGTCTACAGCCGCGAGAGTACAGATGCTGCTCCTGTAGCCTATACCCCTGATAAAATTAACTGAAAACAACTGAAAAACTGTTAACTGAAACGTTAACTAAAGACAACTGAGAAAGCCTGAACACAAACAAAATGCCCCCAAAAAGAAAAAAATCTCCATGTTTTTGGTGCTGATGCGGTGGTGACGCGTTCATGTAACATGTAAGGGTGGCGCTGCCAATAAAGCACCTAAAAGCTGTCACAAAGAACCGGCAAAAGTAATGATTATGAATATGTTAAATATAGGAGACATTTTAATTGTTTACTAATAAACAAGAGCTTTCTGTGTCAGTGTCAGGCTGTCGGCTGCAAAGATTAAGTTGACGATGCTGACTCGCGATCTTCGCAGTAGTGAACGCGCCAGAGAGAAATGCACATTTCATACGGATTACATAAGCAGAGAACAGTCAGTTTTCTTTCGTTTTGAATTGTTCTGTTTAAAAGTAGACATTTCAAGCTTTCTATATATGTCTCAGGTCTGTGAGGCAAGTAGGCTACCGTATATGCTGAGTTTCGGTTCATTTATGAGACGAGCTCCAGTTCATGCGCCGGTGCCTCCGTGTCGTGATTATCTATTTTCTACTAAATTTACTTCTTATTTATTAAATCCAGGCAATAGGTTGATGAAACATTGATTAAAATGAATGTAACAATAAATTGTTACATTTGATTTTATTCTGACTTGCTCTGAAATTGTTTTCCCAAGTAGATTAAATGGATTCGTATGTTACCTCAAATCTGCGTCAGATTAGTGACTGCTAATATTTGGCGCTAATTCAAGTGTACTTGGTTTTGCAAAGACAAGAAGGGAATTTCCGTTTAGGGCAGCAAATGCTGCTTGACCAACCTAAATCTGGGTGTGTCTCACCTGTTTTAATTTAATGTTACTTTAGATAAGTGTACGTGAGCAATCACGGCATGGCCAATCCAAAGCTATTATAAAGAAGTAAAGTTGGTTGACTTATATCTGTAGTGATGGCCATACCTCTACTGAAGTAAACGTTACTTTAAATTCAAGTGTATGCAAAAACCATGGGGGCTATTCAAAAGTATCTTTGATTCTGTAAGCGTGAATGCGACCGTCTCGGGTATATAGCCAATTACCTCTGTTTAGTGACCGAAGCTGGCGAGTGTGTGATCATGAGACCAGCATAAAACAGAAGGCGTGAGGACCTCAAAAGCGACATCGTTTCCTAATCTGAGCAGGTAAAATATAATTAAAGAGTTAAAAAGAATAATCAAACATTCGCTCACTTTTAATGATGCTCAGATATCATTAAAACCTTTTTGATTTAGTCAGATGAAATAACGAGGTAATACATATGAGAAAATGTATTTAATTCAATCTTGTTGTGTTGCGTAAAAGGAAAGACAGTAACGTGCAAAGACCTTCACCTGTATTATTGGAAAACCGCTATTAGACCGATAAACAGGCTTACAAATACATGACAGAAAACTCGCTCCTCCACCAGGAATAAATCGCCATCCGAATGCATGAGTTTTATCACTGAGGTGCCATACTAATTTATTTTTACAGACACCCACATGAAGAAACGATTACCGTCTGAATAAGTATTTTGATTGCTTTAAAAAACACACAGGTAAATCCTCAGCTCTACAGAAAATATGGTGGATTTTAAGAACCCTATAGTGACGATTCAGATGGTACGCTGTTCTACGATCAGGCTCTTGTTTTATCATTGTGGTTCATGCAGAATTTTTTAGAAGTTGGTCTGAGATACCTGTGAAACCTCCAACAAGCCTATATATTTTTATGCAAGTTTTAGTGACCTAATTTTCATGGTGACTCTTAGACCTTGGCTGTGTCTAGAGCTTGAGCTGAGCACTGGGATCAATGCTTGGCCCTCAAGCCTCTGAAATGGGACTCTATACAGGGAAAAGCTTGAAGCTGCCAAAAAAAGAAAAAGAAAAAAAGACTTACAATCCTCATCCATTATACATGAAACTGCAACTAGAGAACAAAAGCAGGCAAAGATATAAAATCAAACAATCTCTTCCAAGTGTAATTTGACAAACACAAAAGGGCAAAGAAAATAAGCTGGACGTTGGCTCTTCAAGAAGAAGGATCATTATGCTTTCACATCACACCCATAGCAAAAGATAAAACGAGTGACAAAACTCCAGAAAGTTACTTTGAATCACAGTAATTACCCCTCTCAAATCAGAACCATTTACTAATGTCTGGAAAAACATGTAATCAATTGCATCCAGGACTCTGAGGTCTAAAACTATTAAAACATCAGAATCTTTGTGATCTATTATAGGCAGGGCCGGATTTATGCATAAGCATTCCAGGCACGTGCCAATGCTTGCACGTCCAGGGAGGCCCAATTACAATGAGGAGAAATAATATATTTTCTTAATTATTATAATTATGTTACTCTAATAGTAAAACTAATTACCATCTAAATTAACACAATTTTAAATATTGGACAGAAACCTCGTATCTTAACTCTGACAGTAGGTGGCGCTTATGGAAAAGAATGAATACAGTGGTACACAAAGCAGCGCTGCGCTTATATATACCACTGCAGGCTGTATAGGCATTAGCACACGGGTAGGACGAAAAAGAAAATGCCATCAAAACTTTTCTGAAGAGAGTCAGTTCCATTCAGAAATCCATTCATACAAATGTCTTCCTTTTGGAACAGTCCTAAAATGCTGCCTCTGTAGGCAGCTCAATAGGTTTTTGAACAAAGCAATTGAGATCAAAGAAGTAACTGAGGAATGAACATGTTTGTGCAGTTTTTGGGCCCTGTGCAGAAGGAACAAGACCGCAGGTGCACTGAGAGTTTTATTGCCATCGTTGACGTTCTCACCACCATTCGTTTGTTATTATGACTGTAACATCTCATTTGCACATCTGGGCCTGAGGGCCCAGCTGGTTGATATTCCTTAAGGGGAAGAGACATCATACCGAGCGGATGGGGTTGAGTCCCAGGAGACAGAGAGACATATGGGAGTGAGATGAAAGAGAATGCATCACATTCATATAAGACTTGCGCTGGGTCAGCCTACCTTGTCCCCAACTAATATGTCTATGCTAGGTCAACACTCTATTTCAGGGGCTTTCAAACTTTATGGAGTCAAGGACCCCTTATAGGGAAGAACATTTTCCAAAGACCCCCTTATAATTATAACAGTGATTAATCCCAAACATAATGTGGGTGAGAGTAATGAACATAATATGCTTGTTTTATTGGTGCAAACGGTCCCCATTGTAAATGTAGGCTACTTTTTAATAATAGGCTACAGTTCAATTTTATTATTTACCGTATTTTCCAGAAAATAAGTCTCACACGTAAGTTGAACCAGGTCAAACTTGCATTGTTGAGAAAAAAACAAAGAAAACAACAACATAAAAGTTGCATAGGTGTACAAGTCCCATTGTATTATTAGATTCAGAAATCATGTAAAATACTGGTAAATGAAACGTCTCAGGTTACGTATGTAACCCTGGTTCCCTGAGAGGGAACGAGACGCTGCGTCGAGACGCGGTGGGAACGCTCTGCGTGATTGCGTCGTGAAGCACGTGTATAATCAGTCCAATGGAAAGACGAGACGTCATAGGCGGGTGACGTCATCGACCAGGAAGCTATAAAGCACCCCTGCGACAGACCGCGGCAGCTTCTGAAAGCCGAAGCAAGTCGATCACAGGCATGCAGGGAGTATGGCAAGGCGACGCAGCGTCTCGTTCCCTCTCAGGGAACCAGGGTTACATACGTAACCTGAGACGTTCCCTTTCAAGGGAACTTCGAGCTGCGTCGAGACGCGGTGGGAACCCTATACCCACGACGCCATATGACAAATGCCTGTTCTGTATGAAGACCATGCGCATACTAGGAAACAAGCACCCTAGACCCTGGAGTAGAGCCTAGGTCCAAGTCATAAAATCTAACAAATGTATGCGGTGAGGACCTGCCTGCCGCATTACAGATGTCAGAGTGAAACTCCTGATAATAAAGCCTTAGAGGCAGCCATACTCCTGGTAGAATGGGCCGGGACAGCCAAAGGTGAAGGCTGTCCGGCCGCTTCATAAGCAAGTGAGATAGCCTCAACTACTCACTTGCTCATTATCTGTTTAGATGCAGGGCAACCTATCTTAGGTAACCTGAAGCAGACAAATAACTGCTCTTATATATATATATGCCACAGGTTGCAGCTCTGTGGACATAAGCATCCAAGAGCCCGGACAGGGCAAAACAGATTAAGTTTTTCCTGATCTGGCTTGTATTAAGGTGGAGGACAGAAGGCCTGCAGCACAAATGACCCACAAATTTAGTAGGAATACAACCCGGCAAGGGGTGAGGAAAGACTATCACCATACCAGGTGCAAATCCAAGTACGTGCAGGCCTCAGCCTCAAGTACCACGGAGAAGATGAAATAAGGATCTCTCCTCAGAGATAACCCAGCAAAGAAACATTAATTGCAGAAATCAAGTACTGTACCATAGGGCAGATAGCAAGATTCAGAAGGCATTCTCCGCACCAGGCAGAGAATAGTTTCCATTTCAATGCATATTCAGTCTTCTCGTGGAGGGAGCTCTAGACTGGAGTATGGTCTCCACGACCTCAGTCGAGAGACCTGAATCTATGAGCTGGGCCCCCTCAGAGGCCGAGCCCATAGTATCCATAACTCCGGAAGAGAGTAACTCCCGGGAGCAAAGATATCGGGAAATGCGTACAGGTGTAGCCTCAACCACACCTAATACGTTGCATCCAGTTCAAGCAGAGCTGGATGCATCAGGGAGAACCAAATGGGCAATGCGTTGTATAAACGATGCGAAAGGTAGACTTGAGTTTTGACCGAAGTTCTCCTAAAGGAGCTCCACCACCTTGGGGTGAAGTCCCCATTCCCCGGGCCTCAGCCCCTGCCTCAACAGGATATCTGCTCTGATATACGAGACCATCAGTGTGTTGTCCGGAAGGACAAGCACATGGTGACCTCTCAGGTCTGGCAGGAAGTATTTGAGAGCTCGAAATACCGCCATCATTTCTAGCCGATTTATGTGGCAAGAACGTTGATGGTCCTGCAAAAGACCTTTCGCCGAGCGGCCACTCATGACCGCCCCCCATCCCGTGAGGGAAGCATCCGTCGAAAGCGTTACGCGTCGACAAGAAGCCCCCAGCACTGGGCCCTGGGCGAGGAACCAAGGTTTCTTCCACATGACCAAGGCACGAAGGCATCGCCGCGTGACCTTGATCGTGCGAAATGGATTTCCCCTCGGAGAAAACCCCTTGATCCTGAGCCACTGCAAAGGTCTCATGTACAAAAGGCCAAAAGTGATTACGTTGGACGCAGCTGCCATGAGCCCCAACAGTCTCTGAAACTGTTTCACAGTGAGTGACTGGCCTAGTTTTATCCCCTTTACGGCTGTGAGAATCGCAGAAATACGTGCAGGAGACAGACGTGCTTGCATTATTGTCGAATCCCATAAAACACCCAGAAAAGTGGTCCTCTGAGCTGGGAGGAGCACACTCTTCTTGGCGTTGAGCCACAACCCCAACCTCTTTATGTGAGACAGAACGACATCTCGATGCCGAACCGCCAACTGCTCGGACTGAGCTAAAATCAACCAATCGTCGATAAAGTATAATACGCGAATGCCCTGGAGTCTCAGAGGAGCCAGAGCTGCATCCACACATTTTGTAAAGATGCGGGGTGATAAACCTAGGCCGAAGGGAAGAACCCAATACTGGTATGCTTCGCCCCCGAAAGCAAACCTCAGGAACCTCCTGTGATATGAGGATGGATGGATAAGTAAGCGTCCTTCAAGTCTATTGTGACAAACCAGTCCTCGGACTGAATCTGTGACAATCATTTTAGCGTATAGCATAGTTTGAACTTGAGATTCTGAAACCTGCTGTTTAATTGACGCAGGTCTAGAATAGGACGCAACCCCTCATCCTCTTTCGGAACAATGAAGTAACGGCTGTAAAACCCTGACTTGTCTGCTGGGAGGAGAAACCCCTTCTATAGCTCCTTTTGCAGAAGTGTCAGTACTTCCTGCTCCATAACCAGAGCCTGCTCGGGGTCCACCACTGTGGGGAGGACCTCTAGAAATCTGTGCGGACGAGAACCGAACTGAATTCTGAAACCCTTTTCTAAAGTGTGCAGGACCCACTGAGAAATATATGGCAGTAGTTTCCACGCTGCCAGAAATTCTACTAGGAGAACCAGTCTCTCGAGACTGGCCTCTGGATTTGGTTGAACAGTCACTTTGGTGCCCTGAAGCGGCGAACCGGCAGGGAACAACCAAACTGACCGTTCTACGCCCCTCCTCGGAGGATCGTATGGGGACGCTGACACCTCGGTGCCCTGAACGGAGAACCGGCAGGGAACAACCGAACTGGCAGCGCTGCGACCCTCCTCAGAGAGTCGCACCCCAGAGGGTGCCGAGGAGAAACGATTTCTCAAAACCGTCCCTGCCCCGGGGAAACCTTCAGAAGCCTGATAGCCTCAGCGTCAGGACTTCTTGTCTAAGTTTTAATAGAGATAACGACAGTCCTCAGATCTTGCCTACCTCTAACTAGCTTTGTTCCGACGACCCTCCTCGGAGGATCGCTGGAAAAAAGCAGGCACCTCGGCGCCCTGAAACGGCGAACCGGCAGGGAAACCGAAATGACTGCTCTACGACCCTCCTCGGAGGATCGTTTGGGGACGCTGACACCTCGGTGTCCTGAAACGGCGAACCGGCAGAAAAACCGAACAGCCAGCGTTGCGACCCTCCTCAGAGAGTCGCACCCCAGAGGGCGCCGAGGAGAAACGATTTCTCAAAACCGTCCCTACCCCGGAGGGGACCACCCTCAGAAGCCTGCAGCCTCGGCGTCAGGGCTTCTTCCATTTTTAGCTATTTTAGAGATAAAACAGTCCTCAGATCTTGCATATCTCTAACTGGCTAGACTGTGACCGCCACCCAGGTCCCCATCGATTGTGGATGAGCCCGAATGGCGAATCTTTGTTTTACCGCACTCTATGCTGCGAGGAGCTTAAGTATGCTGAGACTGCTCCCGCCCAGCAGTCTCAGGAACGTTAGATCGGTGAGGAAGAAACCTTTGGAACGCCACTGAAGAGTTTATTTCTTCGTTTTTTTTTGAAAGCGGAGCGTCCAGAAGAAAAGACATATTTTATCTTAATTTTTCTTTACATCAGAAAAACTATATATATATATATAAATAAATATAACACTCCGTGGCCACCAGCAGGAAACAACCGAACTGGCAGCGCTGCGACCCTCCTCAGAGAGTCGCCACCCAGAGGACGCCGAGGAGAAACGATTTCTCGAAACCGTCCCTCCCCGGTATAGTTTATCTGTTGCGCGACGCAATTCTCGAATAGCGTCAGTGCTGTTACATCCTCACATTCATCCATGCTTATATATTTTACCTACCAGTGCTGCCTAATAATATTTATCTATTATTTATGGTGGCTGGTGGGTAACGTCGGGGTTATTATGACACCAACACGGGAGAGAGATAGCTCGCAAGCGTCTCTTTAACCCGAGGCACTGTCATACCATGATACTTAATACCCATAACATTACTATAGTAAAAGTTTAGGGATAAAACACATAAACAGAAACCGGTTTATTCCACGATCTCGACACCTCAGTGTGGAGATAGGGAAAAAACGGCACTCCCCGACGAGGAGGCTGAGATATAGAGTTTTCCTTATACTTTCACTCTCATATATGTTCGGCTGGCCAGTAATATTTAACTTAGCAACAGCATTATATAAAACCTCCTTTTATAAGCTCCTCTTTATTCAACAGAGTTATGAGCTGACTTATTTATTTATTTATTGAAAACTCATAAACATCTGCCTTATTTTCTTTTATTTATTTATTATTAAAACAAAAACACTAACGATACCAATTCCTCGGAACTGGAAATCGCAGCATGAGTGCCTCATCCCGGGGAGGAGAAACCGCAGAGCGTGCTTCTCCCCGAGAAAAGGCACGTGGATCGAACAGGTGTTTGTTAGAACCATTTGCGATCCCCAAGATGCGCGTCGACGCCGTGCCTCGGCAGCAGCGGGACCCGCGCCTCAGGGCGCGCGCACCGAACCGTCCTCCTCGAAGAACGGCCGGCGGGAGCGGAGCGTCCTCACGGACAGCTTCTCGCAATGCTCACAGTCAGCCCCCTCGAGAACTGACTGTTGGCATGCTCCACTCCCAAACAAGCAACACAAAGCTGAAGTGTGTGTCCCCACCCGTGATATAACGTGGGGAGGGAACAACACAACACTTGCTTGCTCTCTTTTGCCATAATAAATATATATATTGCAACTTGACAGACAACAATAAATATGACAAGGACAGAATACACAGATCGCTTGCTGAAGGCACAGAAAGCTGCCGCGGTCTGTCGCAGGGGTGCTTTATAGCTTCCTGGTCGATGACGTCACCCGCCTATGACGTCTCGTCTTTCCATTGGACTGATTATACACGTGCTTCACGACGCAATCACGCAGAGCGTTCCCACCGCGTCTCGACGCAGCTCGAAGTTCCCTTGAAAGGGAACTAACCGTTACCAAACTCTAAACACTGTAAACATGTATTTTACTTCCCCTCACTCTAAATCCTTTAAATTTAATGGTAGGCCTGTTCAGAAAATAAAAATAAATGAATTATAGTGCCATTCATTATAAACAACATTTAAAATAAAGGTTATTTGTAATGAATGGCACTATCATTTATTTTTATTATATAATAAACGTATTTTCTTTAACAAACTTATTTAGAGCGAAACTGAAACTGAAGTGGGCTCACTTATTCAGCATGAATCGTTTCCATTAATGAATTGTTAGTCGCAATGTAACATTTGGTTGCTAAACTATTATTTATTATGTAAAGAAGGCTTTGTACTTCTCTCGTGTCTCAATATCCACTCAAAATAGTATCCTTCAAATACGGAAAAAAACTGTTAGGAATAACACCACTGCTCATGCTGTACACAGCCTACATTGTACAACCAGACAAATACAATTGAGTAATCGAATACCTTTTCTATGTTTAGTTGTCTTACAAGAGGCTGCAATGTCAAGTTAGCAATGTGAGAAGAACTGATATGTAGTGTTGTGATACGTTGTGCGCTTAGATTAGTGGAAACAACTTAAAATACTCCGTCAGATAATAGTAAGGCATATTTCAAAATGGTAAAGGGTCTATTTTTATATGTGTAACAATTAAACAAACAAAATGAGCTGGCCATCTCAGTGAATTTCTTTCTGAAGCACGTGACAAAAATTAACCAAAACTTGATTGCTGCCTATTTTGAAAACCCCTGCTCTATTTTATTAGATAAATTACATGCTTTAGGGATAGAGTCAAATCCTGACCAACGGGGAAATAAACCGCAGGATCTCACTCAGAATTCTTCAGTGTCTCCAGTCGTAGTTCTCGTGAGGATGGACACAGATCTGAGCTCAGTCTTCAGGGAGTTGTCCTCCTATACCATGTCTTCTCAGTGCTGTGGGAGGCCATGAAATACTGCATCCACACTGCACCCTAGGGAGCCAATTATCCCACTCAGTGGATTTGCTAAGTAACAAGAGACACCATTCAGTCCTTACAACACCACGTTTCTAATGGACCCTGCACGAGTAGGCTTAGCGAATGCCTGACAAACAAAAAAAGCTATTTACCAAATGTAATCGTGTCAGGGCTTTAAGCGATTGCACACGTCCATTTAAATGCTGCCGAATTGACAGGTAGGCTGAGAGTTACTTGCAGCGTTGATAGAGTGAGGGAGTGTTTTGCATTTAGGCATTGGTGTTAAGAAAAAGGCTAAAAGTAGAGAGATTACAATTACGCCACAAATGGACTGTTTTTAATGAACACTGAAAGCTTTTGAAAGTTTGGTGTTTTACGTATGAATTAATTATGGGCAAATTGCATCTTCTGGAGCAATATGTACCACAGTTACTGTCTCCTTAATGGAATTCCAGGCTGGTGAAAACTTCATTAAAAAACTTCATTACAGAAATGCGCTGATAAAGGGTGATGCGTGGCAAACATTTTCAATTCAATATACTAACACACAAAAATAAAGCGTGTGCGTGTTTGACACATTAAAGGGTTAGTTCACCCAAAAATGAAAATTCTGTCAGTAATTACTCACCCTCATGTTGTTCCAACCGCGTAAGACCTTCGTTCATCTTCGGAACACAAATTAAGATATTTTTGATGAAATCTGAGTGCTGGATTCACTCCTCCATAGGCTGCTAGGTGGCCCAAACTTGCTGGCCCAGAAAAGTTATTAAAGAGATCGTTAATATAGTCCAAGTGACTACAGTGGCTCAATCTTAAGTATATCAAGCGACGAGAATACTTTTTGTGCGCAAAAACAAACAAAAATAACGACTTTATTCCACTATTCATTTCCTTCTCTCTGGGCCTCGTAGTGTTTTTGCGCAGCGCGTCTGTGTTATACGTCACCACGTAGGCTCACTATTGACGTATAACACAGACGTGCAGCGCAAAAACACTACGAGGCCCAGAGAGAAGGAAATTAATAGTGGAATAAAGTCGTTATTTTTGTTTGTTTTTGCGCACAAAACGTATTCTCGTCGCTTGATATACTTAAGATTGAGCCACTGTAGTCACTTGGACTATATTAACGATCTCTTTAATAACTTTTCTGGGCCAGCAAGTTTGGGCCACCTAGCAGCCTATGGAGGAGTGAATCCAGCACTCAGATTTCATCAAAAATATCTTAATTTGTGTTCCGAAGATGAACGAAGGTATTACGCGGTTGGAACAACATGAGGGTGAGTAATTACTGACAGAATTTTCATTTTTGGGTGAACTAACCCTTTAAGGTAACTAAGAACATGCTGTTAACAAACATGCTGGACTAAATATTGCTTTCACTGCTTGCTGCATTTAGCATTTCCAATTCCATGATTCAGTTAAGAGGATTCTTAATCAAATAGGATTTCTGGTATTTTTTTTTATTTTTCGTCATCTGATACAAAGTTAGTACATTGCGAACGATTTCATTTATTGTATAGCGAAACAGACACTTCTTGAATTTCAACAAAATGCGAGTGAAGAACCAGCCCTTCACACAGCCCACACAGCCCGGAAAATTGCCATAAAATTGCCAGAGTGACTTCTGTGTGAACGCAAACACGTCCCGGGATAGATTCCAGCATCGATCCAGGAATGGGGACCTAGTAACATTGCCAGGATCAGTCCCGGAACGTCGTAATCGATGCTTATGATCGAATCAGAAAAAAATGCACGAGCGTGGTTTCTCGAGAGAGAAATCGCAGATCATAAGCAAACTTAAGACACTGTAGAGACATTACATTTACATTTATTCATTTAGCTGACGCTTTTATCCAAAGCGACTTACAATTGCTATATATGTCAGAGGTCGCACGCCTCTGGAGCAACTAGGGGTTAAGTGTCTTGCTCAGGGACACATTGGTGTCTCACAGTGGATTCGAACCCGGGTCTCTCACACCAAAGGCATGTGTCTTATCCATTGCGCCACCACCACCCCCATTACACCACCCACCCACCCACGTCACATCTCTTCACGGGATGTGTGTAAACGTTTACTCAAGACTTCGCGAACAGATTCCGGAAAATCACTGGCAGTGTGAATGAATCAAAATCAAACGATCACAGGACAAATAATCAGTGTATTTCCTGGAATCTCTGTGCGAAAAGGGCTATAGTAAATGTCTTTACTCGACTCAGTCTCAAAATTATGCACTTGATATTGTCTTGTGGCATTACAAGCACTCTCTTAGTGGCCCTTATGTGGACTCAATGTACCATTTCACCTAGACAGTACTGGTGCAGACTATATAGTGAACTATTACCCAACAGTCCATGTTGCAGAGAGCAGTCCTGGTGGAGGACCACATGGGGCTGACAATGCCATTTGGGACAAGGCCTTGATCAGTGTACAAACTACAACCAACTAATTTGTTAGCACCAGCCAGCATTACAGGACGGTTTGCTTTTATTTGTCAGTATGTGATGGACTGATGGCATAAAATTGGCCTAGTCAACGCTGTCAGTCATGACCAAAAGTTAAGATCAGTTGTTGCACAGTCTGAGGCCACATTTACACATAGCCAGGTATTTAGAGAAACAAATATATCCCTTTGTGTAAACGGGGCCTGAGTGGATTTTACTCAAGACTTCGCTGGGGTCATATTGTATAATATGACAATAAATGAATAAATAATTGTAAAAGACATACAAAAGTAAAAGACAAAAATACAACTGGCTTTATCCCACTAAACATGCAATTGTAATCCTGAGCTTCTCCTTTCATTCACCGATCATTCCATCAGATCGCGTTCTGACCTCTCTATGAATCAAAGTGTGGTTCTGCACAATGCCACCAAGGTTAAGAGTGTAGATGTGTAACAAAGCAAGCCTAACATGTCTTGCTTCAGGAAGAAATTGCACTTCTGCCAGTGTAGTTGGTGGAGCAGCCTCTTGGCTCATATCCCAGCATGCCCAACTAGCAACACAGTTTAATCTCTGTGAAGAGGTGAATCTCTGTGAATCTCTGGAGGCAGACAAACATCCATCTCTTTATGAAGGCACACGTGTAAACAACACATGGAAGCACATATTCATTAGCACACACATTGGCTACATGTTTGGATTTGGTGGCTGTCCCTGCAATACTCGCCCAATTACCCAAGATCCACATTGAGAATTTCTGGTGCCTTACACACACTTGCCCACACACATGCACACATAATTGGTGCTATCTGTGATTTATATCCTAAAGTGGTGTCTCATGGGCTTTCAAACATGCAGTATGTCAGAGGTGCAGAAAATCTGTTCCACAAAGTACAACACAAAACCACAAACATGAAAACACAAGAGTACAAGAAAAACAGAGCAAGCACACTCTTTCTCCAAAGCACTGATGTTTTTCTACCTTGTCCAGTATAAAGTATATCCAGACAATGGCTGACCTGCTCAGCAGGCTCTGGGCACAAATGCTGTAATCTGGAGCCAAGGTGCTGCAGGAGAACAGTTCAAGAGAAAAGTTTTCCAATTAAAAATGTGTAGGTCTTTCAGAGACTGCTGTTTGTAATCACTCTTTGTAATCTTGTAAACACAGTTCTTGCAATTGTGAGGCCAATTAATAACTAAGCCATACCTGCAACTGAATTCAGACAAAAAGAACACAGTGGTCTTTAGTGATACCAGGAAAGCATGTTTCACTTCATTCAGTGTACTTTTGCAAGTGGCAAGTGCAAACTGCACCTTTAATTATGATAAATTATGAATATAAGAATTAATTAACTGATTTAGGACATTATTTACTAAATTCAGTATTTGAAATTCAGTAGATCAACAGCGTGAATGAACCACCAGTTTCTTGATTTTAACACACTTTTGTCAAAAGTGTATATATATATATATATGTATATATATATATATATGGCATGTATCTAATTTATATATATATATATATATATATATATATATATATATAGAGAGAGAGAGAGAGAGAGAGAGAGAGAGAGAGAGAGAGAGAGAGAGAGAGAGAGAGAGAGAGAGAGAGAGAGAGAGAGAGAGATTTAATGCAGAGCGCAGACCACAGCCTGGCAAAAACTTAGGGGGTCAATTGAGGACATCTAGCTCAGCATATTCACACCAGAAATTCGAATTCTATACTTTGCATTCTTAGACAGTGATCTTTAAACCGTAAGGATCTCACACCCTCAGGAGGTAAGCGAGTCAATCAGAAGTTTTCTGACTTTAACTGTATGTCAGCATGGTGCTTTGCACATTAAATTTGATTGGTTGTTAAAGGTAGGGTAGGCAATTTCGGAGAGGCTAGCAATAAGCAAGCTAGCTTATGGCTCGTTTCCACTGAGCGGTACGGTACGGTACAATACAGTACAGTACGATTCGGGACGATAAACCCTGATCCGGCTTGCGTTTCCACCGCCAAGAGTACCCTTACTTGATAGGCGTGGTGTAGCCTATGCTGGAAAGAACGATCGACATTATTTTCGCGCGAAGAAGAAAGCGACATAGTAAACAACAATGTATGAAATACAGCAGATCTTGTTCTTGCTTCTCGGCATGTGGCTGTTTGTCACAAGAAGACAAGCGCCGACATTAAGCGTTTCTCAATACCAAGTACGCAAAGTTCGGACTTGCCAAGTCCGACTCAGGAGAATGACTCCTGAGGAGTCGGACGCGAGTCCGGTAATTCTGCAAATGGAACAGCCAGCGTTCTTAAAAGCGTCACTCAGCTCGCTCTGCTACTCTGGTTATCTCTGTATGTACATTTTAGGCAACAATTAAACAAACTATGTTATAAAACACCACTCTGCCTCTTTTCGTTTTCATTCACTGCATGGCAATAACGTTAGCCTATTTATAACAAAACGAAATATAAAACTCAACCCTGCCTCTTTTCGTTTAAATTTTACATATTAATATGGTCCAGGCAATATGTGCATTTGTACTAAACAACAAATGTTGCAGTAAACAAAATTACCATCTTTACTGTAATAAATTAAAAATGACAAAACTCAACCCAGTATCTTTTTGTTAAATTTCAGTTTTATCAATATTAGCCATTATAAAAGTATAAGTAAAAGGTACAAGAAGCTATACAATAAGAAATAAAGCAATTCAGTCAAACATACAAAGTCAGTGCTCTAGTCTAACCTTACAACGGTAAAATTAAATATATAAAGTTATGAAACTTCATAACTGCCCTCAGCCAAAACGATTGGCCAGGGAACAAATGATAGATTCACGAGACCAAAGATCGCCCGTTAGGTCTACACAAGACGAATTATATCTCATGCTTAACCACTACATAGACATAAGAGTCAGCGGCAAACGTCAGAAGGACTAGCCGAGGAAAGGCTGTTCCAGGCGGGGTACATAAGTGAGAGCGCCCGGTGATCGCCTGGATCTCACAACCTGGATCAAATTTTCATAAATCTTTATAAATAAACCACAGATTTGAGCTTTAAACAACTACATTCTCGCCTGAAAAACTCTTAAAACTACATTTCATGACACAATAACAGTAGTATTATATTTCAACTGTATATAAAAAAATGGCGCTTCTTATGTTGTTATTCCCCTTGTAGCACGTGCAAGTGACGATTCTCTGTCAACCAGTCAAGGTTCTGACTTTGAATATAATACAGATTTAGAAGATTAAAACTGCGACGTTTAGATGCAAAACATGGTTTGCATGTCTCCTTGAGTAACTAAGAACATATACAATTCTCTCATAAAACAGTCTCATCTTCAAGATGTGTATTTGCTGCTATATATGACAACCAGAGACCTGGTTCTGCATATGAGCAGTTTGGAGGTAATTCCAAAGACACCCTGATACAATGTTTATATTTTTAATATACCATATATACTGTTATGTTACATTTAATTAAAATTAAAACCATGAGACATCAGGTTTATGCGTAATTAAACATTTATACCAGTAACTATTTTTTTTATTACTATTTATACCAGTAACTATACTACTATCCTTTAAATAATGACTTGGTGTTGATATATTGTGCATCCCAATCATGGTTACATGCTGTTTGGCTAACATCACTAATAGGCAGGCCTTTCGAAACAGATCTTCTGTAAACACTTGATACTGGCAGGCACAGATGTTCTTTATGTTCTTTGCCTCCTCACTCATGTGTGCCGTCTCTTTTTTGGATATGTCTCTGTAAGAAGGACTGGTGGATGCTGGGGTTTTGCAGAAACAGTATAAAGAGGAGGCGGAGACAGGACAATTGTAGAAACTGAATAGAATAAATCACAACACTCAATATGGTGGCTATAGGAAAGGAATTACTGCCATACAGTTGAAAAGAGCCAATTGTCTAATAGATAAAGACATCACCAAGGGAAGCACAGAAATTTCGGCCAATGGGAGAAATGGAAGTGTTTTCCCATTATTATGCAGACTGAACAAAGGTGTTTGTCTGCTACTGTACTATTACAGACAGTTATAAAGAAATCAGAGCAACATTTACTGTATGTAGTGCACTATTCTAGGAACTGGCCCCCGACTGAGCCTGGTTTCTCCCAAGGTTTTTTTCTCCATTCTGTCACTGATGGAGTTTTGGTTCCTTGCCACTGTTGCCTTGGCTTTTGGCTTGCTTAGTTGGGGACATTCAATATTCAACAATATTATTGATCTGCCATACTTAAGGTGGACGATGACGCAATTTTCTTCTAGAAACAAACGGTAACACTTTACAATAAGGTTCCGTTATTAAACATTAGTTAATGTATTAACTAACATGAACTAACAATGAGCAATACATTTATTACTGTTTTTGTTAATCTTTGTTAATGTTAGTTAATACAAATAAAGCTGTTCATTGTTTGTTAATGTTAGTTCACAGTGCATTAACTAATGTTAACAAGATTTTAATAAAGTATTAGTAAATGTTGAAATTAACATTAACAAAGATGAACAAATGCTGTATAAGTGCAGTTCATTATTAGTTAATGTTAACTAATGTAGTTAACTAATGAACCTTATTGTAAAGTGTTACCAAACAAACTTTGTTGTATTATTTTCATGTTAACACTGTGAAGCTGCTTTGATACGATCTGTATTGTAAAAAGTGCTATATAAATAAAGGTGACTTGACTTGACTTGACTTGACTTGACTTGACCATCATTCTATATAGAGAAAGGAATCGTTTATTTTAAAGGGGGCCTATTATGCCCCTTTTTACAAGATGTGATATAAGTCTCTGGTGTCTGTGATGTAATATAAGTCCCCAGAATGTGTCTGTGAAGTTTCAGCTCAAAATACCCCACAGATCATTTATTATAGAATGTCCAATTTGCCTATATTTGTGAGGGTGTGAGCAAAACACAACATTATCGTGGTTGTACCGTTAAATGCAAATAAACTGCTGCTCCCCTTTCCAGAAAAGGGAGGATCATTTACATCTCATGCTTCGGATGCTCTGGCAAAAATAAAACTGGAGAATCTCACGCAGCCAAAATGTCAGAAATTGTAAGTAGCAGTATTCAGCCTTATATGTTCGAACCGGAGTCGGACACTGATGGAGACTCACAAAGAAGCTACAACTTTTAGAACGCAAAAGGACGTTTCTGAATGGTTAGTTGCTGAATTTATGTAGTTGTTGTGGAGTTAACTTTATTCAACTTATGTTGTAAAACATTGTTTTACAGGTGCTCATGTGGGAAGTGTGGTAGGATGTTGGTATCGACCCATCTTTCAGAATCAACTTTTAGGCAAATCCAGCATTGAACTGACCCTCATGTGCGAAGTAGCCCGATGTAAAATTATTTGCACAAACATATAAGGCTTTGCCAAATTTCTTCAGCGCATTTCCTTCATACATTAAATTCATCCACTGTGTCCTCAGTGGCTATGGAGTCTATGGAGACTCTTATGTTCATTAGTAGATCCAAAAACAGAACATTTGTAATAGGTGCTATAGCAAAGATATAAACATGGTGGACTGTGTGCACCAATATTTACAATAATTCATTATTACTTATTTAATCATTTATTTTATTCAATACCAACAAGTCCTGTAAATTAATCACTTATAAGGTTCCATTTGATTTCAGTTAAGATGCTGCCACAGAAAGCAACAGACAGGAAAGCAGCTTACTAGGTTTTGAAACAGAGTCATTCACAGTTAACCCCCAACTAGTTCAATCAAAGGAGAGGGAAACTCAGAGCATTTGTCAGAGTGTGTGTGTGTGTGTGTGTGTGTGTGTGTGTGTGTGTGTGTGTGTGTGTGTGTGTGTGTGTGTGTGTGTGTGTGTGTGTGTGTGTGTGTATGTGTGTGTGTGTGTGTGTGTGTGTGTGAGTGAGTGAACAAGAGAGTAAGAGCTCCATGAAGGCTGCCTGCTTGCCAGCATCAAATCTGCAGGAACATGAAGGTTTGCTCAAGTACTTCTTTAAAGTCAGACAAGCCAAAGCGCACCCTAATTCACACACACACACGCAGACGCAGACACAGACACACACACACACACAAACAAACACGCGCGTACACGTACACGTACACGTACACGTACACACACACACACACACACACACACACTATATAATTCCCCCTCGACCACAGCTCTAATACACTTTTTGTTGTTGGTGCACAGATGGATGGAGAGCTGCTGTTGCCTCTTCTTTATTTCAGTTTTCATTAGTTATCCTTTTGGAACCAGAGTAAGAGCTCCATGAAGGCTGCCTGCTTGCCAGCATCAAATCTGCAGGAACATGAAGGTTTGCTCAAGTACTTCTTTAAAGTCAGACAAGCCAAAGCGCACCCTAATTCACACACACACACACACACACACACACACACACACACACACACACACACACACACACACACACACACACACACACACACACACACACACACACACACACACACACACACACACACACACACACACACACACACACACACACACACACACACACACACTATATAATTCCCCCTCGACCACAGCTCTAATACACTTTTTGTTGTTGGTGCACAGATGGATGGAGAGCTGCTGTTGCCTCTTCTTTATTTCAGTTTTCATTAGTTATCCTTTTGGAACCATGTGAACAGAGTTACATAGAAAGAATAGATACAAGCTAAATACAAAGGTTTTAGAAACCTTAGAAATTTGAAAATATTTGAATATTTTGAAATTCCATATAAATCTAAAGTTACTCTTTAGCTCTATCAGAAACATCCTCACTTCACCCCAAACACACATTCATAAGGTACCATGAACCTTAAAACCATGCCTCCGAACCGTTTCAAGGAACACAAACAAAAGAAACAAACACAATTTTAACAGGAACATAAACTCAGGCGCTCAGTCTTTTAATATATCTGGCAAAACGCTTGAGCTATAAAAGACAAAGTCTTACGCACAAGCTGTATTGATTAGACGGCAAATACCAGACTGACACTCTTCTCCGCTCCTCAAATACATAAAACATTAGCCTTTACACACATCATGTTTTGAATAAAGAAAATGCTGTACTTATTCAAAGAACCAATTTTTATTTACCCTTGCAGTGCAAACAAGCAGAGATGGTCTCAAGTTCAAGTAGTAACAACTAAACAAAACAAAAAACATTATTAACAGTTTTTTTTTTTTTTTTATCAAATCAAATTAAAATGTTACAGAAGGAATGCATGAATAGAAACGTTAAAATACTGATTCTGCTCAGAGCAAACCGATTTATTTATTTTTTCTATCGTTTTTAAGCCCTGCTTAAAACATTGCAGTAGAGGTGTGTTGGTGCATCAGGATATGTGGTGACCCTTGGAGACAGAGGACGCACCATTAGAAAGAATAACCCATCCAAAGATGGCTGCAAGTGAAGTCTCATTCATAATTCAGTCCTCTCGGGGGAGACACTGCTGCCTGCTTGGCATTCCGATGCCTTCCAGCACTGAATACACTGAGTGCTTGAGAAAACCAGGTACAGCAGGCTGGTATAAAGAACTAACTTCATTATGTATATGCCATTTGAATATGTAATCTAGAAAAAATACTATGCAATGTATGCTATGATAAATACAGGTAATGGTAAAAAAGATATGTGAAAATCAATCAATTAAAAGTGGCACAAGATTTGTTCACATATGAAACGTGATCGTTGAAACTTTATGATCACAATGGCATACTATATACGATTTATGAAAAGCAGTATGCAGTATGAAAACTATGGGCAGTATAATAATTTTCTGTATATAAGTAATACTTGTGAAAGCAACACTTGTAAAAATGAAATGAAAAAGTCAAATGAAACTACACAAAACACAGCTGAAGCTCACTGTATCCCACAATCCGTTGCCAGGCTGCCAATTGAGCCATTTGTCAACCTCCACTGACCTCCATTTCATCTTTATTTTCAAGATAATAGCTGAACATCACGCATACCGTTGTAAACATATCTATCGTTGTAAACTGCGTTTAGCACAACAGTTACATTTGAATTAAGGCCAGTTCACTCACACCAAGGATGATAACTACAGTAGTCAACATTTGAAGTGGATCAAAACCTTTCATCAAAGTTATACATGAATTTTGAACAATACCCGTTCTTGTCTTTGATTAACTTGTTTTTGATCCACTTCAAATGTTGACTACTGTATATATATACAAAATTGATGCACCTCTTGATGGAAACAACATCACAACATTTTTTTTCCATCAAGAGGTGCTTCGATTTTTGGTCATCGTCATTACTGCAAATATACACACACAACACACAAACCTGGCAAACACAACCTGGCTAAGACCAAACGATTATATTACTTTAAATGAGTCCACCCGCCAAGATTATTGTTATAAACATGAGCCTCGTCTGAAAGGCAAAGGGGAAGGTGTTGCTGTAATTTATAGTAATATCTTCAGAATTACTGAGAAGTCTTGTTTCAAATATAATTCTTTTGAAGTGTCGGTAGTTAATGTAACACTATCTAGTGTAAATTATGAATCCCATTTCACATTTGTGCTGGCTACTGTATACAGGCCACCATACAGACTTTATCAAAGAATTTGCTGATTTTCTATCAGAGTTAGTACTGGCTGCAGATAAAGTCCTAATTGTTGGTGATTTTAATATATATGTAGATAACGGAAAATATGCATTGGGATTGGCATTTAGAGACATACTAAACTCTATTGGAGTTAGACAACACGTCTACTCATTGTTGTAATCATACTTTAGATCTAATATTTGCACATGGAATCACTGTTGATGCCGTTGAAATTCTGCAGCAGAGCGATGACATCTCAGATCATTATCTAGTCTCGTGTATACTCCATTTAGCCAAGGTTGCAAAGCCGACTCTGTGTTACAAATATGGTAGAACTATCACTTCTGCCACTAAAGATTGCTTTATTAATAATATTCCTGATCAGTTTCATCCTCTCAGCACCCCAGATAGCTTAAAAGAACTCAATGTTGCAACAGAAACTACTGACTCTCTCTATTCCAGCAATTTAGACACAGTTGCTCCTTTGCGCAGATGACGCAGGCGACACAAGGCGACAACACAATCGTCTTTCATCAGCGCTAGTTCTTTGGCGTCGGTTTGGTGTGTACCTACCTTTAGTGGAGTAACTCATTGAGCACTGCTTATAATATGTCATAAACTGCAGGATGCATCAAATAGAGAAATTGTTCGCCATTGTCATGGAAATCTGCCATCAATGAATCCACTCTGAACCAGAAAAGACGCTTGACATGACACTTGCTGGCCTCTAGCTCCAGACCTGCATCTCTACATTAAGTACAATCACAGTGTAATAAATATATAGCTCTTTTCACATTGATTTCTCAAATTTTTCCTTCACAGGAGAGAGGTGACCTTTTCGATTTTACGTAAGTGCGTGGCTCTGTCAGCACTGTCTGTCATGCTAAGACACTGTTTGCTTAGCCGTGTTGATGCTGTCAGGATATTTACAGCTAATAAAACATTGTAAACATATTGTGTGGTGAGAAAACCTGAGGTTTAGCAAACAAACCTTAGTGGCATTTCAATACCAAGGCTGTATTCACAGCAGAAAATAATTTTCTTGATCAAAAAAGGTTAACTTTTTTTCTTTTTTGACAAACCCGTTTGTAAAATTAATTGCTGAGGATTTTAGGCCAGTTATAGGATATGGTATGGACATAAATAGCCACTTTTGTCATGTCTATTTCAATGTTGTTGTTTTTTAAACACACACAAATCATTTGGGGAGAATTTCTCAGAAAATATTCATATATACAAAATATAAATAATAATAATAATAATTTGTTACATTTATATAGCGTTTTTTCTGGGTACTCAAAGCGCTTTACGTGGAAGGGGGAATCTCCTCAACCACCACCAATGTGCAACACCACCTGGATGATGCGACAGCAGCCATATTGCGCCAGAATGCCGACCACACACCAGCTTACTGGTGGAGAGGAGACAGTGATGAAGCCAATCAGTATATATGGGGATGATTAGGAGGCCATGATAATGGACAGAGGCCAAAGGGCAAATTTGGCCAGGATGCCGGGATTATACCCCTACTCTTTTTCGAAGGACATTCTGGGATTTTTAATGACCACAGAGAGTCAAGACCTCAGTGTAACTGGTAATTTTCACCCCAAAGGATGGTGCTTTTTGACAGTATAGTGTCCCCATCACTATACTGGGACATTAGGACCCACACAGACCACAGGGTGAGCACCCCCTGCTGGCCTCACACACACATAAAAACACCACTGGCATCACATACCAACTTCTTAAATCAGTTTTGAGCATAACTGGTCTGTATTGCAGAGAGAATATATCACTGTGTCCTTAAAAAGCACTGTAGATGTAGTAACTGTCACTCCCTATTCAAAAATGAAGGTTATTTCACCAATATACAGGCATGAAAACATGGCAGCCGATTATGGGGGGGGAACTTATTTTTATGAAAAATGTACCCATAAGCCCATCTATTCTTTCAGGAAGACGTGTCAAGAACAAGAATTATTACTCTGGTTAAAAGCAGGCTGTATTAATGCTCTCTATGAGGCTGTGAAACTGCAGCTTGTGCTCTCTCTGTATGATCTCCATAAGTCCTGTTCTGTCCACACGCTTTGATGCCTTCTTGCTAAACATGTGCAATTTAACACACCTAGAGGCACTTGAGCGTCCTCTATTTATCCAAAGGCACTCAGGGAGATGATGAATTTGTAGCAGGGTGAGAGTGAGTGAATTTCCACGAACTCTGATCTGCGGCGGGCGGATATGTCGAGAATGTGGCCTCTACCTCTAGTCAACCCTCAGTGAATGATTTATGGCTGGTGTGTGTCCTGAATAAACACAATCATCAGCTCACATGTCACAGGGGACACAGTGGACCTCACACACCAACATGCATACATGTATACATACACAGATGAACACAGAAATTACCTTAAACTGTGTCCTAACCAAGTTTTCAAAAACTGGTCTGTTGTCTGTCCACACCAAAATGTGAAATGGCCGTGCGATGTGGGACAATCATGCCAAGAAAAAAATATATAGTTATTGCTTAAATGTATAGTTATGAGAAGTAGGATTTGACCAATATTACAATATTCTCTTTTTAATGCTGCACAAATGGAAACCAAGCAAATAGGTGTCCAAAATTGTATTCTACTATAGTTTGTCGGGTGTGCTAACCACTAGGAGTTGAGCAACTGCCATGTGTCACTAGTTAGTTAGTCCGTCACCTTGATGTCATGCTAATATGCTAATTGTTAAAACGACCTTAACTGCATACATTATTTTCAACCCAGGCTACAGCTATCCAACCTTATCCCAGTGTCTCCTCCTTGAGATGTCATTGTCTGTCTCGACTCTCTCCTGGGACACTCTGGGGTGTAAACAAAAAGAGAGAAGTGAGAAGCCACTGGGAGGACAGGTGATTCATCTCCTTTGTAAGCCAATGAACTGTCCTGCAAAAGCCTGTCTGCTATCTGTTTTCAATCCTTATTAACAAGAGAGAAATGCTTAACGAGTCCCACGAATGCCCTTCTGAGAGGCTGACCTGCTCCCCGTCTCCAAAACAGATCAGAGGTGGAGTGGAATCGATGGGCGGTCTCTACTGAACAGATATCATTACAGAATACCTAAAAGCATCTGATAGATTGATAGGGAGCGTGACAGTGATGATAAAAGTGAGGAAGGGAAAGATGTTTAGAATTTACAGATACACCCTGGCTAGATCCTTTTCATGCTAGTACAGGTTGGTTAGTGCTGATGTTCACCAAAAAAAGAAAGAAAATCACAGTCTTTCTGGTGAAGCTGGTTGACCAAGGTATTCTGGCTGGTTAAATGGTTAGTTCACCCAAATATTTTGCCATAATTTACTCACATTGCTCCAAAGGAAGTATCTTGGAAGCATCTTTTCCATACAATAAAACCAATCTTAGGGTATGTTCACACTTGGCAGGTTTGTTTCGATTAAAACAAACTTTGCTCTGTTAGTGTGGTTCATTTTATTAAGTGTGAAAGGGTCCATCTGAACTTTGGTGCGCACCAAACAAGGGGACTAAGACCCCTGAAAAGTGGTTTAGTCCAGAATTTCTGAAGAGGCTCTATCGCTTTGTATGATGAACAGATTGAATTTAGGCTTTTATTCACATATAAACATTAATCAACGCACACATCAGTTCTGGTAAACAGAAGCTCAAACATGTTCGCATGACGTGCGAGAACCAATGAGGTTCATTCTCATGTTACGCAACACGTTTGAGCTTCTGCAAGAACCAATGAGGTTCATTCTCGACATGAGGGTGAGTAAAGACTGAATTTTCATGTGAACTAACATTTTAAGGGATGTAGAATATGGTAATGCAGAATAAGCCATTAATATGTTCTTTATACAGTACGTACCAACAAACAGCCAATATGTTAGTAATATGCATGCTAATAAGCAACAAGTGAATAGTGTTCCCTAATCTAAAGAGTTACCTGATTTTCATATTTGGGTGACCAGCCAGGTTGCTCATGTTTGATGACTGTATTTAGAAAGAATTTGGGACTATTTGTATTTGGACGCCTATAGGATATCCCACCCATGGCTGTCTGTAGTGTCCTGATAGCATTGTTACCTTGCCTTGGGACGAGTGCTCTATCTGTTCCTAACAAAACAGCTAAACAGTGGTGTCTTTTAAATGTGTGGGAATGTAGGTTTGGATGTTGCATGTTTATTGTGAAGCTAGAAGTCTGCATTTTGTATAGATACCTTGCTGTTTGCTTGCTCATTCACATCCAGATTCGTTTTTCTCTCACTCTCTCTCTCTCTACACTTTCTTTGAAGATGTGCTTAGCTGAACTGATGAGAAATTTCAGGGAGAGAACAGAGGCTTTCAGGAGCTGCATGAAAGGCAGTGGAAGAACTGGCATTATGTGTTAGCGAAACACAAGGAGAGAGATGCCACAAGCAAACGCCTGCCATGCAAAGTACCACAATCCCTCAGATTCAGCCAGTACACCTTATTGCCTACAGCACATACATGCCAATGAGCTGTTCAAAGAATACAAAGGAAAGGTGTACCCATAACACCTAACCAGTTAGAAATTTAAAATTTATTCAGAAGCACAAACTCATTTTTTAAGTCAAATGTTTCTCTAGCCATTTGGGAATACCTCCATTCCTTCGAACCAAGTCTGAAAATATGACAGGCCAAATGGGATTTGCTATTATTGAGATTAAACTTGCAACAGCTAATCTTTATACATCAGTCGGTCACGGACTACAATGAAGAGACAGGCTGAAATAGCCACATTAGTATGAATAAATTATTTATTATTCTACAATAGAGTCTTGGGATTTTTTTAAACAGCTAGGTGCAAATCTAACACCTTTCAACGGCATATATTTCTCTATAAACACCAATAAGCTATTAAAAACAGAATAAGAAAGCCTAAAGGCACAATTTTACATCAGCATTCTTTCAAAAAGACACTAATGTAACTGTAGCAGTTGATTAACGGAATTAACGGAATTAACAAACTTAACGGAATAAACAAGTAAACAAACGTTTATACTTTAGACAAACAACTTCGGGCAACAGGACACCAAAGTATACCTTTGAGGGAAGTTCAAATTTGCATTTCAAATTGTCATGTCAAAGCGTGTCAACATCACAGTGTTTTCTCACAAGTCAAATTGGTGGAAGAGTGAAGCAGAAGGGCTGATTTCATGACAGTCCTCAGCAAGAGAGACTAACAGCCTCTGACAAGAAGATGGATCACTTTACTAATGCTTGAACAAATCTATAGGAGGCGATGATAATAGGTGTTAGTACTGAATTGCGCCTCTTGAGCGATTTTGAGTCAAGGATGGAGTGTTTTATGCATCTAAATAGAAACAACACAAGAACATGTACTATGGGATTACTGTTTTTCTTAGGGCATGGTACCTTGGAAATGTTATCATTAAAGAAGCTATATGTAGAATTCAGAAACCCTTGTTATTAGCGACACCGTGGGAAATAAAGTGAACTGCAGTCAGCAACTTTGCTGCTCGTGCTTCGGGCCACGATATACTCATGATGTAAAAAGTTAGAAATATCTTTGCAGCGATATACTGTTAACGAACATCCTGATGTCGTCCACGCTGATGAGAGCGACGTTTAGATGAATATGTAAATATGTGCTGCATGGTTTCCTCTCAATAATAAAATAAACACAACAAAAATGAAAGCGGTAAGAAAGTGGTGGTTAAAAAATCATCTGATCACAGACATGTGGATGTTTGCACAAGCCTTGCAATCCACCGGCATCATGTTGACAGATGAGATGATTCGAATTACACAGTTATGATAGTTTGATTATAAAGTATATTTGAGAAAATAGATTATATAGATCTTGGTCTGTGAGACTATAGTTTGAATCAATCCCTTTCTTTGCATGACACAATTACATGACAGTACAGAGTAGCTCTGTCTGCATTATCCTGAACATTGTATAAGCATTCGTTTCATGTGTCATTGAACAGAAGAGAGGATCTCGGGAGCGCTTGTAAACGTCACATCCTTTTGATTTTCTCTGCAAAACCGACCCGAGTCCTTCACATAAAAATCAGTCTACAAGCTTTCATAGAAAACATAGAAAGTTGGGAAGGTCTTGTTTTTTTAAATTGCTGTTCTAAGAATTTTCATGTATTAATTGCTTTTTTTATTGCCAATGTGTGAACAGCTAGTACACACATTGGCAATAAAAAAACCCCCGATTAATACATGGAAATTCTTACATATAGCCCCCCAGAGGAGAATAGCTGGACGATGACATAATTTATTGCAGAACTACTTTATAGATGCAATTAATTAGATTTAATAATTGATGATCCTTACAATGAAACTGAATCAACACTGAACTGACTTCAACTGAACAACAGCCGAAATGCATAATTTTCCTGTTATCACTGTAAAGCTGCTTTCATTATGATCATTATGTATTTCATAACTTGCTCTGCTGCTGAAATTGTGAAAAACTTTCCTTTTCATTGATAAAACCACTTACTTTTATTGGAACCCATCTGATTCCAGTTGTGTATGCAACACCTTTTCAGAATCCAATCAATTATCAATAAAATAAGTTTGACCCTTTTGTTATTGTAGTTTTTGTTATACTCAGTAAAAAGTTAAATTATGGAATTAAAATACACTGAAACTTGCTTAGAATGTATAGTTGACAGCTACACAAAGTTTTTCAGAGGCCTGTCAAGTGTTTCTTGCAAAAGCAAGGCAATAAAGAGTTCATTTTTTTTTCATTTGTTTCAAAGATGAATTAAAAACTGCACAAAACATGACAACATGTCAACATTTATATTGTTTTCTGCTACATGGTGCATTACCTTGATCAAGTTTTGACCTTTTTATTTTTATTTCAATGAGATTTTATTTCAATCTCAAAAGCAAATGAAAGTGTAAATGACAAATAATAAAGACTTCTGAATGATTATTTAAGCAGCCTTCAAACAGGAACAAAGAGAACCACGCTAGCTTTAGATGATTACGTCTGCAGATGTGCACAGCTGTGTGGGGGTGTAACTAACTAAAGTTAGTATTTTTTCAAACCAATGCTACTTTTCCCGACAAACAGCAGTTTGTTGTGGCACAACACTACAAATTCATGTGTATTCAGGTTCAGTAAGACATGATTCAGTCGTAATATATAAAATAAGTACAGCACAGATAATATATTTTTCAAGAACCAAACTGTTTTATCTTACTTGTAATATGCATCGACAAAACCTCACATGTGGCTTTTTTAATTAAACAGTTGCCACTATAATATATCACTAAGCAATTAACCTCTTCTCAGAACTATGTCTGCTAGAGAAGGGTGTGCTCATATTAAGGTTAAAAAAAAAACCAACTTGTTTAGCTTTTGAGAAATAAAAGAGTTTGCTCATCTCGCCATAAGATGGCTGCCACTGCCGGCTAATGGATGGGTTTTGAAGGTGCAAATTAATTTTCTAGTTCTACTGAGAATATGACAGGTGGCAAATTGTCAAGAATTTGATAACAAAAACAATTAAGAGAGCCAATAGAATAGGCTGAGATCGTCCTTTAATTCATTTCTACTTTGTGCTTGTCAAACTCTATTCTCTCCTACAAAATACTTTACGCTACATTAAATTTGACATTGCATTTAATCTCCTCAGGCACAACAATAGAACAGACCGAAACCTAACAAAACACCTCTTCTTCCTCTTTCTTCAGGCACTCCGAACAGCATAAAACCCCATGTTTCTACTGACGACAAGGTATAAAAGGATAATTTTGGCTTCTTGAAAAAAAAATCAATAAATCATTAGGCGTACATGGATGGCCGCTATCTTGATTGACAGGGCGAGGCTGGGGATTAGCATGAGCGCTAGTATCTGCAGACTACAGTGCTTTAATCAGGATTGTGGATTCTGAATGGAGCTCTGAGTGGCAGTGCACTCAAGAGGACACGCTCAAACTGTGTATACAAATTAGGCTTTATTTAGGAATGTGTCATTCAACCGTGTACTGGAGGACAGAAAGCGAGGCAGTTTGCTAAAAAGCTTTCTTGGAGTGCACTCTTGTGGGAGGGTTAAGATGCAAGTGGGTCCATGCTTTTAAGTTTTGCATGAGGGACTCGCTTATTAAAAATGTTATGGTCTTTTTGCAAATCGCTGAAACCACGCTGAGAGGCCTCTGACACATTTATATGGCACACTCTTGGGTCATATGAAAGTGTAAGTAATGGTGGCACTGTTATATTGTGTAACCCCCCCCTCCAAAAAAAACAAAAACAAACAAACAAACAACCCCTCCAGGGATACCAGAGCTAAAAAGTAATAAAGTAATAATGTTACCACAACTTTAAAAAAATGCATGGTTGCAAGGTAAAAGTTCTAATTTATTGATTTGATTAAACCTTTTAAGTTGCAAATGTTATTTTGTTGAGTTTTATTGATATAACAATGTTCATCATTACATTAACTTACAGTAATATTGTGTGTACTTTAAACAATTAAAAAAAAAATAAGTTGTATTAACTTAATGAAATTGTCTTGATAAATAAAAATTAAATATTAGAAATTGGATAGTGGATTTCTTGTATCAAGCATGCTTTGCATAGGACTGGATAAGGAAAATAAATGTTGAAATCATAGCCGGACGTAAATGGTATATAATATTTGCTGTATATTACTATATAAAACTGGAAAACACAAAAGTACTGATTTAAAAATAAAATAAAATACACACAGCTGATCTAATGTCTCAAACACCGTCTCAAACCTCCCAAGGGTGCAATTTACCTCCATTTGAAGAAGTTAATTGTCTCTGATGAAAGGCATTTGACAACTCTTCCTAACCCATGGGTAGAAAATCCATAAAATGAATCACTCACACCGCTGGTTGGTCCCCACAATGTAATATAAACCAAACGCACACACACACACACACACACACACACACACACACACACACACACACACACACACACACACACACACACACACACACACACACACACACACACACACACACACACACACACACACACACACACACACACACACACACACACACACACACACACACACACACACACACACACACACACACACACACTTTCCAAAACTGTTGTACCACACTATCTGAGTGATATAAAGTGTTTGAGGTCTGCCTGTAGTAATGAACAACGATACGGAAACACACACCTGATATCCAGGAGTCAAAGACTGTGCGTATGGATTTAAATGCCACAGTTAACTGCTATTACCAATGCAAATTGTCCCCTAAAGCTATCAGTACGACTCCCCTCTCGTGGACAAGCAGGCACACACTCATGATTAGCTACAAAACAGCCTATTAAAAAATGTAAAAGGGACATTCCTCTTATGCGGTATATTTTCATCTTCCCATTTATCACCATTATAAACTTAGACTTTTCAACGATGAAAGTCATATTACAGTTTTTTTCGATTGCTAAACGACAGTGGGCACAACTGGAGTCACATGTGCAAAACTCTAACTACAGTCTGCACAGCAGCAGTTCATGTGGACCAAACTCTAGTTCGTTTTTCATTGCTTGAACACAGTTTTCAAAACTCTACACACTTATCCCATGACTTTAACCACAACCTGCACAACACTGTGGATTTACAGCACTTTGTTCAAATGCTAACACACTGCTGTCAAAACTGTGAACCACACATTCAAAACAGAATAGATTTCAGACTTGTGCCTTTCAAACACTGCTGATTATGGCCTGATGCTAGAGAGAGGCAGGATTAGCCCCTCAATTATTTGTTTGAATTACAGTATGCACTTTTAGTTTCTACCTTTTTTTTCTCATTACTGTAATTCCGTAAATTACTACAGACTATTGAAGCAAACTGCTAATTTTCATTTACCTTAAAGAATTGTTATGTTCTAAAAATGTACAGTTTTTCTCGATTGTTTACACACAAATACTGGTACTTGAGACACAATGACCACAACATGTAACTCATTCACCAACCCCCTGAACCAATTCTGCTAAACTACAAGCACAATTCCTGCTTTACACTGACATTGCAGTTCTAAAACACACATTTTTTTCAAAACACTACACACAATTCTCTGCTTTTGGCACAATTTTAATGCAGAAAATCTCTTGTTTTCCCAAGGAACACACTGCCATTCAAATATGCACACTGACTCATCACATGGGCAAACACCCGTCACACAGTTTTACAATTAGCAATCAGAGCTTTAGCATAAAAGGGCAACAGGCCAGCTCTTTTTACTGTAACTGTATACATTCAATTCTTCTGTTGTTTTGTATGTAGACCACTGTATGTTCAACTTTGTGTTGGTTGGGATGTACACTGTGTACATTGTTTTTGTGGGAAAAATAAAATATATTTGTTACCATGTATTTGTGTGTTCTGAGTATAAAAACAATATTCTCAAATATTTTACAACACACTTATGTATGTACTGTCTGTAGTAAGTGTAACACTGAACAAAAAAAGGCCTAAGTCATTATGATGAATGGAGAAGAAGTGTTTTCCATTCATCATAGTGTTTTACATTGAGCACATCAGTGTTCAACTGGTTCTTACAGTATAAATGTCTATTCATATGATGGTTTGTGTGTGTCATTTGAAAACAAAATACCATTTAGAGAAGAAATAACATTGTTTTGCATGTAAAGTTTCATTTTGCAGGAGAATTGAGGGGTTTTGCCCATTGTGTGTGTTTTTTTTGGATTTGTGTGTAGAGTTCTGAGAATATGAGGCATGCTTTCAGAAAATGTGTGTAAACAATCGAGAAAAACTGTAAATAAATCATGTGAAAGAATGTCACTCTTTTCTTTGAAGAAAATATTACTTTGTATGAAGTCAATGAAATTGTTCAAACTGTAAAGATGAAAAGTTAGTATTTTCTGTATTGGTGTTTGATGCTAGTGTTTTTACTCTCAGTGTGTTCTGAGTGACAGTGTGTGTTATCTCAGTGAGGGTTGTGCATAGTGTTTGGCTGCACTGAGCCTGTTTTGAGCCATGTGTTAAGAGTTGTGTTGCTCTGAAAGAGTTTTACAGGTGATGTGAACTGTTTAGCTCAGGTGACTGTTGGTAGTGCAGACTGTAGTTAAAGTTTTGCACATGTAGCTCCAGTTGTGCTCACTGTTGTTTAGCAATCGAAAAAAACTGTAATTAGTGGGCCTTTTATAAAATTGCCACAATTAAGAAGACATAGGGGGTATTTATAAAATCATTGTGAACGTTGGCAAAAAAAAAAAAACTCAACTAACAAACGCCAGTTCCTTAATGACAAGGAAGTGATATCAAACAACATCAAGAGCCCAGTTTCATCAAATTATAGAAATCAGTATGATCCTGTTAATTTTCTTTCAGTTGAGTAAATACTCATTACAATCACTAATGTTTCAGTGAACTTGACCAGAGGATATTTCTGAAAGTAACTTAATGATAGCATATATAGGTAAAGAAAATATTTGAATTAGTATAAGCAATTTTTTTTTTTTTTTTTTCAGGTTACAGAGCTTAAAAACTACTGAATAACACATGAATGATCCAAAAACATGGATGGTCAATGACCAAATGTTTTGCCTACTTGAATAGTACTGGTATTGTATAATACTACTGTATGGAATATAACATTTTAAGAATTAATGAAGAGCTGAGAGGTGAGAAGACAAGAAAAGGAAACAACAGCAGGAGACGACAACAGTGACAGACATTCAGAGTGCAAATTAAATTAATGAGTGTGACAATAATTAAAAATGTACAGATTTTGACAGTGAAGACTGCAAAAAAGGGTTTTATGGATGCATAAGGACAATTATTCATATTTTAATATTTCACATTTGTGCCTAGTTTCTGTTAAGATGAGATCAATCAAGGATCATGATGAAGCCCCCTCTCCCCTCTCCCCCCTCTCTCTCTCTCTCTCTCTCTCTCTCTCTCTCTCTCTCTCTTTTTCACTGGTGTATTTCCCAAGTGCCCTTCAGGCCTGGCAACAGTTATATTAGACCTGCTACAAGGGTCCAATGTGCCATATGTGTCTTTGAACCTGTTCCCTCATTTAAGTGGTCACCTTTAAGAGGCCATTCCCCAAAGAGCATGTCAGTTTAAGCACACAGCCCTTAGCAGTCAGTTTTCAGTATTCTCCTCTAATGTCCTACAACGTCCTGCAGGCTCACTGGTGTCATTAGGGAGTACCTGTTGGGTTGAGAACAAGGGTATATGTACTGTAGAGAGCGACTGAAAAAACGAATGACAGACCGTCATATCGTCTGACTTCTGGGCTTTTTGAAACCAATGTTAACTGTGCCCACTTGGCAAATTAACAGAAATCTTAGTCCTTGTCTCTGTTTATATATTTATATGATTGTCAATAATTTTTTTTAGTAAAATTCAGTCAGTATATTTTGTGCAAAATATATGTTCAATTGGCTGTCAATCAATTGCAGAAGGAATGAAGAAAGGAAAGAAGGAGGAAAGGAAGGAAGGAAAGTGGACATAAATACCAAAACAAACAGATGAAAGTTAAATCACTTCAAGATAATTTACAAGTGTGAAAATTATGGCTTGACTGGTTCCCTCTCCTGCACACCGACGCATCATCCAATAACCCTCTGATTAAGGAATACCATTACATTAGAACTCATTAGGTCCCATCATTTGCTGCGAGTCCCTGCTGCTGTGCTCAGAATGAAGACAGATCACCTCTCTTCAACAGCCCTCTCTCCATAAAATAAACCACACTGTACATTCATGAAAGCCTGGGAAAAACCAAGACGGGGACGGGACTACTAAATAATCATTGGCAAAACCATAACACCCCCTAATCCAAAATTCTGAGGGAAAGCAGAGGTTTAAACCACAGGAGTTGATCCAGGAACATATCATGTTAGATAGACAATTACATGTGTTATAGTTGTCATGTACAATCTATATATACTGTACTGGAAGCTATCTGTAATGTTCCATTAGGCTTTAAGACAATTCTTCTGAAATTGAGTTGTCTAGAGTGAGGAAATATTAAGATGTGGACTGCCTGGCCTGTCTGAATCTTGAAGGTTTGAGTTTCTGAGTTGGCAGACAGCACTGAAAGAGAGCGACAGTGTCATTGGGAAAGACAATGTGGCGTCTTGAGCCATGAAAGATCCTTCCTATGGGGTGAGGAGCAGGATAACTAAGAGGACATTGCTTTATGTCCTCTGTCTGTCCCTGCTCTCCAAAACCCAAAAGCGAGTGAATGAGAAACTCAAGAAGAGAGATGAGAGGACATCAAGGACATAGTCATAGAGAAAAATCCATTTACTGATCTTTAGCAAGGGCTGCTGAGCAGACTATGTATTGAGAACTTAAAAATTGTGATTTTCTTAATCAGTATTTTTATATATTTATCTTAACATCCCGGAAGCAAAGTGATACATGTGTAATTTCAGTGGACACAGCTCTATAAACAAAGCAGAATACACAGGCAAAAAAAAAAAAAAAAAAATAAATAAATAAATAATTCAATACATATTTAGTGATAAAAAGTCTAATTACATTAAGCATCTTAGATTTAAAAAAAATATATATATATATATTTATTGGGAACAAGACAAATACTAATTCGACTTCATTTATGAAAATGGAAACATGTTTTAATGTTACCCATACACCAAACTCCATTAACAGCACCCTCCAAAAAACAAAAGGTTTTTGCGAGTTTTCATCATTAGCGTGTACATGCTTGTTTTGGATGTGGGCACTGGTTTGGTAGGGAAAATAATGTTGTGGTAGGATAATAGAGAGTAATCACATAATTTGTAAGTTAATGAATTAATTTATGGCCGCTCCAACAATTCTTCTGCAGTGGTTTTGGATTCATTTTGTGCTTCAGCGTTAATAAGCTGACTAAACTGTGCTGACTGGAAACCAATTTGCGGTGTGCATGCAAAAACTACGGAAGCTTTCAAACCAACTCCCATGGATCAGCGTAAGAGAGTTCAGGACCAACTGAATGAAATGTCCCCTGCCCTATCAGGCCTTTTTTGCATTGCCATGATTGTCTCAGAGGCATCAGATAGAAGGGTGCGTTTATGAACATAGATGTCATGATGTGCATTTAAGCATATAGATATATATATATTTTTTTTGCTGCAAAGAACATGACATATATAATATTTTTAATCTGGCACATGTAAATATAAATTGCAAAAAAAAAAAAAAAAAGAAAAGATTGTCAAGTTGTACCACATATATCAAGGCCCAGAGGAGATTGCAAACACTACCAGACATTATGCAACTGAGATTCTCAAAGTTGAGAAAAAAAGCATTTGGGGCATGAACCAATTCTAGATCATGGTGTCACCTTCAAGTATTTAAAAGTGGAGTAAGCGATTTCTGAGAAACGTTCTTGATAGTGGATTGGACAGAGCAGCACAACACACTTGTAGCCAATCAGCAATAGTGTGACTCATGATGGGGGAGGAGAGACACTGAGGACGCAGAGGTTGCGTTATTTCTCCTCCATATGTGAGTAACATTGGCTCTGCTATGTTTAAAAAAAAATAAGATGTGCTGTTGTTGTAATATTAGCTCTAGAAACAGGACAGTTTTGAGTGTCATGGTTGTCTGGAGCTGGTGTGCTTCTGGAGACTAACAACCAACTCATGTTTTTATATACGTACTCGTGTGGACTGTATTTCATTATTTGTTCTTCCTTGTCGCCGTTCATCATCTTCGCTTTATTTTTCGTGAAGCATTATTTTGCTTCGCTTCAAATATGATAAAGAGACATCCACTCTTGCATTGTGTGTTTGTGCATTTTGGGAGGCGGAGCAATGAAGGGAGGGGTGTGTTTGTTTGGGTTGATTTCAAATTTCATAAAAATCGCTTACTGCACCTTTAAACAATTAATTAGGTAAGCAGATAAGTTTGTATCCAACCATCAACTTCATCCAAATCCTAAGATTTAGCTGAGAATGTTCAACACAGGAGGTTGTGTGGGCTTTCTGTGAGTTGTGTGGTGGGTGACAGGCAGTCCTGTTCGCCTTCTGCCCCGCTGAAAACCATCACATCAAAGTTGAGATCATAGTCACTGTTTAGGCACGATTCCCCCCCGCTGGCGGGGTTAGAGAGAGCCAAGCGCTGAGCTCTGATTGGCCCATGTGTTCTGAACGAACCATCTCCCCTTTCGCTGTCCCTTCCTCTCACACTCTCTCGCCCACGCATTTCAAACTGGCATAGCATCAACGCGACAGGCCATCTGGAAATCGTATGCAAGCTCAGTCATTTACAACAACACTATGATCCACAACGGCAGACCTGTGGCATTAGCAAATTAGCAACGGAGTTTGAATCTACTACTACACTAAACTTTGGTGTCACTGCTTTCTGTTTTCTATAATAAAAGACTTGACAGCATTGAGCTGAGGCGGATTTCACTGATATATAACCAAGTCAGAATAAACCCTCCCTGTTTTGAGTGGCTATTAGCATGGCAGACTGAATTCAGTATCAAATTTGAATTCAACGAGCATAAAGAGCCACTCGTCCAATACAAATCTGTGTGAGAGAGACAGAGTGCTTTTTGATATGATATTCAAATCACGTGTAGGGAAAACATTGGAATAGATGCTCAGAGATGTTTGGAGCTATTCTGGTACAGCGTGGAATGATCTGTCAGGGGCAATGCATCACTCTTCCTATTAGCTGTGTGTGTGTGTGTGTGTGTGTGTGTGTGTGTGTGTGTGTGTGTGTGTGTGTGTGTGTGTGTGTGTGTGTGTGTGTGTGTGTGTGTGGTTTGAGTGTAACAGTGCACACATACAATGCATGAGCATCTGCATGTGCGTATTTGCACGCACATGTTCTGCATGCATCCAGTTTGTGCTTGAAGCCATATAGACGTTCAGAGAGCCTTCTGTTGTGAGAGACAGTGCCCGTTGGCTCTTAGAGTGGGACAAACAGAAGCAGACTGCATCACGTTTACTCACAGAAAACCCATCCAAATCCCTTTCATCACTGCAGAAAACGAAAACACACACATATACATGGTGTTCGGGGTAACACGCTACATAATCAGATAATGAGTAATGCAATTTATTAACAGACAAATAAAATCTCCCCTTTCCCCAAGCACAAATAAATATGGGTATATTTAGGTGCACAAGCATTGTAAAATTTTTAGCATAATGACCGTTGTGTGTGTCATGCTTTTCGTGACATTCAGAGCATTTTCTTTCAGCCCAGTTCTTTAGTACTGGTAAATATTACATGCACTTAACATTATAACTGACTATTGTGGACACAATAACTGTGTCCACACCTTTTCAGCTTTAATTTTTCACTGTGTGTCTTTAGTAAATACTGACAGTAGTTTTTTAACACCTAAAGAGGGTTTTGACTTGGTACTGAAACACTGGTACGTTTGACATCAGTATATTGTGGCTGTCGGGCGAAAACCTTGTATCTCCATATTTTGTCATTTCACACTTTAGGTCTTTCTGTGGGTTTTACAAATATTTAACCAATGAAAAGAATTAAAAAGAGCTTGTGACTAAACCTTGCAACTCCATTGGATCCTCAAACTGTCAGTCAAACCTCACAATTCCACCCCGCCTCTATCGTGAATGAAGAGCTGCACGCAGTTTGGACGGTCTTTTCTTGTTTGCAATGCAAGGGCAAATTGGTTTTTTTTGATACAGCATTTTCTTTATTCAAGAAACACTATATATATATATGGAGATTTATATATATAACATATATATTGTTATTGTTATATATATATATATATAACAAAAATACAGTGTTTTTTTTCCATTTCCTGAAAAGTAGCGTTTTTGGAGATTTCAGGTTTCCACCCGACAGCAATGTAATGTATTTAAAAGTTAAAAAAAAATAATAATAAAAAATAATAATAATAATATTATAAATATATATTATATTGTCTATAAGAAACTATAAGCAAAAAATCTATATATATTACTACTAAAAAGCAGTTTAAATATCATTATTTACTGAAACTAGGCACATTGTCCATACAACTTTTCGTCTAGCTCTAAGCTACATTAATCCCAGCATTTACAACAGGTCTGCTTTTCATAAGACTTTGTACGTTTTTGTATCTGCTGCTATGCCATCGCCACCATCACTCAGGAGTATGTGTGAGCGCACCTGTATTCATGCGAGTCTGAATGTGATCTCCTCACAACTGCCAGATCAATATGCCTCTGAATAATCTATGATCTCCAGAATACTTGCTTCTCGTCATTGATCCAACCCATCGATCAGGCCTTGAATGCTTCATTCTCCTCCGAGAGCTCTGTAGTCTAACATTGGCTCTTTAAACATTGTACTTATAAGTCTCACCATTCATTTTTCAGAGAATCCGCAATCTTTTGCTCAGCAGTCAAGAAAGGACTCTTTTTGTGTCCCTTTACAGCTGTAAGAATTCTGAAGAACTCGGAGACGCTCTGCTACGCGTTGATGCACAAGAGATACGAGACAAGAGCATCTCTTAAACATGAATGGCTGTCATACACTAAAGCTGCTTCTGTTCCAGTAAGGATCCTGATTGTGTTTATGCAAGTGTGTGCAAAATATTGGATTTAAATATCATTATGGATTTGTGTGGGTGCACACAGAGCCATGGTCCCTCCCACACTGTGTTTGGTGATATGGAAAATGCAGGGAGTGACGCCATGTCTTCTGAAGGTCCTAACACTAATTCTTTCACAGTCTGAGGACAGATTACTCAACGTTCATGTCTTAAAAAACACATTAACTGCACATAACAAGAACCTGTCGTGCGTTGTACCGCACAGCATTTTCACCCTTTGTCCCGCCCGTCGCATATTGAGAAAATGTCCCGCATTTTCATCAGTCTGTAGGTTTTTAATGATCATATTAAGAAAATGTGCATACGTTATTTAGCCTTTTTAAGAAAGCATTTTATTTATTCTTTTTGCGGCGTAGTTTTTCACCTATATTTAACAGTGCTTCGTCAGAAGTACAAATACAACAATTTAAATCCTATCCAATGGCTGAAAGGAAAGGAGTAAACACGGTCACTAGTAGGTTGTGACGGCTGTCAATCAAAATGTGGAGCGGTGATTCGTTCCATGTGTTCCCTGTCAGAAAACAAATGGATAATTCGGTAAATTTCAATTTAACAGAATTTATCAACTTGTTGCCTGCTGTGGTTGTTTTAATTCACATCCTTTCTAAAAATATGAAAGTTTTATATAGGCTATAAGACTGTCAATGATCTTATTTCATGTTGTTTTATATTTTATTTAGTTGGAGTTGGCCAGAACTGTTTCAAAAATAGTTTTCTGTCCAATCAAATGCTCTCTAGAATCTAAAAAGTCCCGCCCCCTACATTATAAGAGCTGATCATATGTGCGAGTTGGCACAGACGAGAAAACGTATTGGACCCATTTGATTGATTGATAAAATATTTGAGTGATATTTTAAAGTGATATGGAGGAGATTAGGAGGCGCTCAAACCGAGCTCAACGGCTCTGGCCGAGCTGTGATATAAACGAAACGCTATTGGCTATTTTTAAAAGAGGAGGAGCTGTTTGATATGTCCCGCCCTGTCTTCTGTTTTCAGTGGATATTACGTCAAGTAAGGCTAACATATTCATTCTAAAAGTCTTCAATTTTGATTTCATAGGGACTTTAATTGAGCTGTGATTACTATTAGGCAGCTGACGTTGGTGGAGGAATTTGCAGCTTTACTCGCAAACTACAATTCCTGTTCATCAAAAATGTGTGACCCAGACCCGATATAAACCTAAATATACTCAAATTAATTCAATGGTTTGAACAGTGTCCTATCCAAGTAGTAATAGAAGATGTCTGTTGTCGTAATGATGACAGTAGCGCACTCGTAGTAGTAGCTGTTTCGTGCTCCAGATGCGTACCGTGCCCGAGTCCAATAGAACCGTACCCAAGTCCACCGCTTCAAGTGGGTCAGGGCACGGTACGGTGCGATCACACTAGTCAAACAAACCAGACTTTGAGGGTCAAACATGCTTGGACATGGTTCAGATTGCCTAGTGTGAGTAACAAAAGGCAGTGTGATAGCTTTATGCAGCCCTGCATTTATTAATAATGGTTACCATTTATTTTTACTCATATTAACACACTTTTAACATTAATTTGATGATATTAATATTTTAATGTGTGCAAGTCTGGCTGTTTAATATATATTCAGGCATTTGTGTGAATTGTTTGCATGTGTCTGCACTGTAAATGATTTCTGTTATTTTCACAGCATTATACTGTTTTTCTCAACAGTTTCTTGCTGTATAACCTATGTACAGTATGTTACTGTAGATTGTGTTGCTTTCACAGTATTATTTTGTATTTTCAACAGTTATGTACTGTGCACACAGTTGACAGTATGTTACTGTAGATTTTCAATGCATTCTGGGAAATTATTAGTTACTGTAAATCTAAATACAGCAGTGCAAATTGACTGCGAAAAACACCACACACAATTCCACATGTAAAATTGCTAGCCTACTAACGTTATCCTTAAATAAAACCTTTTCAGGACTGGGTGACCATTAACAGTCTTAATTTCTGTCAGTGGGGGGTGCATGAGAGCGCATTTGAATGAGTTTTTCTGTTGTGTCAGTGCATCGTGTAGACCTGTCGTTTCTGCCGACCTGGAACTTCGTCATATGGTAAGTAATAAATCTTAATATTTGAATGCATGGATTCTAGCTAATAACTTTACAATTATTTAGAGAGTAGCTGACCAGGATTTAGATATTTAATTTAATTTATTCTCAACATTTTACTATAAGCTGTGTACAATATGATAGGCTACTCTAGGTTTCAATGTAGTTTTGGGACATTGGGACATGTTACTGTAAATTTAAATACAGTAGTACAAAATGACCGCGAAAAATAACCACAAGCTGCCGTTTTATGAATAACTCTTCAGTTCCCTGAGTAACGTTGAGAGCGCAGGCCTTTGCATCGCGTCGCTGTGTCTGTCGGCGAAGTTTTCGCCATAAATATCTGGTTAGTGATGAATATTTATATATATATATATATATATTTTTTTTTTATGCAAACTAAATAGTAGCAGGTTAATGTTAGTTTAGAAGAACTGCCCGCGGCTTATGTTCTATAACGCCTGTAACGCGGATTTCCTTCATGTTGATAGCCTAACGTTACTTGATTAATAAATGTAATTTTATAAACATAGATTGCATTTGTAGCCTCTTATAAGGTCATAATGATCTAATAATTGTGTTATTTACCATTTTAAGTCGGTGGAAGCGCCTGCGCGTTCATTATTTTATATATCATACGGTTGGGAATTGAAAATCGATCAATGTATCCTGAAATTGGATACCCAAGGTTAGGATTCGGATTCTTGTTATAAAATTAAATTTTCGATTCCTCTTATTGTTTTATTCGCGATTATTTTTGTCTAAATCAGAATTTTCTTTTACACGTCTGTGAGGACCTGACCTGGCGATCTGCCAGGACCTTGTGCAGTTACCTCAGTCCATGTTCATTCATACACTTTTGTTACAAATTGATTTCTGTTAGTAACACCAATGGCTTTTTATTTTGCACAAGTGATGGTTTAGAGCTTATCCTCTATTGTGATGTGACTTACATGATGCTACATATTGTGATCACTCTTGATTCAGTTGGAAAATATTTAAAAAAAAATTGTGTGTTTACAGGTTTCTTGTCAGGATAAATCCTGAAAATTCTAAATGAACATCACAGTTCCAGGTGAGCAGAAAGAGTTGTTCGGAGGAAGACCATGGCCTTGAATCCACAAGGGACTTAGCAGAATATGATTGGCAAAATCATTAAGGTAAGAGTAATATTAGGGATGTGCAGCGGAGCCCATATCTGTAGAAATTATTTGTGTCTGAATCTGTATTTAGAAAAATCCAAAAAGGGTGGAAATTACTTAAACCATACATTTTTCAAATTGATAGTCTGTTTTAAAATGTAATTATGTTCCCTTCACAGTTTCCATTTAACAAGTATGCCTTGTATAAGTCAAATAATTTGTATTTTTATATTATAATTGTAACATCTCTTTAAATAAGTTTTAATTAAAACATGAAATGGTAAAAATAGGGTTGAGTGATATGGTCAAAAATCATCTTGATAAAATGTTTCATATCAGTCAGTGTTGATCATTATCACAATCAATGTCAAATATTTATTTATAAGTTTTAAATGTTCTCAAACATACATTAAATAATGAAGACAACAGGTAAAGTTAAAATATAATGAAATGTAATAGGGGTGGGAATCTTTTGATTTGATTCAAAAGAGGCGGTACTTTTGAAATTGGGAATTCTCTTTTGAATCAAATTTCAATTTGATATATGCATAGAATAGATTTAAAATTTATGATCAAATCTAAAATCAAATCTATGCATATATCTAAATGAAATTTGATTCAAAATCGAGAATCGAACAGCAGAGAAATTATCAGCAGCTACTGTTAGCCCCAATCAAGCGGGAGTTATTTAGTTTAAATTATACACACCTCATATCTGCGTTAATTTAATCTAACCCGCTGCCGCTCAGCGTTCACATTCACCTCTCACGGCATGAGCTCACACATGTCTTTTTCATCATTAAAATTAGTAAGCATAAAGTCGACAGACATATCTATGAAAGGAACTGACTATCGTAAGCATTGTAAGCCTAAATTGATCGTAGAGACCATTGGTGGTAATTGCTCTATAATCAATTTAAGGTTACAATGCTTTGGGGAAACGCAGCCCTGATCAGTGGCCGATTGTTTGGAGTCAGAGATATAGAATATGGGCCATTGCCTTCTCGATATTTATTACTTTAGCTTCTGATACAGGACATGTTCATTCTCTTTTATAGAGTATTTGTTCGTTACCACAGAAAACCGCTTGCGTGTCCATGTTGAACGTGTTTCTTATATGTAAAAACTAAAGTAGCCTACCTAAGCTATTTTCTGTGAATGTGCGAGACTTCCGGTTCATTACCCGCTATATGGAAATAACCAGATGAATAACAAAGTGCTGTAAATAATAAAAATATTTGTGCTACAAACTAGTGTTTACAATTATGACAAATGCAATACATCAAAATATCAAGAAGCATAGCAAGCTTTTTGTACAGCTAGAAATAACTATAAGCGTATGACACCGGAAGCCAGACACATTTCATTTATAAATGGCCGTGCCCACTCTTCCGTGAAAAATAAGGTGGATACCATAGGCAAAAAAAATTCTCCTAAAAAGGTGTTGATAATGTGAGTTAGGTTTTTTTTTATTAGTAGTTTTTTTTTTTTTTTGCCTCTGATTGATTTGTGCTTATCATTCCTTGCAGGATTATCAGAAATGCTGTCGCTCTTCTACCACTTGACACCATCACCACCCTCCTCACCTGGCCTTCATCCTCACCTGTCTTGCTTTCTTTCTAAGTTTCTTTTTTTACCTGTTCAGGATAATTTTTGCATGAATTGAAATACATGAATTGTTCACTGATCTTAATTATTAAATATATATTGTTCATTAGTCTTCTTTTAAAACAGATTTTTATTGTTGTATTATATTACATTATTATTACTAATGTATTGTTTAAAAATACACAATAAACCTTGTTGTGCAGTTAAAGCTTCAATTGTTCTTTTTTTCTATTTCCCATTAACTGTTAAAATAATATTCCTACAGATTTTCTACATATTCTACAGGTAACACAGTAGCACTATAAAAGTAATAAAATAACATTTCATAACTGTATAATACTATACAGTATTATTAAAAATCAACGGTGTAATACTGTGTTTTAACGTGGTAAAAAATTACAGTAAAATAATGTATTTAATTGTACAGTATGCTTAACACTACTGTATTTAGTGTTACAGTAATTTTACTGTTGAATGAAAATACAGCAACTACTGGATCATTGTTGCCAGTAAGTTACTGTTAATTTGACAATAAATGTTTTACAGTGTGCTCAAAAGAGATCACAAGGAGTTTTGCAGCTACAATAAAATCACCTAAGTGCACCATTACTATGATCCAAACAGCATAAGAAAGAAGGGATGAAGACATGGATGGAAGGATGGGGATGGTTAGTGAGGAGGTCAGTCACCGATAATATTATCCAGCTCACAGAGCTAAACGGACAAGACAGCGGTTTGAGTGTGTGACTCACATCCTACCCCAGAACCATCTCTGGAATCGTTTCCTCTTCACTGGGCTGAGCTCATCGAGGAGACAGAGCCGGACCAAACTGACCTCAACAGTGTCCTGAACCTCCAGCTTCCCTAGCATGACTGTCATGCTATTGCTACCACAATCTTCTCAAAGAACGTCTCAGAATTAATCACCATGTGATTTATAAAACACAAGAATGGACAGAGGAGATTCTTAAAAGAGAACGAAACATTGCAAAGCACAAATGTTGATGTTAGCATCAAAACTGCAAGTGAGATTTGCTACTTGATACATTCACATTTGGGTCGGGCCGATAGACGATGCCATTGTCCATCGCGATGGCTGACAGACATCATGATGTTGAATTGGCATAGAGATTGGACAATTTCAAAATTTCAAAAACTAATTCACATGTATTCATATAGCAGATGATTTCATTCCAAGTGACTTACAAAGGAGGAATACAGCTAAAGCCATTTATCTTTAACATGAGAGATGCTGCAACCCAAAGTTCTAAAACTGCTTAGAAAAGTACAAGCTGGATCATAGAAGAAAGTAAAAGACAGTGAGACAATACACAGAGCTACAGTAGTGCATTATCAGGATTGATGGTGTTCATAGAAGAGGTTGCAAAAGCCTTGGCTGTTTAGGGTTGTAGTTTTTATTACAAATCTTCATATTTCAATCTAGTGGAATAAATAACACAGATGTCTAACAACCCATGAAACAAACTTTCATTTTGTGTTCGTCTTTTTCTTCTTGTTTGTGTAGTACAACATAAGCCATTAGCTACATTTCAGTGCTTCCGAAAGGAATACATCCAGAGGTAGAAAATCACTGTGGAATATTAGGCTCCATGAAAGAGGAATGAATAAGGTCAGGTTTTCCTGGACGACAAGTAGAGCGCAGAGGAATAATTTGAGAAAAACATTTATCCTCTGCTGTTGAGTTGCACTGGAGGGGATAGGCAAAGGTCAAGAGAGGAACAATCTCAATAGGGATCTTCATCTATGGCCTTTAACCTTCTTTGTCGCTCTCCTTTGAACATTTGTGAACGGCTAATAATGCACGCTGGGCACTATTCCCTGAGTCCAGCTAGTTCCCCGCACCACTGGCTCTAAATTTAGACCACCATCATGATGACAATCTATAATTACAAGGAATGCTTCTGTGACATGTATTAATTGGGGCCGTTATTGCAATCAGTATTCTGTGGCAGGGGTAATGTTCATCTAACGCATTCAAAAAGTGTGTTAACTCTGACAATCCCAGGCAGGACTTGGTGACTGGTGAAGGGTTTGATTCAACTATATGCTGAAGGCATCCTAAAGCTTGTTATGATCCATCCTCGCAGGTTCTCTGCATGCAGTCATTTAATCAAATTCCATACTGTTGAGTAATCAGAATTAAATCAACTCTTATAGGATTAAAGACCCACTTCCATAAAATCACACCTGATTAAAGTCTATATAAGAGTTGAATGATTCAATTTTACAGTTTTAATCAGCGCTTTCTTATCCAAAGTAGATAATGGCATCATTCAATACATCAGTGCCGTAGCTGGGGTATTCGGGGCACCAGCGCAGGGCCGGGGGCACCAAGAATAGTCACCAACTAACGCCCCGCTAGCAACGTCCCTGGAAGACATGACTACAAGCCACATACACAATATACTTACTCAGTTTTGCACAAGCCTGGCTACAAACCTCAACGGACAATAAAGGTAAAACCTCCATTGCTATGGCAACCAAGAAGTGGTTAACTGGTTTAGAAAATTTTACTTTCTAAGGTTGCAACATTATTTTTATTATCTTTACAGCAGCTTTGCACCCCTCTTAGATGCCCGCCTCATGTTTCCTGTGGGACCCCGCCAAATCCCACCTCAATATCTTCACACTACATTTTAGCAACCCTATTAGCCATTTCGGCTAGGCCTGAAGTAGACGTGAGAGAATTACCAACAGTCCGATGGAAGGAAATACTTTCTGAGGGACATGATAAAGTGACATCACTTGAAACCAGTAATGAAGTCACATGTGAACCTGGCTTAACCACAAAACCCTAATACATCTTAATATTGAACAAGAAAACACAATAAAGGTCTAGGAATTAACTCAGCAAGAGAAGTAAACCTTAAATACACCTTTCAAGAAAACTGATGAGGATCTGTATTTTTCTAATGAGCAGCTAACGATCAGGGCAGCTAATGAGCAGAGAATGGTCACACTCACCTAGCGTACCCTTGCTAATTAGCTACACATCGACAACCATATTGTTTTCTATTGGCAGCTATCAAGGAACTAAATCAATCTTTTACTCTATAGATAGCAGCCACCTGAGCTGAGAAAAACAAGCTCAGAGGCGAAACTCCACACTCTGATTTTAAAGGTGCTGCACTTCACCAGTGTATTGATTCAGTACATAGTGAAGAGTTACAAGTAATCATTAATGCAGTTATGATGTTTTTAATATCTCAGACATCACAACAAAGCAAAGCACAGGCAGCCAATTAGTAAAAAAAAAAAAAAAAAATCCATCATAATAATCAGTAACAAAAGACAAATTAACACCTAAATGCACTTGACAGACCTAGCAACCAAATTAGCACCAACAGAAACACCATCAACTAAACATGGCAAATTACTTGTGGTTATATCAGATAGGTCAGATCACATTTTGAGTTTATAACCCTTTTTAGCCTCAGTCTTGGAAAACATTCCCACAGAGTGTTCATTGATCGTCTGATGCAAAACTAGGTTGTATTTACAACATTCAAAGGAAGAACTAGTTACTGAAACATCAAATCATTAAAACAGGGGTCTCAAACTACTGGTCTATAGGCCACACGGCTCCACAACTGTTAGAGAAATTAAACCTGCAATGAAAATCGATTTCAACCAAGGTTATTATAGGTGAGTAATCAAAAACCATACTTTTAAAAAAAAAAAAATTTTACTTGAAATAAAATAAATGTTAACTAAAAAAAAGGAAGGAACCGTTTCTCATTTTCATTTAGCTTAACTTAACTTGATGTACTATATTAACAAAAACTGAATATAAAATATATAAAACATTTGTGTTCGGGACATTTTGACCCAGAGAGGATTGTCTACGATCAATCGTTTTGAGATTGAATCCAATAATTGGTGATAATATAGCATAATGAGAGGTTTATAAGCTATTTTTTGTGGCCCAGTCATTTTTGACCAGGAACACCAGGAAGTGTGACTTTGTTCCATTTTGTGGAACAAAAACTTGGCTGGTAATTTTTGATTGGGAACATTAAAGGTGTTACAGGGTTTTTAACTCATCGTAAGAGTTCAATAGCATGTTGATATTTTCAGACATATTCAAACAGTGTTTGCATACAAACATCTGCTAAGTTGTAAGGTGAATTATATGGTCATGTTTCTCAGTGCATACAGTGTAAACTGCATGTATGAAACTGCTTTTCAATTACACAGTAACTGATGCCCATCTTCCTCCTGTCAACATCCTCAAAGCAAATGTGGCAGATTTAGTCAACAGAAACACTGCCCAGTTTCGAGTACCAATACTGTAGAATTGTGCCAATACATGTCAATTCTTGGTTGTAAAATGTGTGATTGTTAAACTGGCCCACAATGGATACATTTCTATGTCCAGGAAATAATTATTCCGACAAAGAGACAAAAAAGTCAACAAAACACTCATTGCTGCCTTTACATCCTTGTTGAACATGTCACTTAGATCTTCCTGTTGAAGTGGGTGGTTCTTGCCCGGAATAATTTGCAGACAAGATGTGGAACAGACTCTTTGGAACAGACCGATGTTCGAAAGTCTGGCTATGTGAGACGACACACACCTCCATTCATGAAGAAGTGGAGAGTCATCTTGCGTCTTTTGAAGTAGATGGATTTGTGTAACAAGAACTACACACACTGTAATCTGAACCGTTGTTTTTTTGTTTTGTTTTTGCTGCTCATGATGGTTTCTTTGACTTCAAATCTCTTACTAACCTAAGACAGTAAGCCACATCCTGCAGAAATACATGGCCTTACTCAGACATGGGTCAGTTTTAAATGATAACATATAGTCCCTTAGGTGATCCTAAAAACAAACATGAGTATCATTTCTCTCTGATACACTTGACCCGTGATTTATAGGCATGCCATCTAATACTATACAAACACTGCATTTGGGGATGCAGTGCTTTTGATGTCACAACACGTGCCATCTGAACCGATGCAATGAAAATGGAGAGTGTTAGCATGAATAAACCGCATGAGTTCCTGTCAAGGTCACAACTGAAGAAGAAAAGTTTTTGAAAGCTCTCTAGTCTGATCAAGGTCTCAGTTTCTTTGTTGAGCCTTAAATAGTTCTCCATAAAAGCACTCCATGTGAAGGCATTTGATCAGTTGCATGGATAAAGTAAGAAGCGGGATGTATTTCTGCAGGGTGTAAGGGATTTTTCAACATCCAAGACAGAATTTGCATCACGGACGGGGCAGTGATCAGCAGGGGTGTGTTCTAATGAATAAACATCACTTTTCAGATAATTATGAGACGTTTTCGACTATTCTCTTCTCAGCTTCATCTGCATAATTACATGGGATTGTAATGACAGTTAGTTAGCGATGACTCTGATGTCCAAGGAAATGAGTGACTGCCAAACTGCTATCTGACAGTTATTTTCCAAGATGCAAAAACAAGAATTACCCAATGATAGTGGTCTGAATGATAGAGAGAGAGAGAGAGAGAGAGAGAGAGAGAGAGAGGCGGGAGATGAACAGACAGGAAATGGAAGCCCTTGTTTGACTTGTGTTTCTTCATTAACAGCTTTCTCATCATGCAGGCGGGCAGCTGCGCTCAGGCCTGTCTGTCCTGAGATAAAGACTGAATCAGGGAGAGAGGACGACAGCAAAAAACTAAAATAACCTCCATAATTAAGCAGCAAAAACAAAGGCAGCCATTGATTTGCTGTCTAAGGCCAAAATGGAGGCCATAGCAATAGAGAGAGAGAGAGAGAGAGAGAGAGAGAGAGAGAGAGAGAGAGAGAGAGAGAGAGAGAGAGAGAGAGAGAGAGTGAGAGTGTGGCCTGATAAACCTTACATTAGCTGCTTTTCCACTGTCGGGACAGTGCGAGCCAGGACTTTAAATGAGCCGTGCTGGGCTAATAGCCTTCAACTTGTAGCACCGAGCCCAAAACCAGTCTGGCCGGGGGGTCTGAGTTTCCAGCATCAGGCCAGAAGCTCTGCAGCGCTTCACTAAAACATGCCCGTAACACACCTCTCTGGAAAAACTTCACACAAACCCATAATTTCACCAACAAATGGAAGTTTTATAAGAAAACGATTAAGAAAGAAATCACTAGAAACTAGCGCGATCGCAAAAGTGGCCGTTTGTTTGCCTTTTTGTTGTTTATTTAAATATTTAAAACCCAAACAATTGATGTTTTACCACAGGTGTACAATAAAAAGTGACACATTGATCATAATGAATTAATTAGTCTCAAGATTGCACAGTCATACAGCAATAAAGTGGTTTACCGTTATTTTACAAAAATCACATTTAGAAAGAATAATTTCTACAAATATTCCACCAAAAATACGGCCTGAGGTGCTTATATTTTCAGTTAGAGAAACAGAGGAAGCCCTCGGAAAACCGGAGTTGCTTTATTTTATGACATGCGGAGCTATATGGATATCAGACAGTCCAGTATAAAAAGACAAGACATACTGACAGATAAAAAAAAAACACGATTGTGATAGCCTATATTTGTCTGATTTCTTCAAGCGGTTATATTTACCATGTTTACTATGGTAATGGTTAGCGCACATAGTTTTTTGCATAGCATATAAATATTTCTGCCTTAATACGGTGATCAGAATCCACATCCGATCACAAATAGAAGTTATTTCAAACACTCGCTGCTGTCTGAAAGTGAGTTTTGAGCTAAAATGCTTTTAAAGTCTTTAATGCTGATGCTCTGGTATATGAAATCATCCACGGCGCTGCCGTCTCCAAACTCAGGTAAACTCCACCCTCTATTCAACACCCCTCCTCAAGCCCGAGTTGGCCTGCTTTGGACCGAAGTATTCGGCGGGCCAAAAAACCCTGGTAAAAAACCCAGGAAGCCCCGACGAGGCCCGATCAAGCCCCGGAAGTGACAGTGGAAATGCTACTGGCCCTGGCACTAGCACACCCGCTTTTGGCCCGACAGTGGAAATGCGGCTATTATGGAGACAGTTATGATGCATACAGCAAATTTCCATTTATAAATATGATTAATTTCGAAGCATTTATATCCAAAAAGAAACAATGTTGAGAGATTTTCTTCTACCCTCAGTATTTAGCGCGATCACCGTGTCCCCCACCTCTGATGGAAAATCCCCATTAAAATATGAAAACACAACGTGTGTGTGTGTGTGCTCTGTCTCCCAATAAAAAATACAAATCATGGAGTTTGTTTGCATTTAACTGCACTTTCTAGTTCAAAACACTTCTGTTTATTAATATTTTTGCATTTTTCTCAAAAAAATACCCAAGCATCTAGCCTGGAAATCCAGACCCAAATCCGAAAGATAAAGGGTCTGGCACTGAGTAATGAAAATCGCCCAACTCGAGGGGCGGTACCAAGCATGAAAATCTCACTGCACGCAATTGGATAACACTACGACCAATGTCGTGATTGCGCTGTCACTAGCGCTGTCGTCATCCGTTTAGCTCGCCTCTGGCCCGCCTATATCAGATACACCGATGTGATTGGTGCAGCTCGGCTACAAGGGCATAGTTAATGAGCATCATTACTCAATGGCAGAGTAACTCGCTGAGCAAATTCAAATTGTTCTCTCGCGAGAACTCTGGATTTCCAGGGTACCAAGCATCCTTAAAGAGGCAGCAAAAAAATCAAATAAAAAAAGGGATGACAAAATTTACCTTTAGCAGAAATAAACATTTAAAGTTCTTTCTCTTCTGGGAAAACAAATAAAAAACATTGCATTTAAGTTTTTTGTGCACTCAAATTCTCTATAGAATCAGATTGTCCCTCCCTCTAATAACACCTGCATGTAAAGTCTATTGGCTGAAGGTATGATAAAAAAAGAACAATCCTTTTGATATGCCCCAGCTAGACTTCCTGTTTCAATAGGAAATACATCAACCCAGAAAAGAAAACAAAACTTTTTAATTGGGATTTTTGAGAAAAATAGACAACTCAAGATATATTCTCTGAAAATCTTAACGTCTGATGCAACTTCACTGCTAAGTTAATTTATCTTTAACAGGGATGTTTATATTTCTTTACTGAAAACCAGAGACATTGACTGAGAATTTTTATTTATTTATGTATTTTTTTCCCTGTCTACATAAAAGCTGTGCTCTTTAGAGAAGAATGCTTAGCATCTTTCCAAAGGTAGTGACAAAACGGCCAGTGACTCGCTCTTACTCTCTCTCTTTGTGTGTGTGTGTGTGTGTGTGTGTGTGTGTGTGTGTGTGTGTGTGTGTGTGTGTGTGTGTGTGTGTGTGTGTGTGTGTGTGTGTGTTTATGTGTAGTAGGTCTGTCTCCTGACAGTGTCTTTTTCATTTTCAACCCTGGCAGAGCTCACATCCCATCCCAGAGGACAGAGGAGGTCTTCAAACAGGGAAGTGAAAGAGAGAGAGAGAAAGAGCCGTTTCCTTTTCTCAATCCCAATCACTGTTGCTTCACTGAATTTCAGTTAACTCCAACACAGCTGAGCAGTCTAAGCCCCCATTCTTCAAAACACACATACACAAGGCTATCCTCGCTCAGACCAAAGTCTAGAGTTTTGTATACCAGTACTAAACCTTTTCAAATGATTTTTAAATTTCAGTTTTCTGGTTTTAGTTAATATCAGAAAGGGTTTTGTCAGTTAGTGTTTAGTTTATGTACACAACTCTATTTTGTTTTTATAGTACTATATTCATAGTTATATCTGTTCAGCAGCATAGTTTTTATGACACAATACTTTTATCGTATTCCAGCTTAATATGCACAGTCACTTGTAGATACACAAGTCAAAGCGAATAACTATATAAAAAAAATAATTATAGCACCAGAATCCTAACAAAATTTGGAAAAATGCCTCTGGAATAAGAACAAATATTGAAATCCAAAAGCAAAAAGTACACATCAATTACAAACATGTTTATTTTCCTTTAGGATGTTTTTCAACCACTGCTTGTTTTCTTCTATTTTTATTTTTTGCATTAGTTTGCATTAACTTATTAATTATTTTAGTTTCCAATGATAACCTAATGATGTGCAATGTGTGCTTCCCCTTATCACCCTTAAATCATGTCTGCACATGAGCAGATGTCCAGTGGCATCCTGACACAAGACACATTTCTGATAGGATTTCTGATAGTGTCACAGATTCTTCTGTTGGCTTTCAAGAAGTGTGGCTGCCGGGGACCATTGGAATGTATGAGGGGGGCTCATTAAGTGAAAAGGTGGAGGGACATGTTTAAAAACTTCTAAAACTAAGAAGTAATGTAATGCCCCTTGTGCCAAAAAGAAGTCCACAAGACACCCAGATCAAGTCGACTTAGAAACACTTCCCCAAAACACGTAAAATAATGCAGAGATAATGCTGTATTTGTTTGGGCGAAGGAAATCAGAATCCACACACACACACACACACACAGATGGAGGGAGAAGGACAGGGACAGAGGGGTAGACTCTCATTAGGTCTGGAAAGTGTGAGTGGTGACGACCTGACAGAATCAGATTAGTGATGCACACACTCTTTCCTCCTGTCACCCCCATCTGCTGTAGCACTGCCGATAGGAGTGAAGAAGAAGAAAAAAAACTCTCTGAACTACGTAAACGGAGTCAAGCTCAATAACCAGTACCATTTGCACTTCAATTACAAATGTATGCGCATACAAACATCTGGACACATTAACACTCTAAAAACATTTGCGAGTATGATACGCAAACGCAAAAACCTTGAAGTTCTTTACCAAGTAAACGGATCAGCCAGCAAAGTTAATTGTTGAGGATTATGCAGACTTGAAATTTCTGCAGTGACTGAAAGCAGCAATTGTCTCAGTTTTTAGTTTCTGGGACTTTGGTCAGCTGTCTGAAACACCTCTCTAAGCAGGTGGTCAAAGGGAAGAACTCACCGTGTCCACCTCGCAGGGGTGCGGGGGAGCGGTAGATGGCGACGGGTGGAGGGTGATGCCGGACTCCTGGTGGGTAATGGTGGTGCTGGGTCTCAGAATGTGAGAACGTGGAGGATGAGAGGACGATGGTGTTATCAGGGTTTGAGCCCCATGCGGTGCCAAACACGCACCCTACAGCCAGGGGCAGCACGCGGGCAAGCCACAGGGAGCATCGGGTCTCAGAGTGGGGGCGCATGGTTATCGCCCCCTCCTCGCTGCAGGACAGCTTTCAGCAGGCGAAATGGAACGAGAAACAGGTGAGCGGGACCTGACGTCCGTTAAGATCCCATGGTAGGGAACGCATGCGCTCTCTTTGATGAAAATCCAAAGCAAAATCCTCTTTTTCCTGCTGCCGAATAATCGGTGGCCCTGAGAGAGTTGGCAAAAATAGTTATTCCTCAGTTCCAGCAGATGTTATTCATCAGCTGCTCCTCTGAGAGGCAAAATCAGTATCCCCGGTTGACCTGGCTCACCTCTGGAGGAGAAAGAGCGAGGCAGGGAGTCAACGGGTGGCGACCGGCAAACCTGCGCCACTGCTTTCAAACAGCTGTCTCACGACCACACACTCCTCCTTCTCAACAGAAGCAAAGAGGCGCTCACTGACTCTCTCCAGCGCTGCGTCCGCTCACACAGCTAATGAACCAAAAGTCTTGCCTGAGATCCGAGCCCCCCCTCCAACACTCACTGAGCAAGACAGAGAGACAGAGCAGAGACTCTCCAGCAGAGAGGATGGAGACAGAAGCTGGCAGAGAGGAGAGAGAAAGGGGGATGGATGAGGGAGGCTCGACTCAGGTGAAAGTAAGCGGAGACGATGGGATGGATGTGAAAGAGGAGGCGGGAGTTGCTCAGATGTGGGCCAGCCCTATGCAAATCGCTCCACGGCACCGAGCAAATCAGGAGGGCTGGCTGCCTCTGCAGAGGAGTGAGCTGCCTTCCAGTCACGAGGAGGAGAGAACGCACCAGAGAGAGGGAGCCAGAAGAGTGTGAGAGCGAGGAAAGTGAGAGAACCCAGGTGAAAGCGAGATCGATAGAATCAGATTTCTCGCAGGTTGGTGATAAGGATGTCAACTGAGCTGAGAGATCTGCTCCATGTGTCGGTGATGGTGAGATAGATTCATCATACATATAATGTTTCATCAATCTTGAGCTTATACAAACAGATACAGATTCTTTGCCGATGCTTCTTTCAGGTCATATAGGTATCATTATTTAGTATTAGTAGAGAACACTTGATTGCCACCATAAAGTTGCAATTATCAATGGGAAACAATGGATTTTCTTTAAGCATGAATTTTCAAGCTTCTTGATATTAAACATAAGTTTTTTTGAATGTTGATTATAATTCAGCTTGTAGGTATTTTGTGTACTGTTGATAAATAATAGGTGTAAAACTTCCCCAAAAATACAACTCATTTAGTGGGTTTAGGAGCTGAGTCTTGTACGACCAAACTACATTTCCACTACATTTAATCACATCATTGTTTGTGACAAGAATGATAAAACATGATAAAAATACACAAATAAAGCTTTAATCCACACCTAAAGTGCATGTTTTGCTTTTCTTGCAGTACCGTGAAAATGCTGTGAATGTCAGTAAGGGGAAAAGAGAAAAACTGAGAAAAGAAAGAAATATGAATTTGCCCAATACATACATTTTTATGACAAAAATCATTTGAACACACCGTATCATAAGTATAACTTCAAAGGGAGACTTAAATGCAGAATGAGCCTGCAAAAGAAACATCAAGACACAAAAAACATCCATATAAATGGTTTCAGTATTTTTTTTTTGTGTGCAAAATCAATTTATTAAAGTATCATTTCTCCCAGACCAGTGATTCCCAATCACTCATTTTGTGTGGCCGTATGGGTATTTAAAAAGGTTCAAAAGGGGTATTTGGAAAGATCTTGATGTTGCTTTATAAAACCTTTAAGTCTGCTACCTGCCAATCATACATTTTCATTAAAACTAGTAAAATGACAGTGGATTCATTTGTGGGTAATATTTTATACTTGCCGATCTTTTATGGAATTAAAATGACAGCATATAGAGACTTACATTATTTGCATTAAATCCCATGTAGATTTGATCAAGAAATAACTTTGCTGTTATATATAGAATCAAAGTTTAAGGATGATTTCCCCCATAACTGTTAAAACTTAAGAAAGAAAACAGTTTCTTATTAAAATGAGTGCTCAGATTTTCCAAGGCACCAAAGCACAATTCAATTAGATAGAAACATAAACATTACAAACTTTCAAAAGCAAATTATGTTTTCACTGTGTCAAAAAATCAGTCAAAAAACAGTCAAATAGCATGTCTTTTTATTTTGAAATGATGATGTCATCAATAAGTGAAAGCAATTTGTGTTACTATGATAATTCAGGTCGAATGTCTAACTGTTATCTAGCTCCTCTAGTCCTGTGATGATAAAGTCATCCCTTCCACCCCAAAAAACAAACACTGTTTTCATGAACAGCTCTCTACATAACACGGTAGTCCAAGTAACTAATACATACAAAAAAAATGTGACAAGATTAAGGAGTAGCGATCACTAAAAAGTTAACCAGAAGAAAAAACATATATTAGGAGTATGTTATCTCACTTTTCTGACACACTTTTCTGACACACAGTCATAAATTAGTATTAATATTGATAGCATCACTGATAGCTTCGTTGCTAACTCACTGTCCATCTGTTAAAATGGCGAATATATCAGATGTAAGTAGTCTACCTTTTGGTGCAGGTGAGGACACATTTGAGCTGCACGCACTGCAGTCTGAGCTGGAAGCTGTTGAGAAACAGATCCACGACCTTTTATTGAGACAGGCCGAGCTGAGAGACCGGTGTTTGGCTCTTGAAACATCACGCGCCGATGCACACAAATCAGTGTTTAACGTTACTAACCCGCTGACTCCGACCGCGTCTACTCCGTGCGTTCCTCAGCATCGGTCGCGATCAGCCATGGTCTCGTTCACTCCGGCTCCAACACGCCACCACGAAGCCTGGGTGGTTCCGCAGCGGAAGACGCGAGTCAGGTTTAGACCAAGACTTTCTCCGACCCTCCCGGTTTTCGAGTTATCCACACAAAACCGCTTCTCCCCTCTTCGCGAAACAGAACGCGATGGTGTGATCATCGGCGATTCCATTGTTCGGCACGTACACGCTACGTTAGGTAAAAGTAAGGTGCACAGTCACTGCTTTCCTGGTGCTCGTGTTTCTGAAATCGCTGCTCGCGTTCCCGAGATCCTGAACGGTGACGAGCGCGTCGGAACTGTGGTCCTGCACGCGGGAGTGAACGACATCAGGCTGCGCCAGACGGAGATTCTGAAGAAAGACTTCAGGAATCTGATCGATACGCAGCACATCGCCTGAAACAACGATCATTGTGTCAGGACCGCTTCCCACGTACCGATTAGGGCATGAAACGTTTATTTGCGCTAAATGAATGGTTAATGTCATGGTGCAATGAGCAGAAACTGCTCTTTGTAAATAATTGGAATCTGTTTTGGGAGCGTCCTAGGCTTTTCCGTGCTGATGGCTTACACCCAAGCAGATTCGGAGTGGATCTTCTGTCGGATAACATCTCCAAAATGTTAAATACCCTTTGACTAGTAACCAAAAGTCCAAATCATATTGGACTGCACCAATTTAACTGATATAAATACTAGTGTAGAACATTGCATAGAAACCGTGTCTATTCCTCGTTTAGTGAGATCAAATAATAAATCTACTGCAGGATCTAGGAAAAATCTAATTGTTATTAAAACAGAAAATGTTGCTATTAGTAAACAAAAATTATTTCTAAAGCTAGGTCTTCTAAACATTAGATCACTCACACCTAAGGCACTTATTGTAAATGAAATAGTCACAGATAATAGCTTCGATGTACTTTGCCTTACTGAAACCTGGCTTAAACCAAATGATTATTTCGGTCTAAATGAGTCTACTCCATCTGGATACTGTTATAAGCATGAGCCCCGTCTGATTGGTCGTGGAGATATTCTCAATGTTACTCAGAAAACGGGTTATAAGTTTATTTCATTTGAAGTACTTGTACTAAATGTTACGCTCTTAGATGTTAGAAAAACATCCCTATTATCTCTAGCCTTGGCTACCGTATATAGACCACCAGGGCCTTACGCTGATTTCCTAAAAGAGTTTGCAGATGTTCTCTCAGACCTATTAGTCAATGTCGATAAAGCATTAATTGTTGGAGATTTTAACATACACGTAGATAATCCAAATGATGCGTTAGGGGCTGCGTTTACAGTTTTATTAAATTCATTTGGGGTCAAGCAAAACGTCACCGGACCAACTCATCGTCTTAATCATACACTCGATTTAATTATATCACATGGAACCGATCCAACCGATATAGATATCATTCCACAAAGTGATGATGTCACTGATCACTACATGGTAACTTGCATATTACGTACTGCTGTAATATGTCATGCGGCGTCGCGTTATCAACCAGGCAGAACAATCCTCCCATCCACCATAGATCATTTCTCAAATTGCTTATCTAATCTGTCTCAGCTGCTGCCTGAACCCAAACAAACAGATGAACTAGAAGAACTAACTAGCACTATGAGCACCATTTTCTCTAGAACATTGGATGTGGTTGCACCTATTAAATTAAAAAAGGTCAGAGAGAAAATTAAAGCACCATGGTATAACAATACTACGCATGTTTTAAAGAGAGAAACCCGTATTTTAGAGCGTAAATGGAAACAAACTAATTTAGAGGTCTTTAGAATCGCGTGGAAAGACAGTATGTCACGTTATAAAAAGGCCCTAAAAGCGGCCAGGGCTGAGCACCTCCGCAAACTAATAGAAAACAACCAAAACAATCCAAGATTTTTATTTAACACCGTGGCTAGACTAACAAATAAACAGACGTCACCCGAACAAAATATCCCGTTACAGTTCAGTAGTAATGATTTCATGAACTTCTTCACTGAGAAAATAGAAAGCATCAGAACCACAATTGTAAACGTTCAATCTTCAATTGCGCCTTATAATTCAGCTTCAATTATCACCCCGCAAGAACAATTACAGTGCTTTACAACTATAGAACAAAAAGAGTTAAATAAACTTATCACTACATCTAAAACAACAACATGTTTATTAGATCCTATACCAACTAAACTACTGAAAGAAGTGTTACCTGTAGTGGAAGAGCCTCTCCTCAATATTATTAACTCGTCTTTATCTTTAGGTCATGTTCCAAGAACATTTAAACTGGCAGTTATAAAACCTCTCATTAAGAAACCACAATTAGATCATAATAATCTAGCAAATTATAGACCCATTTCAAATCTTCCATTTATGTCTAAAATATTAGAAAAAGTGGTGTCCGCTCAACTGGGCTCTTTCTTGCAACAAAATGATATCTATGAAAAGTTTCAGTCTGGATTCAGACCGCATCATAGCACTGAAACTGCGCTCGTTAAAATCACAAATGATTTACTTTTAGCTTCTGACCAAGGCTGTATCTCAATACTAGTTTTACTTGATCTTAGTGCTGCGTTCGATACTATAGATCACACAATACTCTTAGATCGACTACAAAATTATACTGGTGTTCAAGGACAAGCATTAAGCTGGTTCAAATCATACCTATCTGACCGCTACCATTTTGTCTATTTAAATGGAGAAAAATCGATCATAACTCCAGTAAACTATGGAGTACCGCAGGGATCTGTGTTAGGCCCTCTGTTATTCTCAATATATATGATGCCACTTGGAAATATTATAAGGAAACATGGAATTAGTTTCCATTGTTATGCTGATGACACTCAAATATATATTTCATCACGGCCGGATGAAAACGCTAAATTTTCCAAATTGACAGAGTGTGTTAAAGATATAAAAGATTAGATGACGCGTAATTTTCTTTTATTAAATCCAGACAAGACAGAGGTAATACTTATCGGTTCAAAAAAACGCCCACAAAACCTCGCACAATACAACTTTAACATCATAGGATGTCCTGTTACTTTATCCTCTACAGTAAAAGACCTGGGTGTTATACTCGATTGCAACCTGTCTTTTGAAAATCATATTTCATATGTTACAAAAACAGCCTTTTTCCACCTTAGAAACATTGCTAAGCTACGTAATATGCTATCAGTTTCTGATGCAGAAAAGTTAGTTCATGCATTCATAACCTCGAGACTGGATTACTGTAATGCTTTATTAGCTGGTTGTCCTGCATCCTCAATAAACAAGCTACAGTTAGTCCAAAATGCCGCCGCTAGAGTTCTTACGAGATCAAGAAAATATGATCATATAACACCAATTTTATCATCACTGCATTGGTTACCTATAAAGTTCCGTATTAATTACAAGGTATTGCTACTGACTTAAGCCCTAAACGGCTTAGCTCCAGTCTATTTAACGGATCTTCTATCGCCCTATAATCCATCGCGCTCTTTAAGATCACTACATTCAAGGCTTTTGGTCATACCTAGGATATCCAGAACCACCAAAGGAGGGAGAGCGTTTTCACATTTGGCTCCAAAACTCTGGAATAGTCTTCCTGATACTGTTCGTTGCTCAGACTCGCTCTCCCAGTTTAAAACTAGATTAAAGTCGCATCTCTTCAGCCTGGCATTCATACAATTTTACAGTTCAAACTACAATCTGGCCTGTAGCTCATAAATGCCAGAGGAGAACTGGCCCCCGACCTGAGCCTGGGTTCTCCCAAGGTTTTTTTTCTCCATTAGGTCACCTGATGGAGTTTTAGGACACCATTAGGTCACTTGATGGAGTTTTTCGGTTCCTTGCCACTGTTGCCTTTGGCTTGCTCAGTTGGGGATATTTAATTTAATTTTATCAATCATTAAATTCCTCTTGAAACAAACTTTGTTGTATTATTTTAATTTAATACTGTGAAGCTGCTTTGATACAATCTGTATTGTGAAAAGCGCTATACAAATATACTTGACTTGACTTGACTTGACTTTGAGAGCCGATGCTTGAAATAGGTGGTGAAGGAGGTTTAGACTTTCCAGGCTCATAATAACAATAATGAAAATGAAAAAAACAAAACAAAAGCGAAGATGACATATGACAATATTCAAGCAAAAGACAACATATCTTAGTTCTGTGAAACACGATAAAAAACAAAGATACTCAAGTATCAAATAAAACAACTTTGGAATTCGTTTTCAGGCCTTCCTGCTCCTTACTGTGACATATTATGCCCCTTTTCACAAGATGTAATATAAATCTATGGTGTCCCCAGAATGTGTCTGTGAAATTTCAGCTCAAAATACCCCCCAGATAATTTATTATAGCTTGTCAAATTTTCCTCTTTTCGCAAATTATCTCATCTAAAATCTAAAAACTCATCCAAAATCTCAGAAGTCAAGTCAAGTCACCTTCATTTATATAGCGCTTTTAACAATATAGATTGTTCCAAAGCAGCTTTACAGTGATAATAGAACATTAAAGTAACAGAGATTGTTTTGGCTTTACAGCAGCTCCAGAATAAAGTTATTGTCCAGCTAAAGTAAGTTTTGATTGATTCACTTCCGTTGCAAAGATCATTAGTTATTAACTTAATTAATTAAGGGTTAATAACTAACACGCTAACCGCTAGCCGCTAACACGACACCGTTCTAACAGAAAACACTCAACGCTAGAAATAGCCAGTAGCGGAGTGCAGCCTTACGGAGAGACTCAAGAAGAGGTTGCAACTTTTAGACGCACATGGACGTTTCTAAATGGTTAGAAAAACGTTGGATTATGTAACAGACATTATACAACTCAATGCCTTCTAAGGCTGTAACAATATATCGTGTCACAATATATCGCAATACAAAAATGCAACAATAAGTATCTTGGATAATGACAACATGTATTGTGTCTAGTTAACCCAAAATAAAAATTACTGTGTGAGAAAAAAAAAAAAAAAAAGTTTTCAGAGTTTTAGTGTCAGTACTACATTAAACTACTGTATATAATTTTGATTATAATGTAAAATATGATAATGCAGTGGGGGAATATTTGTGGGTCCTGATAATGCCAACTGTCTTATGTTACCAGTAAAAAGTGGCCTACATTATTTTAAATATATCTAGATAGTGACAGAGTGCAAACATTTTCATCTACAAATAATTCTGTATTTTCAGCTTCGGAATCATGAATATTTTTATTCTGGTGTCACTATTGTCCTGTGCATTGGGTTTCCAGCACCAAGTCCAAGCCTATTCATTCACAACCACAATGTCATACCAAATTTAGCATTTTAATCAACAGTTAATTTTTTGTTAACCTTTTATCATATGTCTTGGAGTATCACAATAATATTGTATTGTGAGTTCAGTATTGTGTATCGAATCGTGACATGAGAACATCGTTACACATCTAGTGCCTTCACACAGTTAATTAATCAAAACCAAAAAATAAATAAAAGATTGATCCAATAAATACCGGCAGCTGATACATCGGTGTATCTCTGATATATCTAAATATGAACATGATGTGTTGAACAATAATTATTTCCAGTTCATTAATGTGTTACTTCCTAACAGCGCACCTTCCATGGGCACAGACAAACCATTCTCTAAAACAGAATTTCTATGGGAAAATATTTGAATGTGGATTTTACTAAAACAAATTGTGTAAAATTAGTAAACCGAAAACAAATCTAACTCATAATTTCAGTCTGTCACCTCTCACGCTCTAAACATGGATAAACATCTTCTGTTTGGCTGCTCGTAACAAGAGATCTGGGCATCTTTTTGGTGTGTGTGTGGCGGAGATTAGTCTTGTTTACTCATTGTGCTCATGTAACATGAGCAAAAGAACCGGAGAGAAAGTGAATGCAGCCCAGAGCTCCACGGAGAGTCCAGATGAGGTCACAGTGACCCGTTTCTCAAAAGCAACAACACAAAAAAACAAGTGTGTCTTTAACCAAATCTCATCTTTATTCTCTTTCTTATTTTGCTCATGTGAAATTGAGCCAAAGCTCTACACAACAATCATGGCATATTGTTGGCATGCAAATGGATAGACCTCTCAATATAACCTTGATTTAAATTACTTGAACTAATTTATTCATAATTATCACTTATTAAATGGAACGTCTTTGGTCTGTTAAACTCTGATTTTAAAATGAATTTGAACCCAAATTCCATAAAACACCTGCAAACACTGTCAGGTTTTCAATAATTGATTAAAAACATCTGAAGCACATGGTTACTCACTGCCCAACCATTTAAATGGTCCTCGTGCTCCCAAACCTTCTTCATAATTCACCTTCAGCAGTCTGGTAATGAGAAATTAATTTTGTTCACAGGAGGGAAGGATGTGGTCTGCCTTAATGAGACTGACACTCCAGGTTTGCTGCAGGCCTGTTTCACTACTGTTTCACAGGTACTTCAGACCAACACAGCATTACATGACATATACAGTACATTAGATCTTATTTTCTCCTTTTCTCTCTTACCCGCACATCACTTCTATCTCCTCTCCTGATGTTTCTCCTCTCATTCTCTACTCATCTCCCCTCCCCTCCACTCATCTTTGATTCTCTCCCCCTAACCCTCTCTTCTCTTCACATCATGTCTCTTGTCTCCTCTCCACACATATCTCATGTAATCATATCTCTCCTCTCTCTTCTTCTCCCCTCATATCTCTCGTCATGTCCTCATATCTCATCTCCCCTAATCCCCATTATGTCTCTCCTCTTATTTTCTCCTCATGTCTCTCATTTTCTCTCCTCTTTTCATGCTTCCCATATCCTCATCTCTCTTCTCATCTCCTCTCTCTTCACACAATTGACCTATCGGTAAGCCCCTCCCCTCGAACGCAGATGAGCCAATAGCAGTTTCAGTTGAACTCTGACAACTTTAGGTTTCAGTGCCTCTCCATATTAAACTCGTTAAATGTAAATTAATTGAATGTTACCCTGTGGTACATGAACAGTGTTGATCCTGGATGTTGTCATCTGCGATTGTGTCGACCGTAACATGAGGCTTCTCCCGCTTGCACTGTGATCTGTAAACCCTCGCTTTCAAATTAATCTTGTTACCCACCACATTTATTTTCAAATCTTTTATATATCCCTCCATGGCATTTTTAAGTCCCACTTGAATGGTCCTCGACCAGAGGTGGTTCTGTGTCCAACATTTATCAAAAATATCTTGGGACAAGGTTTTCAAACTGACAGCTGTCATTATAAGACAGTTAGCAACTCTATTTATTTGTCCGAGTTAGCAACAGTAACTAAGGGGGACGTGGCTTACCAATATGTCAATTGAAGACATTCTTGAATTTTAGTCTGTTGATGGTGTAAAAATAAGTTTGCAGTCTATTCATCTGTGTGTAAATGCCTTTCTGAATACTGTATGTATCTGCTATCTAATCCATTTGGCTTTATTTAGTAGAGTAAAAAAAACACAGCCATGAAATAGAAGGTTACATCTCCCATTGCTGCCTTTCCGTGCACTTATAAGATTTCATTGCACTCACATAGAGTTTGCAGATGTCTTTTTTTTTTGGCAGAAGTCACAATATTTGTAATGACATTTGTAAACAAGGCTCATTTTCTCCAGATGGCTCATTAGGTCTTCTTGCGAACAAACAAAATCTCAATCCGCAGCTGATTCCTGACTCTGAAGATAGTGTGCCATTAGTGTATTTCACCGGTGGCAGTGAGGGTCCCTCTTCATCTGGCTCCAAGGGCCGCTTTAAGGACTGGTGTTAAATAAAAATCAATCTCAGAAGAGTCTCAGAGCAAACCCATAGCCTGCCGATTCATTTTGACTCCCAGCTGAAAAGTCTCTCAGCACTCAATTTGCATTCATGCACTCTAAATGACTGTCAGCATGTGAGGCGTTGTTCATTTTTGTGAGGGAAATGTGTAGCGTCTCATGGAGTATATCTATCTAAGGTGACACCGATGTTTTCTGATTTCTCCATGTCCAAAGTCTTGTCCAAATCTTATTATATAAACACCCTAAACCTGTTCCTGCTGCTGGAGGGCCAACATCTTACAGATTTTAGCTCCAACACACATGCCTGGAAATTTCTAGTCTGAAGGCATTGATTAGCTGGTGTGTGTGTGTGTGTGTGTGTGTGTGTGTGTGTGTGTGTGTGTGTGTGTGTGTGTGTGTGTTAAATAATGGTTGGAGGAGTTAAACTCTGCAGAACAGGAGCAGGTTTGAACACCCCTCCCCTTAACCAAACTAAACGATTTAGAAACCAACCACCACAACACAGCTACCGTGGTTTGTTTAACTAGATTGTTCAATTTAACAGTGAATTTAGCATTATGGAATGAAAGATTGGGACAGTCTGTTGTATAAGTACCTACTCCTCTCAACAATTTCAGAAAATCAAATAAATATTTTGTTATAAGTGTACAAAATTAGTTTGACAATTCAATTGCAACCAAATTATGTCATTTAACCATGGGAAAGTATCCAGCAGACACCTCAAAAGTTCAACAGAACATAATTGTGTAGTGAAAGAATAACATCAAAACAACACTGCTAAGCCAGTTTAAATAGTAGTTTAAGATCATTGTTATGTTTCAGCTAACAATCCTGCCTAATTCTGAAATGCCTGAATGAACCTAATCAACAAAGTGGGTGAAAAGACTCAATCAAATTGTAAACAAACAAACATCAAATGAACTATTAAAATTGCTCTAAAATCACCTGGGATGCTGATCAGTGATCTGGAATAGCTGGCAGAGAGATTTCTCTTTGAGCTGGTCATGCTTCACATCCGTGTTGACTTTAATATTTACAAAGTACATTAACAAAGCAAACTGCAGATTTAGCAGTCATAATTGGCTTTTTTTAATGCTTTACCGTTAGCATCACATTTCAATAGAATTATGAGAAAGAAAAAAAAGAAAAATAACAAAACCTCATAGTCAGGAAGTTTGTCCATGCTGATAAATAAGCACCAAAACGCTGCCAAATTTTTAAGCCCTATAGTAGGGTAAAAGGTAAAATAAAACTCCTAATGTGTCCTCTGTGAAAGCAGTAGTACAGACAGGAGCAATGTAAACATCACTTGAAGGGTTCTTTTAAGTTGGCTTCAAGGCAACTATCTGCAGCGGCCACAAGCGCTGTACACATCTCACTTTACATCCGCACTGCTAATCCTTACGGTGCAGCTCACAGCATTTTAGCTTTACTAACACAGCCCTTTTAACTGGGAAAATGACAGCTGCAGAGAGAGAGAGAGAGAGAGAGAGAGAGAGAGAGAGAGAGAGAGAGAGAGAGAGAGAGAGAGTGGCCTGATAAACCTTAGAGAGAGAGAGAAGGAACACGGCAGAGCAATGGGGTTTGATAAAAAGCTCCCTGTATGATAAATCGAACGAGCACAATAGTGTAAGAATCAGTTTGCTGATATATTAGAATTGACACTAAGAAAAGATGAAAGTGATTCTGGCAGAATCCATACTGTAATCATGTTTCTGTGTGTGTGTGTATGTGTGTGTGTGTGCATGGTTGGGCAAAATAAAAATGCAAATTTTTTTCATTTTTTTTTTTTCACAAGTGTGCATTTGAATTTAACTGCCAGTACAGGAATGGTGAAATGAAATTTGAATTGGAATGACAAGTCAACCTGGTTTCATTGTTCATACGTAGGTATTAATATGTAACATTTAAAAAACTTGCACTTTTGTACATTTGGTACATTTGGATAGATGCTGAAATGTACAATTTGGATGTATTGACAATATTTAAACAAACATTATTATGTATTTACAGCTAAAGAAACAAAATATTCACAAATCTTTATATCATAAAGATATTTGTATAATCACCCTTTTACCATTATATAAATACATTTTAGACCCTTAACTCTACCCTCAAACCCAAACATAACTAAAACAGAATATATAAAATGTAATGGACAGAAATGTATAGGAAAATTAACATTTTAGTAACAATATCGCATTAAAAAGGTATTTTGAGCCATTAATACACCTACCTCTAAACCTAGCCATAACCATTTACTAAAAAATATGCACAGTTTAAAAAGAAAAACAGACAGACAAGTATCATCACAATAATTCATTTATTGCAAAAATGTCAAAAGTGGTACCAAAAGTAGTCCAAATGACGATGTGTTGCAGTTCTCTTCGCAGGAAAATAATAGTTTTTTATACGGCACAGAGCAGAATTTAAGTTATAAAAAACGCTGAAAATCTTAACCCGATCCCCTCCAAGAAGGCGCGCATTTCTCATTCAAACACACATCACCCAAAACATGGCATGTCGCGATATGTGAGGAAACAGGCGAGATCCAATGAACGTAAGACGTGTCGTAAACCTTTTTGAGGTGGTACTTTTTTTATTTAGACAGAATGGAGGATTTGACATTTACGGATCTGTTTGAGGATTTGTTTTAATCAACAGTTAATTTTTTGTTAACCTTTTATCATATGTCTTGGAGTATCACAATAATATTGTATTGTGAGTTCAGTATTGTGATATGTATCGAATCGTGACATGAGAACATCGTTACACATCTAGTGCCTTCACACAGTTAATTAATCAAAACCAAAAAATAAATAAAAGATTGATCTGTTTTGACAGGAGTTTTCAGCCCTGTCAAAATAAAAGTCCCGTATAAGCCAATGCTGATCATTAAAACATGCCAAATATCGGCCTCTGCAATATATCGGTCGACCACTGTTATCAAGGTTTCCATATGATGTGTATATAAGATAAGTGAGTAAAATATCATGAAAAATGAAATCATTTATTAAAAGCTAAACGTACACTGGCTTTATATTCAAGAAGTAATATGATTTAACTACACACGTCTCATCTCTGTATGTTTGACCGTCTCAGTATTCAAAACCACGGACAGCGACCACCACTGCTGTGTTTACTGGCAGCATTTTTACCGTAGTCTCATGTTGTGTTTGTAATAGACTGATCTAATGTTGTATGGGTTGTGAAGGAGGGTGGCCACTGTCTGATACCACAGCTTGGCTAATAGCATTAAATATGAATGATTCATAAAATCAAAACTGACAGAAGCAATTGAAAGAGGAATGTGTGTTTGGAGGATTAAAAATGCATCACAGGCATCACTTATGGATGAATGCTCGCACTCCCACCTTTCAAAAAAAGACTACAACAAGAGAAGACAGATGTGGACATCATAAAGGTGTGACGACACACTCAACTGCTTGTGCGCACACATAGAGGCTATATATCCGGGTTTTGCATTTCCAGTAACACATTATTTTATATGGGATTTCACTAGATGTTAGTAGCCAATACTGTTAATACACAACTTAATGAAAAACAGGGAATTTAAAGCTCTCAATCTTCATTTTTCACTAATGATTTTAGCCTAAAGGAAAATGTATGTCTTAAAGTGCTAGATTTTTTTGCACGATTGCTAAAACACATTTCCACTTAACCTATAGCACATTTTCCAATTGTACAAACCTCAAACTTTCAAGGGAAAATCAAACATTCAACTCAACACTGTATCATATATAATCTAATTCAGACTTTGACTTCAACTGACTAATAAAAATGACTAATAAAACCATCAAATACACACTTAACACTCAACAAAACCACATATCAATCACTTCAATGAATGAGCTTTTTCTTTCTTTCGAAACAACAGCATAACACTAGTGTAATCTAACTTCTTGAGTATGCAGAACACAACAATAATACTGTACAGTACCACACTGTTTTCATAAAATTAAACTGTTTGAGGGGAAACAAAAACATTTGTGATACTGTAAGTTGGAAATGAATGAACTCAAAATCAAATGCCAAAAATATACTGTAGAGTAGATCATGTGGAAAACAATATAAATATGACAACAAAGATTATAATTACAATATGAGCTTTTGACATATTATGGTCTTTGTACCATTAACATATCCTGCAAGTTTCATAGTTTAAAACTTCCTCATAAACTTTGGGTCATGGTGCAAAGGACCTTAGGTTGAAATTACTCCGAACCATCCCTTTAAGTATAAAGCAAAACTTATGCGAGTAATGCGACATACTGCTGATATTTAAGCTACACCATGACACACTACGCAACTTCTGACGTCATAAGTTTTGCAAGTTGCGTTTTAGGCGTAAATAGACTGCATATGGCAGTTTGGCCCGAAGCTAGAATTTTACTTTGTAACGTGTTGAATATGAATATTTTTCTTACACAAACTCATCGCTTCGCTTCAGAAGGCCTTTATTCAACCCCCGGAGATGTGTGGAGCACTTTTATGATGGATAGGTGCGCTTTTATGGACTTTAAAACATTTTGGGGTGAACTATCTCTTTAATATGCCTCTGGTCATAGAGCTTTTAAGATGGATGCCGAGGCTTTTCAAGTCGGGTAGAATCTGCGATCTCTGACCCAGTTTGTTTTCTGGCTTCCATGGCTGCAATACGCTGTTTTTTCCGGGTGTCGAAATACTATTGGATAAATTGGCAGTGGGCAGGATCACACAGACCAACACAAAACAGACATTCTGACAAAGAGTGCACATTTCAAAGTAGAATAACTGGCTGTAACATTGTTTTTTGGAGAAACAAGTATGTGAACTTAGCATGTTTCCTAACAATCTGCAATCATATGCAATTTTTTTTGGAGAAAAGTGGTATTTGAGACTCACTGATGGGTACAAGACAAAAAGGCTGCACTAAGGAGTGTGCCATCAGCCATGAAACATCACTAAACCCTTGAGCAAGACACCTAACCTCAGCTTACTCCAGGCTAGCTGAACCTCAGTACTGGAGGCCACTTTGGATAAAAAGCATCTGCTAAATGACTGCATGCAGGAGTCTACAAATCACCACATCCTTGTATTTATCCAAACTAATGCATGGGTCACAAAGTTGCTTTACTGCACCTGCCTTGACTGCCAATGAAAAGACTAAGTCAAAAGACAAAGTTGAAAGCATTCTGTAGATTTCAAAAGAGTTCTCGTCATTATAAGTGCAGAAGTATAATAACACCTTTCATAGGCCCAAGTCTGCTGTTCGAACTGAGAATAAACCACCTGTTGTGAGGCACATGCTTTCATATATTCTGAGCTCATGTCATGGCACGAGTGCAGACACATTCACATCCATTATTTTTTCTCATGCCTTTTTCCAGTTCTCAGGTCAGACCTTGTTAGCTTTGGGCAATAAGCTATGCTTCTTTACTTGCTACATTTGTCATTAACTTCAGATGATTTTCATTCTTTTATGAGCTGAGTGTATTTGAGGTCTGAGGAGGCACCTCTTATAACAATATTCTACACGAATCAGCATTCATTTTCTTCTTGTGCTCCTTACTAATTTCAGTTTCTCTCTTGATCTGTCAGTGCGACGGACTTCTTCATGCAGTCAAACAGGCCTTCGTCTCAGGTAAAATGGTGCCGGTGTTGTTTTAAAAGCCCAGCTCTGTCGTAAGCTCATAAAATGTGAAAGGGTCTTTGGCGGATGTTCCAGCCTGAGCTTGATTCTGTGGATGGGCACCACCAGGGAATGTACTCAGCCCTGCAAGTCTCTTCACTTCTCTGTTCACTTCACTAAACTCTGTTCAATTATTGACCACCCTGTATACTCCCATATACACCCATTCTCCAGTAATAGTTTTGGAGTATGCAGAAAGCCTGGATGATGATGGTGTACAATGACCCTTCATCCCCGCCATCAACCACATATCACAAAATGTGAGCTTTGTTTATTTTATCTCTATTTCTGGTGGGTCCAGGGATGAGGAATGGCTTTCCGCTTTCAAAGGCATCAAATGCTTGATGGAAGCCACCTGACACGAAAGAGGGCGGGCAGGTGATTGTTTTTTTTTTTGTTTTTTGTGAGCAGACCATGGAGATCTGTTTAATATTTGCATTAGCCAGTGTTAGTTGTCACCTTCCTTTCCCTAACCAAAGGAGAGAGGCTGAAAGCATCGCCCACGTAGGTCGATAAAAGCCCATAATTACTCTTCTTTCCATATGCATGAGGCATCTGCATGCAAAATGTCAGCGATGCAGGGTCCCCCACACCACCCCACCATCCACCTACTGCTGCAAACCGAGACAGCACAGGTAAGCATTCAAAACTGCTGTCAGAAGATGACGTGCTTAAGGTGCCATTGGGAATTGAATACAAAAGGGTAAAGAAGGGAGTGACTTGTTCATTTACAGCATGCAACATAATCAGTGACCTGCACTTTTAGAGTCATTGCTCATTACTCTCAAACAATTTAAGAGGGCTAAGAGCATTTTTCCTGGAACAGACAAAAAACGAAGATTTATTTATTTTTTTATGCACAAATGACAAATGATAATGAGTCTGAGGACTAATAACTGTGATTCACTCGGCACTAAGTCACTAACCATTCTCAACTGTGACAGTTCTCATCTCTCACTACCAAAATCATCTCTGGTTGAGGTAATCAAAAGAAACCTGCGAATCACTGAAAGCAAACGGTGCCTTTTCAATTTGCACTTCATCTGTACCAACGACATGCCGTAATATTGCATGAGAATGAGGATGAGTTGCCTGCGGGAAGTGCCAGCTGCCCCACTGAGCTGGTGTCTTCCAAACCAGTCCCTCCCTGATAGCATCAGCCATTGATGTTAAACATAGCAACACAGAGGGGATCTTAACTAAGATTAGTTTTTGTCATAAATGCGGGATACAATACAGAGACGTTCAACAAGCCATTCAACTTTAAACAAGTGTGGTAATATTGTCGGATGCCTTTATTTTTCAAAAATGGATATCTTTCACGCAATATATTGTTGTATCTCTGAAGGTGGTCGGTAGTTGTATTGGCTCTGCATCTCTTCTACATCTGAAGAAAGCTTTGAAAAGTAAAGCTGGCACTCTCTCCTCAAACCAGCACAGTCTGAACAAACACTAAGATCTAACATTGAGCAATTTACAGACTAAAGAGAGGTAATTTTCCTCCAGTGAAGTGCCAGTCAGACTTGACCCAGGTCCAAGTTTGTGTGCAGCAGGGAAGTAAATGTGGGCAATTACCATACTCAAGCTTTGGCCGGTGATTCTGTGTCCAGCTGCTGCATTCTCAGCCTGATCCTTCTCTGCAACTTACAGATTAGGGCTTCGGAATGCCATTATATCACCAATTATTAAAGCTCAAAAATTGTCTGTAGTAAAGTGTGACATGGAACTGAGACTGTATTGTGAAGCACTGGGTGACATGTATACACGCACATATAGATGAATCGCAACATGGCCATTTACTAAATTAACAATTACTAAACAAACTATAAAATTGGCTATTGTAAAATGTGATGTACTAAAAGGATGTACTGAAAACGGAAACTTTATTTTTTTTTTCCCTCTGTACAGATGACAACTTATCAAAATGATTCCTTTTCACACAGATCCACGAAAATGACAAAAAAAAAGCTGTATTATGCATGCCAGACAAGTAATTGGCAATGTCACTTTGTAAAGAAAGACTATGCATTCAAATGCGCATGCCTATAGACTGAACATGTTATACGCATGTCCATCACCGTTTTCACAAATTCACATTTCTGAAGTTTACATGGAGATGATAACGGTATCGTTTTCAAAACTCATTTTCAAAAACTTGCACTTTGAAACCCATTTTAAAGTTGAAAACGGTGTTGAGTACACTAAATTAATAACTAATGATTTTTTCAACAGAAGTGAATCAACTCTGAACTTACTTAAACTGGACAATGACTTTCTTCTAACGTTATCACTGTAAAGCTGCTTTGAAACAATCTGTATTGTAAAAAGCGCTAAATAAATAAAGGTGACTTGACTTGACATGACAAAATGCTGCTTTTTCAAATATATTTTTCTAGCAGCTGTGTGCAGGACATCCTTAGCATCTCAGCAAGGGTCCAAAATAAAAACTCACCAAGTGCCAAATGCGGGTATAATTCTGCATGGGTTGGTATACGAATTGTTTTTAATCTCCAAATGGTGCAATTTTTAAATCTTAAAGGATGTGATTTAATTACATAAATATATAGTCTGACGCACTACATGTTTCAGAGTGAATTTGCTCTAATTGCTGTGTTTTGTTTTGTCTTTACTTCAAAAATCTTAATGATAATAATCATAAGTAATGTTTTCAACTACACTCACCTAAAGGATTATTAGGAACACCATACTAATACTGTGTTTGACCCCCTTTCGCCTTCAGAACTGCCTTAATTCTATGTGGCATTGATTCAACAAGGTGCTGAAAACATTCTTTAGAAATGTTGGCCCATATTGATAGGATAGCATCTTGCAGTTGATGGAGATTTGTGGGATGCACATCCAGGGCACGAAGCTCCCGTTCCACCACATCCCAAAGATGCTCTATTGGGTTGAGATCTGGTGACTGTGGGGGCCATTTTAGTACAGTGAACTCATTGTCTCGTTCAAGAAACCAATTTGAAATGATTCGAGCTTTGTGACATGGTGCATTATCCTGCTGGAAGTAGCCATCAGAGGATGGGTACATGGTGGTCATAAAGGGATGGACATGGTCAGAAACAATGCTCAGGTAGGCCGTGGCATTTAAACGATGCCCAATTGGCACTAAGGGGCCTAAAGTGTGCCAAGAAAACATCCCCCACACCATTACACCACCACCACCAGCCTGCACAGTGGTAACAAGCCATGATGGATCCATGTTCTCATTCTGTTTGCGCCAAATTCTGACTCTACCATCTGAATGTCTCAACAGAAATCGAGACTCATCAGACCAGGCAACATTTTTCCAGTCTTCAACTGTCCAATTTTGGTGAGCTCGTGCAAATTGTAGCCTCTTTTTCCTATTTGTAGTGGAGATGAGTGGTACCCGGTGGGGTCTTCTGCTGTTGTAGCCCATCCGCTTGCGTGTTGTGGCTTCACAAATGCTTTGCTGCATACCTCGGTTGTAACGAGTGGTTATTTCAGTCAAAGTTGCTCTTCTATCAGCTTGAATCAGTCGGCCCATTCTCCTCTGACCTCTAGCATCAACAAGGCATTTTCACCCACAGGACTGCCGCATACTGGATGTTTTTCCCTTTTGACACCATTCTTTGTAAACCCTAGAAATGGTTGTGCGTGAAAATCCCAGTAACTGAGCAGATTGTGAAATACTCAGACCGGCCCGTCTGGCACCAACAACCATGCCACGCTCAAAATTGCTTAAATCACCTTTCTTTCCCATTCTGACATTCAGTTTGGAGTTCAGGAGATTGTCTTGACCAGGACCACACCCCTAAATGCATTGAAGCAACTGCCATGTGATAGGTTGATTAGATAATTGCATTAATGAGAAATTGAACAGGTGTTCCTAATAATCCTTTAGGTGAGTGTATATGAAACAATATGAAAATACATAACAGCAGTATTTACTGACATATATTTTTACAAACACATACAATGATTGTTAAATTCTATGCATGGACTTTTCAAGATTTTTGAGTATTTACAATATCACTTCAAAAAATATACTTAATATATTGTGTATATGTGATGCGATCTGGGAAAACCCGTCGGATGTCGCGCTGGGCCGTTTTCAGTAAATTCCAAAATAGTTTGAATGTCAGTTTTTTGTCAAATTTTTTTTTTTTCATTAAATTATTATTCTATAACATCTTTTCTCTTATCTCTGAAAATATCTTGGCAAAATTCCCTTGTTTAGTGTAGAAAAACAGCGATAGTGTCAAGCTGAAAATACTCTCTTTCTCTAATGCATTCTATGCGACCATTTTCTCTAACGCGTCTAACGCACGCAGAGGTGAAAAAAACAAAACAATCGCCGTATATCCCACACACCTGTCCGTCTCTTAACACTACAAAGATAGTTTACCTATAAAATAAACCACATAACATGTACAGTGAATGTGTATTAGTGCGCATTTCGCGCCAATCCTGTTTAAAAAAAAAGAGTGCCAAGCGTCCCGACGGTGACCGTTATTAAACCTGTTTTTCTCAAAATTCCGTTCCAGAAAATCATAGCGATCGGCCGACTTCAGATAAACATAACTTTAGCTACCAACAAGCTATGATAAAAATAAAAACAGATTTGGAAAGGGCTTGATACCAGCTTCCATATGATATCAAAACCTGTAATAGGTAAAATTTCACCATGTGGTGGGTTTTCCCAGATCGCATCACATATATTTAATATATTGCCCAACTCTAGTGATAGTTTCGTCATCCTGAATGGTTTTTCACAGGTTTGGGACAGTTGGACAAAAATAGCTAAATGTAATGTAACCAGAAAAACCTGACCTCAAGTAAAACAATGTTAACAGGTTATTAATAGGTATTCTAGCATCTTGCATGTTGATGACTTTGATTGTTACAGTAGTCACAGGTGAAAGCAGTTGCACATGATTCAGAGAGCTCAATTAAAGGTTGGAACAAAGGCGATGACTGTCAGCCTGCTGCGTGTCAAGACCAAGCACAGCCGGTGGTTATATCCTTGTCTCATCAACAGCTCTCTTTCCCATTCACCTGTGGAGCTCCATATCAGGGACCAGGTGCAAATGAGCCACAGAAACGTTCATCCTTGAGAACTGTAGTGTATACAGCACGCACAATCCATAAATCACAGCAGTCTGATTGAGAAAGAGGTGTCAACAGCAGGAATCTGTTGGGAATGGAAACCTCTGGACATGGGGGGTGAGATTACGAGAGACAAAACCTAGCAGGGGGTTTCCTGCAGTATGGACGTCTGTCTCATGTGCTGATTGGGGTTTGACTGAATGTGGGTGTTCATAAAAGGCTCTATTTCGAGCTTGATTTGATTTGGACATGCTTTGGTTCTTATTCACGTCAAGATGTCTGATTGAAATTCAGATAATTACATCCTTCTTTGGAATATAAAAGCATTTTGGGATTATATATACTATGTAAATAGTTCTATATTAAAACCAGAGGGGACATTCAGCGGCAACTTCAAATGTAAATACAGCATTAACCATTTTGATGAACACGAACCGTGTGCTCTCATTTTAACAAGCATTTGCTTATTAATTATATACTAGCTTAATCCTGATTTGAAGCGTGGGACCTGTAATCTTCTACTAAAGCTTTTGAACAAAAATAAGTGTATGCTGCATAAAAAAATAAAAATAAAATATAAATAAAATATTTATAAATTAAAGCAAGATAACAATTTTAAGAAGCAAAATTGAAACGATAAAATATGAAGAGAACATATTATGAATGTGCAAATAATTTTTTGTTGTTCTAAGCATAAACTTCAATTTAAATTGTTAGATTTATACTTAAAATAAGAACAAAATGGAGTAAGAAAAATGAATAGAATCGAAGATTTATTCTCTTTAAAAAGTTAGATTTGCTAAACATGACAAATTAGCCCGAGAGTGCGATTCCAAAAAAGCACCGATGGGAGTGGAACTGTGCGTGATCTACTGAAGAAATGAAAATTAAGTACACAGACGAAGCTGGATAATTTCCGTAATGACCAACACAATCTACCAAGAGCAGCGCAAATTAAGGTTTAAGACATGCTTTTTTTGGGCAGTAAATAATGGCGCAAATACCATTGAATTGACGAGCGCAAACCTTAGTAAATCACCTTGCATCATTCATTTAAATACTCTCCTTCCATAAATTTTGTGTCTGAAAGGATAACTACAAATACATAATGCAATAAGGTAAGCTGCAAAAAAAAAAAAAAAAACATTTTAAGTCACTGAAATAAGGCCATATAACACATAGTAAACATTTCTTCACAAGGCTTTTCAAAACTGGATCTTTATTTCTAGAGTTTTTTTCTTCAAAACAATGTGAAAACCATCCTGATCACTCCTTCATACAAAACAATATAGTCATTTAACTTTTGTAAGACACTAATTGTCAGAATGGCTGTATGCAGGGAGGGCGTGAACCATCATGAATAATGCTGTGATTCACACCTGAAGAGACAAAAGACACTCCCCTGGAAATATCAATGAGGAATGTGACAGAGGGAACTACAGTATAGAGAATGCACGTGAGAAGAATGTGATTGAATGGATTGTTTTGGCTTATTCACAAAATCAAGTTTAAGTTAAAATAAATAATCTGACTATACATTTTCTTTACACAAAGACTTTACTTAACAACTTTAGACCTACACTACCGTTCAAAAGTTTTAGGTCTGTAAGTTTATTTTTTTTATTTTTTTTTATCCAAAATACAGCAAAAACTGTGATATTGTGAAATATTTTTACAATTGACAATAAATGTTTCCTATTTAAATATATTTTAAAATGCAATTTATTCCTGTGATCAAAGATGAATTTGTCACATGATCCTTCAGAGACATTCTAATATGATTTGCTGCTCAAGCAACATTTCTGATTATTATCAATGTTGTTCTTTTAAAAAATTCCAACATTGTTGAAAAACAATGTTGGAATTTTTTAAAAGAACAACATTTATCTGAAATAGAAAGATTTTGTAACATTATAAATGTCTTCTTTACTCTCACTTTTGATCAATATAAGGCATCCATCCTCGTTGACTAAAAGTATTAATTTCAACTGGTATTTTTAAAATAAAACAACAACAAACAAACAACTAAACTATTACTCAGCCCAAACTTTTGAATGGTAGTGAATAATGTTACAATAGATTTCTCTTTCAGATAAATGCTGTTCTTTTAAACTTTCTATTCATCAAAAAATCCTGATTTTTTTTTTAATTTTTTTTTTTTACACAACTGTTTTCAAAATTCATAATAATAATTAATATTTCTTGAGCATCAGATGAGCATATTAAAGTGATTTCTGAAGGATCGTGTGAAACTGAAGACTGGAGTAATGATTTACATCACAAGAATAAATAGCATTATAAAAATATATCCAAATAGAAGTCTGGAAATAATCCAACGAATATAAAAAATATCCGAAATTGTATCCACGGCTGGATCAAGTCGCTATTTAAAATGCAAACGTTCGTTGTCAGAGTCCCGCTCTTCTTCTGAGGAAAATGCGATCCCTTCGTCAATATCCAGGACGAGATGAAGAGCTTCCTTACCTGTTTAGCGTGCCATCTTCCAAACGCGCAGGAAAGTGATGACACATATGATGAAACTTATTTTTAAGGGATTGTTGGGGGTGTTTACCATTTTGCATTGATCGCCTCAACACATTATCTTATGAATAGAGCGCTCTGCGCGTGGGTGTGACCACATTAATGATAATTAGCTGAACCAGGAGAAACTGTGCATCTCTTTAGTTTCATACAGATTACATTGCAAGAGAATATTTGTTTTAAATGTAAGTTGTTTTATTTAAAAGTAGACATTTCAAGCTTTCTTTAGACGTACATTTTATGTTTGTGTGATAAGTATTCGCTGAGTTTCAATTCATTATTTAGACGTCTTTCAGAAAGTTTCTCGCGGAGACAGCGACAGCTGAAAGTGCACCTTGTTTATTTTCTTTATTTTATAAAAACACAAGGATTTGTTGTTATTGTGAGTGTACACAAATAAAAGTAGATATGTATAAGATAAAGATAAATATGTATAATGACTTATATGTATGACCAAAAATGACTTGAAAAATTAGTATTTTAGGTTGTTTACGCAGTCATGAGGAAAAACGCGGGCACGTTCTTCGGGCTCAGAGGGTTAAAGTACATTTATTTTGTTTTCAGAATTTTTTACTGGAAAACAATATCAAAACACGATAACATTTAGCCATTAAGCCCCTATTTCAGAAAATAAAGAAAAAAAAAAAAAAAAGTAAACAAATGATCAGCAAGCAAATGCAAACTCATCTGGAAATCACTCCTCAACAATTACGCAATCAGTTAATAAAAAGGTCACGTGTCGTGATCTACAGAGAGAATGGCTAATGGGTGTGTAGTGGGACGTGCAACAGCTATGATGCAGTGTTAGCGCTGCAGGCGTACTGAAGCACAGTTCCTCCATTCTCCACATCGGCTGACTGTTGTTCACAGCTCTTGCCTGTTTAAAGCTATCGCTCCATGACTATGGAGTCATTACCGGTCCAGTGGAGACACGTATGTGCTACATTTACACAATAGGCAAAATAAATGCGAACCCATTTGAGACCCCACTATGGCCCTTGTGGGGCTGGTTATTTTCCAGAGAGCTGTTTGTGATGTAATGGCCCTGAATGAGGACAGCTGTGCATTCACAGTCGCTCTACAGCCTGTGGATGGTGACACAATCGATTAAAATCTCTGCTCTGCGCTGGAATGATGCCTGGAGCCACTCACATTTCACTGCCTAAGTTCTATTGTGCTAGGTGGTATGAATCATCTCACAGAAATGATATATACATACAGTATATCAATGTGCATTGTGATTTTGATGGCTGCTAATATATTTGTTTTGGTGGCTTAATGTGTGAAATTACGCATATGTGTTACTACATGACCTTTTCTTTTTTTGGTTTGCTTGAATTATTTTTTATTAATTGCATTTACCCACCAAATCCAATTTTTACTTGCATGCAGGTGAAATTTAATGAAAAATAAATGGTTTGCAGTCAAATGCTCCAAACTAAAATGTAATCCTCTTGACGCGATTCAAACATTAAAACGCGGACAAATCAACTCATTGATTACAGTGTCAATTGAGGAGCATCGAATCTGAGGAGGAGGGGGCGGGAGAAACAACCCTCTCCAATATTTTTAATTTGGACAACCCATTTCAACCACTAGCAGTCAATATTAAATACTGCTGCTTTAAGTACAGCCCAGGGAATATTAACTCCTGATTGAAAATCACTGCCAAAGGACACAAATAAGCAACCTTTTAGTCACCAGACGTAAGCTTGAACCAAAATAACACCTACACCACACATAAAACAAACAGAACACATCAGTGACATGATCCTGATTAATCTCCATCAAGTATATGATGATCAGGTTTCACATGAACTGTATTATACCTTCATTTACATCATAAATGTGTTGACGTTATGGAAAGCAGTATGACACATCTAATAAGGCAATTCACATGTCAACCCACTGGCTTCACTCTGAAACTGCTGGTGATGTAGCATTCAGCACACATGTTGAAATACTGAGCCATTGTGCCATCTTCCTCTAAAATGACTTTCTTTTTCGGCTAAGTAGGCTGCAAAGATTATTGGATAATGTTAACCACTTAGCTCATTTTCTAGCCATTTCTTTTTCATGACTCCATTCTGGTATGTGACACCAACTTTTAACAATGTAATGTATTTCCAATAAATAAAGATTTTTGTGTGCCTGTAGAACAGTATGCTTAACATTCACTGACAGCTCTTGTTCAAAACTTCTGAAAGTCTTTTGACTGATGTCCCCTGACATCAAACACACCATTTGTGCTGCAAACAAGGGCTTACGGCAGACTATAACCACTCCACGAGCCCTGACAGCATTCAAACTTCCATATCCTTTTCTGTCTTTTGGCTGTGTATTAAGATGAAGCCTTGAGCCATTCTGCTCCATTGTTAGACTCCAGCTATGAACCTAAACGAGGAAATCAATAGCGTATTGAGCGAGGTCACTCTCCGCCCACCCGCACGCCCAGATAAAGGCCAGGGGTCTCGAGACCTGCAGAGAATCAAAATTCAGCTTGACATGACTGCTGCTCACTGACATAACGGCCATCATCCTGAACAGCATGAGGCAATTCTGACAATAATAATGTTTTCTGCTGATGCTTAAAAAAGATCAGAGGGTTTACGACTGAAATCCATTTCATAACATCAAACGCCTGTGAGGAAAACTCAGGAGGTCACAAAAAACTGTCAATGTTAAAATCTATCTTTCTCCAAGTGTATTACAACACCAATAACTCCAATCATTAACCTATTAAAGAGAACTATCCATAGGACACACTTGAAGAGCACTTTCTTATTAAAAACACTTGTTAGAGTTATAGCAGAACAAGAGCTATACACATTCATGTTGAAAAATTAGTTTAAGTTCATCATTTAAAACAAGTTCACACAGTATTATTACCTTTAAATGTGTAATATACTTTTTAGGTCAGGTTGTAATAGTATGTGCATTAATTTATATTTAATACTTTATATTTACCTTCTGTATAACTGTTTCTATAGCACATTTAAAAAAATAAAATATGCTATAATGTTTTATTTTGCAGTGCTCCAGAATACTTTATTTTGATTGGTCGCTGTATTATGTGGTCAAATATATTTTTATGACAGCTAAACTATGACAACAGTCCCTGACAAGCAATATCATACACTCTGCTAGTGCAATGTCATATTACTCTTTCTTGTCTCATAAAATAACTCACTTTACTTATTTATTTGGTAAGTGGGTGTGCAATAAACAAAATAAGCAGCTGCTCATTGGCCACATACACACTTTAAAGTTTCAGGAGTGACAACCGCATTTAAAAATATGGGAGCGAATCCTTGAGCCATTTTGTGTGTACAGAACAGAACATAACCTTGAAATTGAGATGATGCATGATCTGGCATCTCGTGCATTTGGCATCTGCTATTTTTGACCAAAGTAATATTTCAGCGACCAAAGATTAGCTATATTCTGCGATTTTAACTCAACCACTGTTGACAGAGACGTTGTGTCTGTTTATGTTTGGAAGGCTGCTTCCCAGGGCGCACTATTGCATTGTTGCCATGTCCACTTATTATAAGCAAGTGCCTTTTAGCTTGTTGCTTGGGCTTGGCTCATAAAGTGATCAAGTTTATGGAGATAATAAAGTAGACAAGTGCTTTTTCCGAGATAAAGTGTTTGGATTTAAGTTTATTATGGGCTTGTCCTTATTTGCAGAATAATAGTTTTTTTTTTTTTTTTTTTTTTTTAGGGAGATCTGGCAACACTAATGAGTCACCTCATTCCCTGTAATTTTTTTCACCACACATACACACATTTAAAAACCTCATTTACAACTAGATGTTCAGTTCGGTTCCGTACACACTGTGTAGAATTTCTGTAAATGCTGTTGTCACTACATGCCTTTTCAGGAGTTAATTTAGTTGTAGAATACGGTTGTCACTCCCGTAAATGACATGATTAAGCACTAAAAGGTGAACTGATAACCGGATTTAGCTGCAGTGTGCACATGGCCATTATCACAAAACATACTCTTTAACTCATTTGAGATGAATCCTGATCACTCTGTCTGTTTTTGTTTTTGTTTTTTACATTAACTGTATATTATCCATTACATGACATCTAAATGCACTTATAGCATGTAAAAGACTTGTACTATTTTTTCCTACACAAAGCAGCAGATATTGGTAATACTGGTATCAGACCAAATTTCATCATTGCTACAAACTACAGTGTCTGGTAGATTGATGTAAGCAGCAAAATAAGTCACATGACACAAAGGGGCTTTATAAGTGCGATAAAAGCAGGGCACAGAATAACTAAAAATGGCAAATGATGTTCTTGATTCCAGTAGAATTGCCTCACAGCTGGGGGCTGATCAGGTGTTGCTATTTTATTGCTGTTTACTTCCTCTTTATAAGGTTTATGTATTAGGGGTGTAACGGTACACAGATGTTACGATTCGGTATGTACCTTGGTTTTTGAGTCACGGTTTAGTACGATTCTAGTACTCTAGTACATACTTTAGAACTATTAACTATTACTTTTGCCTCAATAAACCCCTAATTACTGCTTATTAATAGTTAGTAAGGTAGTTGTTAAGTTTAGGTATTGGGTTGGATTAAGTCATATAGAAAATATTCATGCAGAATAAGGCACTAATATCAGTGGCAATAAACAGCCAACATACTAGTAATATGCATGCTAATAAGCAACTAGTTAATAGTAAGAATTGAACCCTAAACAAAGGAACACATTCACAATTAGAGCTGTAACGATACGTGATATAAAACCGAAATCGCGAACCTGTGTCGCGGTATGAGAAGGCAGAATCACGACACACCCCTTCCAACTCCCACAGTTATCCTTCCCGTCCAGATCTAATGCTACCAAATCTTCAAATTACTATTAGTATTATTTGAAGTTAACATTATAAAATACGTAGGCCTACACCACAAAACTAGTTGAGGATAAATTATTTAAAATTGGCCAATTCCAGCATTATGGACGTGACATTTGCAGTCAAAACTTGAAATATAAATTCTCAGAAAATGCATTTAATACCAATATATTGAAACTTCTGTTTATATATCATAATCCCTTAATAAAGGAGTCCAGACATTAGAAAAATATAAGTCTACACATGCATTGTATATTTAATATGAGGGAACTACACATGCGTTACATGCGTGACACAAAAAATCTTTTAGGTGGCAAAATATTTTTTTGTAATTCTGTGAATTACACTGCGCAAACCAAAAGTAATACTACCCACCGGATGAAGAAGGGTTGGCTCTCCAAATAACATAATATTTTATTTTTCGTGTTCACATTTATGAGGAAAAAACAATGTTACGGGCGTGACTGCTCTGAAAGCGGCACTAAAAGACTGCTTTAAAACTTTCACAGAGACCTCAAACAGAAAGCACAAAGCCTTTTTTTAAAGTGAATTTCGTTTTGTATTAATTGTATGTTCATTTTAATCAATGTTAATCAGCACCGAAAACATGGAGATTTTTTTAGACAATAATCGCACAACCTATTCAATATTCTATAATCAAATATACTCAGTGTCATCCCAACCAAATATATATAAAACAATTTTTTTACTTGTTCATTTAGTTTTGTTTTGTTTGTTTTTCAACAGTCTGTTTTGTTACAAAGAAAACAGAAGTGTTATAGCTTTGGCTTTTTATTTATTTTATTTATTATTAAAAAAAAGAAGGTATTTTGTCAATCAGCTACAAAACTGAAAAGCATCTTGTGTTTTAAAAGTACAAAATAAATAGAATAATGGAAAATAAACCTTGAGCATTAGGAGTGTTACAGTTTGCTCCACTTAAACTATATTTAAACATTCAAAGCATAAGCCCTACCTTCCTATACTTCATTTTCTGCATTCCGCTCCGTTTCGCGCACAGTTGAGTGCACAAGCCTTTCAAAGTATACTCCTTTGTCCATGAGCGCAGAAAGATGCATTCGACATGTGCACACTATCTAGTGAATTTTGTTTTCAAGCGCTCAAGTCGTTCTTCTTCTGCTCTTTTTCCTGTTGTGGCGGTTAGCAAACAGTGTTGTATTACCGCGTGCCCCATTCTGGATTGGAGCGTGGATCGCCCGTGACTGACTGTATTCGACGTCTGATTGCATGCACCGAACTGTGACGGTTTGGGACTAATACATGTACCGTTACAATCCTAATGTTTATATATGAAAATCCTGAATTAAATCTCTTCAGAAGACTTGGATTAGGCTGCTTGGTATATATATATATATATATATTAGTGGTGGGCCGTTATCGGCGTTAACGTGCTGCGTTAACGCGAGACTCTTATCGCGCGATAAAAAAAATATCGCCGTTAATCTATTCTCCAAGTTGGGTTGGGAGATGGCTCTATACTACACAAGCTATGATGACGCAATCTACCCGCGGCCGAGGTAAACCCGGCTGCAACGCATATTCGTCGTCATCTTAAGTAAACACGGCTGAAAGTGAAAGCTGGTGAAAAAGATCGGTGCAACATCCATTATTTGGACTTGGTTCGGGTTTAAGCCGTCAGACGAGCAGCAGCAAACTATATACAGAGTGTGTGGGGTAACAGTTCGGTAAGTTAACACACGACTAATCCGTTCGACCACCTCAAATTCAAAACGAAACATGATGCGCGCGTATTATTCCCATTCCAATATATCTTAGTGGTGCAGCACATAATCTCGATTTTAAGAATCGTTGTTGTGTTTCTTTTTAACTGAAAAGACATCAGTTAGACAATATTCTAATTTTAAATTTGGGGTTTCATAAGCTCCAAGCCATAATAAACATTAGACCTACTTAAGTCTCTGCAGCTAGTGTACTTAAATTTTATTTATCTGCAAAATGATGTTGTATACTTACAGTTTTGCACAATATATGTTCTCAAAACTACATACACCCTTTAAAAAAAAAAAACATTTAGCAGTTGTTTAGCATGGGTCTGTGTAATCTGTTCTGAAATGGTTTTATTATAAAATACTGTATATTGTTATCGCAAGAGGCTGCAATGTATATCACAATATAGATTTTAGGCCATATCGCCCATCCCTAATTGATAGCCTATAGTAGTTGATAATGACATAGGCCTACCTAATGTTGCCTACGGACGGTAACAGTACAGTAGTAACCTTTTACAGTCTATGAGTAGAACAGCTTTCTCAAGCAGTTTGTGATGCATTTTGGAAACAGGAGATGAGCCCCTGGTCTAATGCGCCACCTGGCTTGAGAAACCCGTTCTCAAAGACTTACTTTTATAGTCATTATTTGGGTAGCACACATATTCTGAATGCCTTCGGCAGAATTCAAATGAGCCATTTTAATCTAGATTAATCTAGATTAATTTCAAAATTAATCTAGATTAATCTAGATTAAAAAAATTAATCTATGCCCACCTCTAATATATATATATATATATATATACAGTGGGTACGGAAAGTATTCAGACCCCCTTAAATTTTTCACTCTTTGTTATATTGCAGGCATTTGCTAAACTCATTTAAGTTCTTTTTTTCTTCTCATTATTGTACACACAGCACCCCATATTGACAGAAAAACACAGAATTGTTGACATTTTTGCACATTTATTAAAAAAGAAAAACTGAAATATCACATGGTCCTAAGTATTCAGACCCTTTGCTGTGACACTCATATATTTAATTCAGGTGCTGTCCATTTCTTCTGATCATCCTTGAGATGGTTCTACACCTTCATTTGAGTCCAGCTGTGTTTGATTATACTGATTGGACTTGATTAGGAAAGCCACATACCTGTCTATATAAGACCTTACAGCTCACAGTGCATGTCAGAGCAAATGAGAATCATGAGGTCAAAGGAACTGCCTGAAGAGCTCAGAGACAGAATTGTGGCAAGGCACAGATCTGGCCAAGGTTACAAAAAAAATTCTGCTGCACTTAAGGTTCCTAAGAGCACAGTGGCCTCCATAATCCTTAAATGGAAGACGTTTGGGACGACCAGAACCCTTCCTAGAGCTGGCCGTCCGGCCAAACTGAGCTATCGGGGGAGAAGAGCCTTGGTGAGAGAGGTAAAGAAGAACCCAAAGGTAAATGTGGCTGAGCTCCAGAGATGCAGTCGGGAGATGGGAGAAAGTTGTAGTAAGTCAACCATCACAGCAGCCATCCACCAGTCGGGGCTTTATGGCAGAGTGGCCCGACACATGAAAGCCCGCATGGAGTTTGCTAAAAAACACCCGAAGGACTCCAAGATGGTGATAAATAAGATTCTCTGGTCTGATGAGACCAAGATAGAACTTTTTGGCCTTAATTCTAAGCTGTATGTGTGGAGAAAACCAGGCACTGCTCATCACCTGTCCAATACAGTCTCAACAGTGAAGCATGGTGGTGGCAGCATCATGCTGTGGGGGTGTTTTTCAGCTGCAGGGACAGGACGACTGGTTGCAATCGAGGGAAAGATGAATGCGGCCAAGTACAGGGATATCCTGGACGAAAACCTTCTCCAGAGTGCTCTCACCTCTCACCTTTCACCTTCCAACAAGACAATGACCCTAAGCACACAGCTAAAATAACGAAGGAGTGGCTTCACAACAACTCCGTGACTGTTCTTGAATGGCCCAGCCAGAGCCCTGACTTAAACCCAATTGAGCATCTCTGGAGAGACCTGAAAATGGCTGTCCACCAACGTTTACCATCCAACCTGACAGAACTGGAGAGGATCTGCAAGGAGGAATGGCAGAGGATACCCAAATCCAGGTGTGAAAAACTTGTTGCATCTTTCCCAAAAAGACTCATGGCTGTATTAGATCAAAAGGGTGCTTCTACTAAATACTGAGCAAAGGGTCTGAATACTTAGGACCATGTGGTATTTCAGTTTTTCTTTTTTAATAAATGTGCAAAAATGTCAACAATTCTGTGTTTTTCTGTCAATATGTGCTGTGTGTACAATAATGAGGGAAAAAAAACAACTTAAATGATTTTAGCAAATGGCTGCAATATAACAAAGAGTGAAAAATTTAAGGGGGTCTGAATACTTTCCGTACCCACTATATATATATATATATATATATATATATATATATATATTACTTTTACATGAATGCGTTTATGAATGTTTAGGTGTAATGGACTTTCAAATCTCTCAGGTTTCATTAAAAAAAAAATCTTCATTTGTGGTATTTGTTAAAATGAACGGGATTGGAATGACATATGGGTGAGTAATTGATGACAAAATGTTCATTTTTGGATGAACTATCTCTTTCATTTGTACTGTTCTGTAAAGCCTGGTGCACACTGCAGTTTTTCTGACTATTACAAATGTTGCTTGTCAGATTGCACAATAAGAGCCCAGTGAGATCTTTGAATTAAAATGTGCGCCAAATGCAGAATTATTTTCTAGGTTGGGAAATGTTTTTGAGATGCGGTCACAAAGTAGGAGTCCTAGAAAAGACCTGCAAGGAAAGAGGGTCGACCGCTGATCAGCTATCGATCTGGAGATGGAGGCTGCAAAGTGTGTCCAGACAGACAGAAGGGATAAATAGCCAAGACAGGAAATAGAAGTCAAATTAAAGATTTCCCGTCCATGAAATGAACAAGCTCTTGCCATGTCAATAAAGTCGCTCATGTGGATCTCACAGAGGCACATTGTGGCAGGAGGAATTATGGGCAGTCGAGACGATAATGCTGACAGTGATGGCATTATTGTCAACACCCTCATTTGTTAGGACTCACACCAGATCTATGTCACATAAATAAGGGCGAGTGCGCCATTACAGTCAAGGAACGCACGCATTCCAAATTACAGTCAAATGGTGTAAACGGAGCCATCCCTCAAGAAGAACCGACACAAGTCCAAAGGTTCTGCTAGGACACACTGTACTTCCACAGCCCGGAGTCAGAATCAGGATCCATGTGGCAGCTGTTCATTTAGAGAGATGGAACGACCTGACCTTTTACAGCCATCATCCTCGCGGATATATTCCAACGTAATAGACATTCATAAAAACATGTATGTTGGTTCTTGTGTATTCTTTCAATAATTTATGAGCGAAGCCATACAAATAGACATGGAAGTATCACAAGATCTGGTGAATGGCCCATCCATAGGTCTAATGCATATGATGGCAGTGAAGGGGAAGCACATGGCACTGCAGTGAGCTGCTCTCAAACAAATGGACTTTGGGGAAATAAAGAATGTTTGTCTTCTGTTCTACAGGAGTGATCGAAGGTTCAGCAAGAGCACACTGAGAAAGCAAACACGCATACACAAACACAAACAGAGGACCTTTGTCAAATGAAAACAAATGATGGGAAAGGGAACAGTGGGTTCTTCAGAGTTCATTAAAACACACTTCTCTCTTTGCTATTGTCTCTGCAATTTCACTGCCAATACCAACATGCCCTTAAGCCGCCTTTCCACTGCACAAGACATTTGTACACGACTGTCGGAATTCGCCTCCTAGTGACAGTCATAATTAACTTTTATTATGATCTTGCGCAGTTAAGGCACATAACTAAATGGTAATTCTCGATCAAGGTAGTGTTTTTCCCACACCGACTTGCAATATTTATTTTTGTGTCTAAAGGAATGCAAAAGCAAGAGCCCTTGTATTAAAAAAGTACTGATCACACTGATCTGATTGGAATACATTGGAATAGATAACATATGGACGGCGTATCACATACGGTGTAGTTTCTCAAGTTTTTACGCATCCATATAGCTCAAATCGGATCCGAAAATTCCGTATCCGCAGATGGTCGGCACCCCACACAGCCCCTGTGTGACACTCCAGCAAATGAATGACTTCCGGTCCATCGGCTGTCGTTTGTCGTGTGTAGTGGAAAGGCAGCTTTTGCAAGCATCCAATCATTTTTAAACTGAACCTTTCCAGTGTTTGGACTCTCCATGAAAACGGAGCTGAAAATCATTATGTACAGTATGTGTGTATATGTATGTGATCAACCACAACAACATAGCAAGTTTGTTCTTTCATGGAACATGCATTGATACAATAAATTCAGATTTGTTTTTCATGTTTAATGTTTTTAAGATTGAAAATTACACACATATACTGTATGTAATGTTATAAAATAAATTCAGACATTTTTCTCACTCTAAAAATAACTATTAAATTCACATGTATTACTGCTTTATTAGCTCAGGATAACCTCTGTATTTCTATACTGTCTCCTCATACTGATTTATGCAACTGAACTGCATGAGGCATATTTCACATTCCTGTTCTAAAAGCCAACCCCTATACTTGGACTGCTTTCCCCCATATAGCTTCAACTGAAAAGCCAGCAAAACGGGTTGAATTTAGCCGATTGTGCAGTTGGATCAGTCTCGGTAACCAAATGGAGGTAATTCCCAAGTCTATATATGAACTCTTCAACTCTGGAGTGCTGATGTATTCCTGCACACGGCGATAGCCTTACATAAACAGCAAGGGCAATGTGTTGATAGAGGCTGCTTCCCACTGATAAAGAGCCACAGCTCAAAAGCATCCACAACACTACAGGGACGCAAGCTCCCTAATTAACTAGACAGTATGTAGCGGTACATAAAGTTTGGGAGCTTTTCCAAGGTTAACAATGTGGCATCATGGGAAATGGAATTAAATATAATAGGAGCAGTACGGCTGCATGCAAAATCAATGGCACACAAATACAAGTCCAACTCAATGGGATAACTGAATGATCTGAACACCGTAAAGAAAAAAAAAAGAATTTAAAATGATAAACCAATGTAGAACAGTGGTGAAATGAAATTGACCTACAAACATGATAGTTATTTTATGAAAAATGCTTTTCTCTTCAATGCATTTGTATTAAACATCTTTGCATGCTCACATCAGTTATGTCTGCGTTCCAGTGATAATGTTCTTTCTGCACCCAACATGCTGATCGACAAGGTTGAGTTTGTTATGCAGACACGAGGATAATATTCAAGCTAAGAAGCGTGCATGACAATTACAATTCTACTGCAGAGTTTAGAGAAATCAATCATTTGTGCGAGAGCTCTGCAGGATTGTAACCTCATTCAGCCATGTGGAAAATAGGCTTGCAGTCACCCAGAGAGACCTGTGCCAGGAACACTGATGCCCACCAGCAGAAACTTCTTTTGTCCTACAGGCTCTTCCCAAGGCCACTGCTTACAAAGGGATGACTGGGACATGTCACAGCTTGATGCACGCTACCAGACCCGAGCTCATGACGATGGGTAATCCGTGTGGGATTTGAAGTAGTGGTGTTCAGCTGCTACACCCATGAGATCTGTTCTGATAGGGTCATGGACTGCAGGGTAAAAATTACGCTGGATGCACATAATACAATGCAACTAACCATTTAATCATCCATGTTAGGATAGGAAAATGGGTTTATCCCAAGAACTGGAGACAAAATGCCTTATCCATTAGGCCAAGTGAATGGGAACAGGGGTTGTCTAGCTTCAAAAAAATGGACAAAACATTTCTATAAAAGTGGTTCATATGACTCGGGTCATTATGTCACATTTGTGTGAGGAAGAGAAAAGTTGAAATGGTTCATAAATGAGAAGTCCATTTGTTCTGATTGCTATATTTTATTTATAATCATCATTGTTAGGATAGGAAAATAGGTTTATTAACCTTTAAAAAAGGTGGAGGAAATGCTTCACATATCTTTTGCTGAAGGTCGTGCATCTAGTCAGTTTTTCTGTATTTTGGCATAAATTCACCTGTCAGCTGGTAGAAACTAACCAAATTATATATTATGCCAACATGGACAGGTTGCATATCATGGCCTCAATCTCAAAATCCTGAGGAAAACTACAGTATGCAGGGTAAAAAGAAAATGGAGCAACTAAATGCAGGACTTTTATTTCATTTTTTTTTTTTTTGTGTGTGTCTGCCTAGAGCACAAAACCAAATATAAAGGTAATATTTTTAAAATAAATAAACACACACACACACACACACACACACACACACACACACACACACACACACACACACACACACGCGGCAGCATGCAGGTTGATGTGAGTATTGATATCAATCACACACTGTAGCTAAACAACGTTTCTGATTAACGAGCAACTAATTAAATGTCATTAACTTAATTTTGTAAGATCAAATACAGATGAACAGCAACAGATGTTGAAAACCCCCCTGACATGTTAATATTGCTGAAGGCGAGGGAAACCACAAAACGAAGAAAGATAACAAATAAAATAATTAAATAGAAATTGTGGGATCTGCCTCTTTCCCTTACTTCAAAGGGGAAATTTCCCCTTCTGAGCTGCAGGGGGGTAAAATTTTAAGACTAGCAAGATTTTACATCCTTTCATGAATTCTCTGAAACACAAGGATTTTAATGAGGGAAATTAGTCAAGAGGCCAGGCCTGAGAACTTTCCTAAATGGAATCTGTAATAGATATTGGGTGCGAGGTGAGGTATATGTTATTTCAGGACTGTGCCATCATGGCATTATTCATAGCTGGTGGAGTACTTTTGCTCTTATTATGAGCCGTCCTCTAACCGTAGGGAAAACAAATCTTTATTTAATAAAACATGATTCTGCTTCATGCTGAATTTGCGATAAACCTGCAGAGTAAGACCTGATACAAATGAAATAGAGAACAAAGAGAAAGCCTTGGGCTTGAACAGTTTTACTCTCATAATACTTACTGATACAGTCAGTTTGATCATGTCATACAGTAGCTAAACAGCACTTTTGTGATAATATTTGTGTGTGAGATGAATCATGACCTCAGAGTTGTTGTTCCCGTTCTCTACCAGGCACTACACAGATAACTGGCAGTCTAAAGAATCTGCTGCTTCACATCACTCCAGTAGTCATTACTATATTTGTTTTTGCTTTATACTAATTATCCTAAAATATTTTGCTGTACCAGCCTAAGGACTTCAAGCACAATACTTATAGAAATCCACAAATCTGGAGACCAAATGCCTTTTCCATTAGGCCAAGTGAATGGGCTGTCTAGTACCGGTTCCAAAAGTTTGGAAACATTACTATTTTTAATGGTTTTGAAAGAAGTCTATATATATCTCACAAGCCTGCATTTATTTGATCAACAATATAGAAAAAACAGTAATATTGTGACATATTGTTACAATTTAAAATAATGGTTTTCTATTTCTTTAAAATATAATTTGTTTATGTGATGTAAAGCTGAGTTTTCAGCATCATTCCTCCAGTCTAATCCAGTGTCACATTATCCTTCAGAAATCATTCTAAAGCCCTATTCGCACGGGATTAGTATTACCTAGGGACCTCCGGTAATTTGTAATAATCGCAGAGGTCGTCTGTGATTTTTATCCCGTGCGAATCTGCCATGTCTGTAAAAATGTCTACCGTACATTTATATACTTACCTACCGTATTTCGGCCAACACAGGGGTCCTCTGATAATACCAGTCCCGTGCGAATCCCCATGTCTGTGATTTGGGCTGTTTTTCTGTGAGCCTATCGTTTCCTAAAGAACGTAATAACCATTATGGGCCGTTTAACAGTCCATTTTACGTCTGTATTAAAACTATATTAACAATAAAATCTCTCGATATGCTTTACCAATCCGAGTATAGTTTTTCTCCAATAAAAACTATGAAGTGCTGCAAAAGAGAAAACAAACTACAGTAAAGACGTGATCCGGAAGCTCCACTCGGACCGTTGTCATGGAAACGTAAAATTATTTTGGCGCAACATGGAAGCTCTTTTGGAAAGTTTGGACGCTTTTTGTGGTAGTTTAATTTAGTAGTCTGTATCGTGGAGCATTTCTTTGTCTCACACGGCCTCTAAAGACGTCCATCCTGTAATTATCTCAAGAAATCAAAGTGTGAAAGAGTAAAAATGATATAAAATGAAATAAACCAAATAAAATTAATAAAAAAAACAAGCCTATCGCGACGTTTCGGTATTTATAATACCTTCTTCAGGCAGGCTTGTTGTAAATATGGACAAAGAATAAAAGAAAAAGAAGATATATTATATATTTATACAATAATATCATATTCTATAATATATATATATATATCATATATTTCTCGAATAAATTGGTTTTAAATAAGTTTTTTTTTTTGAATTGCAATACTGCAGCGCGATCTTCGTTTCAGCACGTTCAGCTAGTGAAGTGTGAATGGGTGGGCGCACGCTGTAAAGTCCGTAAACTCTAGGGAATTACGAACATTTATTTGCCCGTGTGAATGAGCCACCAAAAACACAGACGTCAGGGGGTAATTTCTTAATTACAGAGGTCCAGGGGTAATACTAATCCCGTGCGAATAGGGCTTAATATGCTGATTTGATACTCAGTTATTATCCATGTTGGAAACAGTTGTGCTGCTTAATATTTTTTTATAACCTGTGATACTTTTTCAGAATTATTTTATGAATAAAGAGTTTTAAAAAAAGAACAGCATTTAATTAAAACAGAAATCCTTTGAACAATATAAACTACCGTTCAAAAGTTTGAGGTCAATATTTGTTTTTTTTTTATTGTTTTTTTTTAAAGAAAAAAATACTATTCTTAAGCAAGGATGTGTTAAATTCTTTTTTTTAAAAGTGATAGTAAAGACTTATATTGTTAGAAAAGATTTATGTTTTAAACAAATGCTGCTCTTTTAAACTTTTTATTCATCAGTGAATCCTGAAAAAAGTATCACAGATTTTTAAGCAGCACAACGGTTTCCAACATTGATAGCATATTTGATCAGCTTATATGAATTCTGAAGGATCATGTGACAGTAGTGTATATATAAGTCTTGCTGAACTATTTCTTAAAAACAAAAACACAATCATTCCACAATCACATACTAGATTAACAGTGTCTTTTGGATTCAGCTTTTCTTAAGATACAAACCACAGATTTTTTGCAGAGCCTGATTTCAGGTCTTGAGAGCTCTGCATTTTTCACTGGGCTTTAGGGCAGCACTCATACTTTAATGAAGGCATCATTTGTCTTTTAGATTGTACCTTTGCTCCATCTGTCATTGTGAATGAGGACATGTTCACCTTGGAAAGTGGCGCATGTGAAGTGGACTAGGAACGGTCTAGTTTGATTGAAATGAGATTGCTGTGTGGTTCTAGTGAACACGTGGCATTGGTCACATGTCATATAACCTAAGAGAAGCTGAGTTCATTTTTATATATTCATATATTTTTATATTCAATTAGATTGAATAAAGTATGTTTGAGCAAGTTGGATATGTAAAGTATTTAGTTTTTCAGACAGCATTAGGTAATTTCTTTGCCCTTCCAGCACTAAAACAGAGCTAAGCTCAATTTCCCAGAGCTAGCAAAGAGGGTGTCCCACATGCTTATTTTTAGTGTGCAACGCTTTCTTCTTGCCATCTTTCAGAGATTAGCAGCGCTTTCACTGATGTGCCACTGGGAGTCCATCACATTACTTCATTATGATATATCTGTTTAACCAAGGCAGAAAATTACAGCACTATAAGCCTTCTCAATCAATCAATGTGCTCAATTAAAGTAGGTTTGCAGCTTACCGTTCTGCAGTGCACATCCTCTCTGTACTTCACCCTTGAGTATGACACAAGACCCAGATGAACAAATTGAGATATAAGTAAAACATGTTGAGCAGTTCTTAACTGGCATTGGAAAGTGGATTATTTCAGCAAATCAGTTTGTCGAAAATAAACCAGTTATTAAAATGTTCAAAATGTTGTTCAGAAGTCACACAATTTTTTTTTTATGTATAAAAATGTGTATAAAGCATTTACTGCTATTGTTTATCACTGTGTTTTCAGTAGCATTTTAAATTGATGTTTACTATAATGTATCAATATGTGTATTTGTATTTATGATGAAATTACTTAAAGCAAAATAATCATTATTTCAAATGAATACTTACTGCAGCCTACTGGATTTAAGATGTTTATCGCAAGAAGTAAAATACGGTAAAAATCTAGTTAAACAAAGCTTGTTTCTCACAGTGATTTTTCAAAACATTAATACAAGGAAGAATGATAGTTTGAACTCATTCACAGAAATTAATCAGACTTGCACCATTTTCTCTTGCTTGCAGGTCCTGAGACAAAAAGCACTGCAAAACTATTGCCACATAACCACATAAACGTGCATTTAAATTATTGTAATATTCACAATGTTGCAGAACTTAATATCACCAACAAAAAACATTGCTATATATCTCCCCGCTTTAATTAATGAAATAAAAAAAAAAAATACATGGCCAGTCAAACACTTAAAGTATTGCAATATTACAATATTATGAGTAGCTTGTAGAAATGAGCTGTCACTGTATAAGTAGACAGTATGTTCAGAGGTTGCTATAATATAATAATATGGGGCTTCTAGCCATGTCTATTACTGTACATCCGGTACATAAGCACCATAGAGAGAAACCACTTCAATGTGTCAATGTGTCATGAGCACTTGAGCCCAGCATATGTTATTCATGTGTGGACAGTCCATCTGATCTTCACACAGAAAATGAGCCACCGAGAGCAGGGATTATCTGTCACATCTCGCCTCTCAATGCATATGATTTTTCACACATATTCACATCCACCCAAACACACTAAGAACTCAAAGTGTCCATGTCTCATTGAAGTTGACAATGGACAAGAGTAATTCACAAAAAGCAATTATGAGGGAAACCGCATTGCCGCCCATGCAATCATCTATGTCAGCGGCCACGGTGCAAAACAAGAGGTCCTATTAAATACGGCAGATCCACACAGCGAATATTAATTTTCGCTAACATGGTTCTGTCTCCGTGACGTGCACATTTTATTTATCTTTTTAAACAGGAAGTTGCACAGCAGACTAGTTACAAAAATGTTGGTTTTAAACTTGAGGTCATGGCCTACATAATTATTATTGTGTTGAGACATGGGAACCGAGACATCTTTTCAGTTATTCTTTTCGCAGTATTCAGACAGAGACTATCTCTATACATTTATTTGCTTTATTTTACTTGCTCAGAAATGGCTACATTTCTATATTTTATTTTTTTCCAAGTACATTTTTATTCAACTCACAGGAACCTGAAAATATAAGTTCATTTTTACCCTGTGTTTTGCAGGTCTGGAAAAGTCATGGAAATCGATACAATCTTAAAAGTAATTCATGTCTGAACTGAATACATTTTTGTAAAACTTGCTAGCAATTTATAGTGATGTTTGATTTGGGAGTGGATTGGTCTTTAGAATAAATTAATTTCAAATAACTGTCCCACCAGTTGGAATACAGTACTTGTACTACAATACAGAAACTGGTTTGTGAACCATTGGTGAATTTGTCCAAAAACCAAATCAATATTTTTTTTTATTTTTTAAAAAGGCAGAATGGTGAGTTTATATCTTTTTCTTTTTGAAAGTCCAAGTCAGATCTCCAAACAAACCTGAGTGATTCTCTCAATCACCACAACAGCTCAGGAAAAGTGTGGTTTGTTGATCCAAGTGGCAATTTCATATAACAGAAGGACAGTGACTTCAATCAAAATACACAGATTGCCCTCCAAGAGCTTTAATGCAACATCTCAACTGCATAAAAACCCGTCAACCGTTCTCTTAGGATACAGGATGAAAAGAGAAGGATGAAAGTGAATCTGCTCATATTGAATCACTCAGTAATGTATATGTAGATTATACAAGCTCCTTTGTTTATTAATGCATGCTAGTTTAAAGTCACCAGGCATATGTTCGGTAACATTATGATGACAGGAAGATGAATTAAATGAATATAGTATTTGAATTGGTTTGTTACATATCTTCAAATGTCTAACTCATATCAAATGAAAATATAAAAAAGTAAAAATTTAAGTAAAAGTACCCAGCAAGATAAGTCAAATGCATCTACAGTATATTGCTTAAAGACATATTTGACCACATAAGTAATACAAAAATTGATCAGGCTAGATAATTGCTGGTTTTGAGTGTACTACATTAAAATGCACCTGTACATGTTACATACTAATACCAACTCAGGTAGTAAAGGTTCAGGAAGGAAAGTAACCCGCACATGCGTTTTAGCCGATGATGATGCCATTAGTTGTAGAGATGACAGTGGTGATGACCTTGGATACGAGCGAGACTGAGCCTGCAGTGTAATCGCACATAGTGAACACAATCAGAGTGGCAAATGAACGGCTCACAATCCGCACTAGAGCTGCACGATTCTGGATAAATTAAGAATCATAATTACATAAGAATCGCATATTACATGTTCAGTCTATAGGCATGCACATTTGAATGCGTACTGTATGTGCGCAGGTGCGTAGTCTGTTTTTACAAAGTGACACCAACTACTGGCCTGGCATTCATAATACAGCATTTTTAGTTGTTTATAAACTGGGATCGTTTTGATAACGTTGTCATCTGTACAAAGAAAAAAACTTTTCAGTTTTTAGGACATCGTTGTCGTGTAAACTTAACCTATGTGCTATGTGTCCCCCTATCTATTTGTCTTGACCCCAGCCTTCTTGTTCTGATTATTAGTTAATTTACCCCACCTGTCCTCCCTCGTTATCCTCCTTGTTTGCTTCCCTATTTATTCTCCCTGCGTTCTCTGTCTTGTGCCAGATTGTCATCTAATGTCCCCACATGTTTTAGTGTTCCCAGCTGTATCCAGCCCATCTCTGCCTTGTTGTGTCTGTGGATCATATGTTTTCCCCTTCGGAAACGTATTTTTGTTTTTTGTTTAAATGTATTTTTGAATTATAATAAATCCCATTGAGCTCACGTTGAGTCCTCACAACCCCTTCAACCAAAACCTGGCATATACAAGCAGTTCTTGTCATTTTCATTTAAATGCACCTGTTAAACGGTTAAATCATATAGAACAGACAATACATGTTTTTTTTCCCTCTCAAGTTCTTATTTTTTGGAACCATTTTAACAGGTTGTTTCGTGTCAGACTAGTTATCCGTTAAAAAAAAAAAAGACTGGAAAATTCACTAACCAAGCAGTTTTATACTCGAGGTCATGTCATCCCTAATCATTATTGTGATAAGAAATGGACAGGTAGTTGTTGGCTTTGCCCCCTGTTCGCAATTAGACCTTGCTCACACACACACACACCTGCCTGAGGCTTTAGTGGAAATGACGCTGTATAACAGCCTGGTCTGCCGTGACCATCCCATTAAAGTTCCTACAATTTAAACCTGCTTCACTGCTGCACAGAAGCGGCCATTACTGCAAAAGTTCACACTGGAGTCAAAGCCATTTTCTTTCCTTTTCCGGGATCTGAAAAGCAGATACAACCACAAAATGCATTCAGCTTGAAAAATACAGACCAGACCACCACAAATACTTTGCAACACCAGCAGTAAACTGGTGTGAAGATATATGACAACGCCTGTTTTACTGCATGCAAGATTTACACAAAAAGTTCTCTAAACTATGGAGGCTTGTTTCTGCCTCGGTATAACAAACAAAAACAAAAGGTAATTGTGACTTTTTATTGCAGACTTTTTTCCGCAATGGCGAGTTTATATCCTGCAATTCTGCCTTTTTTATCCGAATTGTGAAATATAAACTCGCAATTGCGAGTTAAAAAGTCAAATTTGAAGAAAAAAAGTAACTTTATAACTCGCAATTACAAGTTTATATCTCACAATTCTAACTTTTAACTTGCAATTGTGTTAATATCTTGCAATTTTGAGAAAAGTCATAATTGCGGGATATAAACTCGCAATTGCAAGAAAAAAAGTCAGAATGTCGAGTTTATATCTCGCCATTATATCTAGTTTATATCTCACTTTTTTTTATCGACATCTGTTCCCATCATTCACTACGTGGTTTTATGTGAAATTTGTCAATGCCTAAAATTACGAATGTCAAGTACTGTATTACAAACTTTAAGAATTCAGTTTTAGAGGGATAGTTGTGTCTACTAAATGATTTATGGTATTTTAATTGAATGTTAAACTATGTTTCAGAAGTAGTATGCTATTGTTTATGTAGTTTAGGACTGAATTTAGGGGACACTGGCACTTATACTGGCATCTTCTTCTTTTTGAAAGTCCAAGTCAGATCTCAAAACAAACCTGAGTGATTATCTCAATCACCACAACAGCTCAGGAAAAGTGTGGTTTGTTGATCCAAGTGGCAATTTCATATTACAGAAGGACAGTGACTTCAATCAAAATACACATATTGCCCTCCAAGAGCTTTAATGCAACATCTCAACTGCACAAAAACCCGTCAACCATTCTCTTAGGATACAGGGTGAAGAATGAAAGTGAATCTGCTCGTATTGAAGCATGTATGTAGACACAACCCAGAGCAGCACACCCCCACCACCAAACCCAGTGCCCGACACATCAGTCTGACAGCCTTGCTGTGAATTAAATCAAAACCACAGTCTGCATAATACCAAGAACATTCTCCTCTGCCCTGAGGACACAAGCCAACAAATGCAGACCAAACCACAGCAAACAAATCCGCCACCAATCAAATGTAAAGACACGGTTCGTCTATCCCTGACCTCAGCACAGCAATAATATTTGAGTATGTTGACATAAATGTGACAGCATTATATATATATATATATATATATATATAAAAACATTTATATATATATATATATATATATATATATATATATATATATATATATATATATATATATATATATATATATATATATATATATTATTTTAGGATTGCTGAAGACCTGAACACATTTTGTATAGTAAATCCAGACAGCCAACAGTCTCTGTAAACACTGAAAGACAATAGCACAAAAACTCTGAAGTGGACTAACCATTTATTTTTAATATTGCGGAAATCAACGAGTGGTATACTCTAGCTGTCATATCACAAAAAAAGAAAAAAAAAAAGAAAACGGTACAAACCTGTCATAGTCAACTAGTGCTGTCTGGTCAAGTCATATTAATTTATATAGCACTTTATACAATGCCTTCCTGTACCTCAAAAACAGTAGAGAATGGTGCTAGCAATGCTAGTCCTGGGTTAAATTCCCAGGGAAAGCAAGAATTGATCAAATGTGTACCTTGAATGCAACATATGCTGTTTTAGATAACAACGTCTGCCAAATGTAATAAATGTAAATGTACAATACAGATTGTTTCAAAGTAGCTTTATAAACAAGAAAAAGAAAACAGCAGCAGCAGCAGCGCTAGGGAAGATAATAGTGTCATTATTCAGCTCAATTTAGTTCAATTTCATTTAAATTCAATTCAATATCAGTGTCGATGTTGCAAAGTTAGTGTCATTATCCAGCTCAATTCAGTTCAAATGTTGTTCTCATCCAATAGTGTCAGTGGTTAAACAAGATGTAGAGAATTTTTGGGTCCATAACAATAACCTATAACCAATGGCTTGCCTTCAGAATATGTACTGAATTTGATGAAAATCATATTTCCCAACCATTGATGAAGTATGTGCAGTTTGTAGGGGAGTGAATCTGCATTTAAAATAATAAACAAATTACAAGCATAGATAAATACAAAAGAACAAATATACAAATGAAATAAGTATAGTGCTTTATATTTTTCAGGTAAATCTAACTGTATTCAGGTACAGACATTGAACAATCAAATGTAAAATAACACATAGTCTTCACTATATAAATTAAATATAATAAATATAATTAATAATACAATTTATCTTTGTTAAAGGCCCATTGAAGTGCCTTGGAACGCGCAGCTTTGTATGATGCGTTGACGTGATTTCCAATGAAACAGGAAGCTAAGGCGGGACATATTGAATTACCCCTCCCCCTTTTCAAATAGCCAATAGCGTTTAGTTTACCTCACAGACTGCAATTCGTACTGGACAACACCATGGAAGCGAATCCGAGCGCTGATGATATGTTGATAACCGTATCAACCGTATGATAATTCAAAACCTTTAGGCTAACATTTTCATACTAAAAGCTAAAAAAACTTACATTTTGATTTCAGGGGGCCTTTAAAGCTACATAAGTGGTTTTCTCTTTTGTTGTTTGATTATCATTGGATGTGACACAGACTGCAGCAGGAATATTAGGCTGCTGTCACTTTAAGACAAATGCACAGATCCAATATAATGATACGCATCCGTTTTCTTTCTCGATTGTTTACAACACATAACCGTCTCGGTTTACATGGATACTCACAGAGACGGGCATTTTGACTTATTTTTGCATGCACGTGTCCATTGAAGCTCAAAAGAAGAGAAAAAGGCCTGAATTCTGTGTTCACGTGCTGTCAGCGCAGTTCTGTACGCGCACACAGAAAACAGAATGCTAGTTCCAGTCTTCTTGTGCTTGATTTTTAAAGGTGCTCTAAGCAATGTCACGCATTTTTTAGGCTGAAACATTTTTTGTCACATACAGCAAACATCTCCTCACTATCCGCTAGCTGCCTGTCCCCTGAACACACTGTAAAAAATATGGTCTCTGTAGATGGCCCAAGCTCCACAAACGGCAACAAAAACAAACTGGCCCAGCCTGGACCACGAAACATAACAAACAGTGGCTATTCCAGCCAATAACCGACAATAATGATTTGGGGATGGGGGTTGGGGGGTTAGTGCACGTGCACATGAAGGGGGGTGTGGGGAGTGAAGGAGAGAGAAGCATGAAGAGGGAAGTTAGCTAGAGGAGAGATGTCCTAGACAATGACAACGACTGAGGTTAGAATTATATTCTCTTGAATTTTGATACACACGACCAAAGAGACGACATTCCGATGAACAAATAGCAAAGAAGAGGGGAAAGGAGAAGGAACGCGCAAAGTCCCGAATTTACATCGGAAAAGCCTCATGACTGTTTCAGAAAGTACAGAAGGGAGGAGGAGGGGATGGGATGAGGAGGAGGGAGGGTCGAGCTAGCCTCCGTTTTGTTTGACAATACTTCGAACGTCAACAAGAAGTGACGTCACCCAACATCGCTTAGAGCACCTTTAAACTGACAGGACTTCAAAACACATGCAAAAGATAAACTTTCAGTCTATCCCACATAGCAACTTTTTTCTGGCCCAGCTACGGGCCACACAATCACTTTTCCCTCGGCCCAAGTACCGCAAAGAATGACAGCCCTGAAGTGGCCCAGAACTGGATTAAAGACAAGGGTCACACATGGGCCATAACTGGCCCGAATCTCAGCCAGTTAGTCACCTTTAACTGGCCCTGAACTGGGCCAAAACAGGTTTTATTATTGGTACCAATTCTCAGCCATAAGTTAACCATATCGACACCACCCTTTAACCAGAAACCCCAAAACTGAGCCATAACCCAGCCTAATCTTACCCAAACCATGTTAACAAATAAGGCACAAGAAAATTCAACTCTCAAAAATAGTTTATTTAACAATAGGCACAAGCCAAAAATAATACACTATTATTATTTTCTATTTTTTTTTAGTACATTCAAAGCTTAACATCTTATTACCACCTCAAAGTGCATTTAATTTCAAAATGTTCTGGTCTGTCTTAAACAGTAGTTTACTTATTGTAGTAATGCACAGGCCAAAAAACAAACAAACACAAACAAAAAAAAAACAGCTAGAATTTGTGAACACTATTTTAGTTGCCTGATCAGCCAACTATGTACAACATTTTTCAATTCTAACTAAATGAATCTATCAATGAATCTAGCACTGAAATGTATACATATATCATAATGTAATTTTACTCTCAACCAACATAGAGCAAATTAAAACAAAATACTTAAAACAAATTTGCACATAAGAATGTTTGTATGTGTGAGGGAGAAAGTGATGCTATTTAGGACTGTCCTCAGGAAGTGAAGTACAGCTCTGCAGCCCCTCTTTTCTCCTCAAGCGCTCCTTCCTCCATCTCTATCAGGAGCAAGCTGAAGCCATCTTTGTATTGTTGCTTCTATCTCCTGATCAGTGGCATGTGTCAGACGATTTTTTCCTCACAGCAGCTAAAAGACAAAATACTAAATGAATAAATACATATACAAATATTCATCCACCTACTGTAAATACATTTAGGTAACAAATTAAAATAAGGTTGCTTCGGTTAAATTTTATACAGGAAATGATTGCTTATAATGTGGCACTATTGAATGACCCACAGGCCGGTCAATAGCACCCCGGTCGCGTCAGTCGGTACTCGCGTTCTCTAGTGCAGGCAAAAGTTCACTTCAATAAAGAACAAGGTGACATCTGAGTTTGAATTCAGGTATTTAAAAAAGCTCCAAAAAAGAGATGTTCTTCTATTTTTTAAAGATTGCCATTACATAACCTGCCAAAATAACCTTTGTACCCGCCACGGTTGATTTTTAATCGAGGTTAAGGTTAAATAAAAATACTAAAAAAATAAAAGAGCAGTAAACACATCGCAGGCTTGATCTGTTTCGGCATGAGTGCAAAAGAGAACCCATGTGGTTGCATATCTGCTGTGTATTACATCTAATGTTAGGTCGTACACAATATATAGACTGTAAAAAAAAAATTGGGTCGTGCACAAAATAGCTTCACTTACCTGAACAGCGGCTCGGTTGTCTGACAGACGTCTTCTTCACCCTTCAGCGGGAGAAATTTCAAACGACGCATCACGTGAGCCTCATCCACCAACCAGAAAGCTGCTGTTACCGTGGAGATCTTAGACTATTTTGTATGTGAATTAAGTTTTTTTTATTAGAAATTCATAAAAACAAATTAAAATAAATAATTTAAAAATAATTTACTCAATTGTCATGTTAGAAAAATTTATATTTTGTTCAGGTCAAATGGATTTTGGAATTTTTAAATGATTATTGAATTTTGTGAACACTGCTGAAAACTAAATGCTATATTTATTAATTATTTATCATTTTTTCTGGACATAGCTTTTTTCACTGACTCATAAGTCAATTCATATTATTATTGTTATTAATTATTAAAATCATTACATCTCTTTTGTAGTTTTGCACCATAACTGCACCATCCATGGACAACACTTTAAACTGTTTTATTTCTCCCGTGAAAAATTGTGGTGGGGGGGAATCCTTGAATATATAGTAGCGGCCTAAATACTTATAATTGTCCAGTACACAAAGTATGGCCCATAATCGCTACACTGATCTGGGCCACACACTTCCCATGCACAATCGGCCCAAATGTTGTCTGCCGTCATGCAGTGCCATCATTGCCACACTTGGCCCACAGTTGGCTGACATGATCTGGGCCACACACCTCCCATCCACAATCGGCCCAAATGTTGTCTGCCGTCATGCATGCAGTGCCATCATTGCCACACATGGCCCACAGTTGGCTGACATGATGCATGCCAGTGCCGGCAACCCGCCAGCAGTGGCATGATGAGGCCACATTTGGGCCAAGTCTGTTTGCTATGTGGGATGATGATTAAACTTTAATCCACAAATCACATGCGTTCCGAACCGGAACCGATCAACTACTAGGCTATCCCTATACTTGATATCACACATCGCAATATCGATGCTAAAACAATATATCGTGCAGCCCTAATAGTAAGTATACTAAATACATATATAATACTAATTTGTAATTCTAATAATACAAAAATGATGGGCCTATAACTTCATCAGCATTGATAATAATTTGTCGTCAAATTATATAGCAACCACTGTATATATTGAGCACGTGTAGTCAGATTACAGCAGTATGGTGTGCACTTGTTTTACCTTTACCACAAATTCATCTATAACTATGGAAGATTTTTCCAACACAGAATACATATTAAAAAGGTAATTGCGGCAAAAAAAAAAAAAAAAAAAATATTTTCTCAGAATTGCGAGTTATAAAGTCAGAATAGTGAGATATCAACTCATAATTCTGAGAAAAAAAGTCAGTCTTTTTTCCCTCATTCTTTAAAAAGAAAAGAAAAGAAGTCAGAATTGTGAGAAAAAACACACAAAAAACGTCAGAATTGAGAGATAAAAAGTCGCAATTATCTTAAATTTTTTTTTTTAATTCTGTGGCGGAAATAAGCTTCCATATATATAACACTACACCTAGACTTAAACAACATCTCACTAGACAAATGTATTGGACTTTGCAATCATCTGTTCTGAGGGGACATGTACTGGTTTTGGTCTCCTGGCTAAACTGACTAGGACTCATGCTCCCTTCTGATATGATTCATCTGCCTCAGCACCATCAATCTGCAGTCCTATCCTGAGAGCTGCTCAACACCTTCCCATCAGGCTCATAAGATATGGTCCTGTTGCCATCGTAGATCAAACATCGCATATCAGTGATGGTCTTCAATCACAAGCCATCCACTAGATAGAGAGTCCCTTCACATGATCGTGTACGGGTGCCTTACATCCTGGAAGAGCCCATGTGTCAAGCAGAAAGGATATAGACACAGCACATCAAAATGGCTGTTAGGAAATACAAATCCATTTAAAAATGAAAACATTATCACAACACACAGACGCTTTGACGATGATGCGTTTCCCCCCAAAAATTGAGGAGGGCCCCCAAAGAAAAACACATAAACGCTCACAGCTTAGCTTTCGTATCTCCCCTTTAAATTAAAAATGTCCAAAAGGGAGTTTATGCACTTTAATTTAAGATCCCATAAGAATTATACCAACCATTGCATGGCTAAACATAGCTCTATTACTCAGAATGTTCCTTCTGCAGAAATGATAATGGATAATTGAAACCTAAAGCTCGTGAAATAATCATCATTATGAGCTGAAGACGGCTGTTCGCCTTTACATCTTTTAGAACTCACTTGCAATGAGCTCACAATAGGAAGGATCCTGGTAAAGTGAAAACAGACTCGAGCCAAATGCACACCATAGGATTTTTGCCATACATTTTCAGATTATAAAATATTTTTTCATTGTAAAGCAAAATTGGCAGACTTAAACTGTGTGTAGACTGTGGTTGCACTACTTCAGACTGAATTCTGACAGTGTCAGCTATGACAGCTATGACATCAAAGTGGTTTGTAGTTAATTTGTTATATATAATAGTACCTTACCATATAAAGTGTAAATGGTTTAAAGTTACATTATATGTCATTTTAATGTAAAATACTATCAAATTTACGATTTTAGGAAGTAAAAACCATACAATTTATAATGAATCATCTCTATATATTTTGTAGTTTTTTAAAATTTTAAAATTTGTAATTTTTTTTATTGTACATAAAGGTGTTTTATGTTGCATTTTCTGTTATTTTTAGCTATTGTTTTGTTGCATATACAGTTTTAAGTTGTAAAACATACAGGCATGCCATAATACCGCATTCTGTTTGCAATTTCTGTTCTGTCTGTTTGTTTCTGTTCAGATTGTTTGTTTTTTTACAGTATATATTATAGAGTGAAAATCAATAATGTCAGATTCGCCAGTAAATTATGTCAGAATGCTCTACTAACTGGTACACTTGTTTATTTTTATACTTCACATATTGTTTAAATGTAGGAGTGCATTAGCATTGCTGTTCTTAGTATACTTTAAGTACCGGTACCACAATGGAACCGAAACTCCACTAGCACCCAGTGTTGGGAGTAAGGCATTACAAGCAGCGTGAGTTACTTTTTCCAAGTAACTAGTAAAGTAACTCATTACTTGTAAATTTACAACAAAATATATTTTTAAAATAAGTAACTCAAGTTACTTTCTTTTCCCATTTATGACTGACAGCTCTCCTGTCCCCATGTTGAGAGAAATCGGGAGTAAAGGTGCAGAGGCGTTGTGTGTAAACATGATTAGAAGTAACAAAGCACAGAGCTATTTGTGATTATTGGATGAGATGCGCACTACAAATAATGTTTAGTGTAGGGAAAAACTGCAGATCTGGCAACCCTGGCTTGAACTACAGGTGATTCATAGGGTCAAATAGAGCCTGCTTTTATGTCACTGTTTTTAGCTGTTAATGCGTTATTGTCGCATTAACTTGCACTAACTAACTCAACACAAGAGATTTTCTTCACACACAGTGTGAGTGGCCGATAGTGAAAATAATTGCTTTTATCGGCCGATACCGATAGTTGGCCGATATATCGGTGCATCTCTAGTTATTGTAGTTCTAGACTAAGGGCCCTATTTTATCGATTTAAGCGCATGGTCTAAAGTGCATGGCGCAAGTGCGCATTAAGAGAATAGGGACAAACCTTTTAGACCATGCACCAGATGCGCCAACCATTTATCCCGTCTTTAAATTCGAACACGCCTTAATGAGTTCGAATTTAACGACGGGAAAAATGGTCGTCCCTAGGGTTGTCCCTATTCTCTTAATGAGTAATGGAGTAATGTGTTTTGGGCGTAACGTGCAATAAACCAATCAGAGTATCATCGCCTTGGCGAATTCGCTATTAACATGGCGGAATTTGCAAGCGAAAAAACCGAACACTTCTCTAGCGAGGAAACAGATCTGCTCGTGTGCAAGGTTAAAGTGCGCAAGCAGACCATCTACGGGACAAAGTGTATGCGCGTTGTCGACCTGCCTATAGGCGCATATTACTAACGCGCTCTTTAAATAAAAAAAAAAATACTGCACCATTGACTTTAGACCAAGTTTGATTTGGTCAATGGTGCAGTCTATTTCAGTGCATCAATGCGCCTGAACACTCCTCGTTTTCAGACCAGCCCATCGGAAAACAGATGGGTGCAAATGCATTTGCTATTAAACAACATGGCGCAGGACTTGAAAATGATTACTGCGTCGGGCTGAAACTAGCAAAAAACTTATACCGGGTGTATGATAGGGCCCTAAATGTGAGAATGCATTTACATCTCACTTGCACAAAAACTGATACAGTACACCTTAAAATGAATCACACAATCTGACAAGCAGCAATCATAAAAGACAACAGAAAGCGCACAGCTTTTAACTCCATAACTAAAATAATAATATTAAACCAGTGCATCGATGTCCACTCGTTTCACCTGAACAACGGCGTTGGTGTGATGCCAAATGGAGACTGAGCCAAACAAGACATTTCCTTTATTTATCGTGTCATCTTTTGAAGGTGAGGGTGAAAAATCTGTCTCAAAATAACACAAAACCTAACACACATCTCTTTCTTCATCTCTTGTGAGGCTCAGCTAATTTTAAAAGACTCATTAGCCAATACTGTCTTCACAGAGTGCATCCATCAGACAATGAACCCTCCAATAAATCACTTGGATTTCTGCCCTCGCAGGCTGAGTGAGGGGCAGTCGAGGACACCACTAAAACCCGTCGAGCTGCTGCAGTGGGAAGGGCCCGATGTCAGGAATGAGGGACCACACCACTGCCAAACACAGACAGCCAACAGCAGGACAGATGCTGCGGCACCAACCTGGCATGTTCGTAAGACCCTCCGCCTCCCCTTCCATCCAGCCAGTACACATCTCAGTCTTTCATCACCATATATGATTACAACAGCACAGAGTTGAAGTGCAGGGAGTACACAACGCTACCGAATCACAGACAAACCAATCAGCAAGCATGATCAGGACGGGGAGCGAGGCTGGTGCCAGGACCCTGGTGAGAGGATGCAGCATCTGTGTAATTGGCTGGGAAAGATCAGAGACAAAGCCATTCAGAACATCCACATAGAGCAAGCGCCTTGGGACAGAGATGAGATTTGTTTCACTGCAAAGAACTGTACAAAAGATTCTAAAGAATGGTGACGTCAATGGGACGAACAGGTTTACTGGAAACAAAAGAAAGGGAAACATGCTGCTTTGTGGAACAGCTTGAGAAGTTTTCTGTGTTTATTACCTGAGGGTCTGAATGTCGATTGATGCTGATGGTAAAAACTAAGCTTTTGATACACTTGACTGCAGAATTTTGAATAAAAGCAGGGGCTGTCAAGCTCCAAAAAGAAGAAAAAGCACCATAAAATAAGTTCATGTGAATCATTCTGAAGTTTTCTGAAGTAATACAACTTTCAGAAGAAGAAAACACCTTTATTTTTTACTTTTACTTCATTGTCCCTAAAGACAATTTGTTTCATAGACAGCATGTGCAGCAACATAACACAAACAATAAATATGTTACAATCATCCATTTAAAAACTTGATCTCTGCAGGAATAAAATAATTCTATTTGATTTACACAAATGAAGTTTTTCAGTTCAGACCTGAATTGAAGTAGTTATTCACTGAACATCTTCCCCTCCGCCATACTTTAGCTCTCATTTCTCTTTGCACTTCCACATATTCAAACATGATCGGTCACATGACACGCAAGAACCAATACCATTCGATATCAATGGTGTAATATCTGCTGTGCATATTTGTATATACAGTATGAAAATGTGAATGAGATTTTAGTACTGTAACTGAACTGAAGATTATCAGCAAATAACAGCTTTAATCTCAGTCTGTTCCAAACAAAAAGCTACAGTATGGCTTCAGATGACTGGGAATAAAGTTACATGAACTTTTATGGTGCATTTTGGTCCTTTAAGGAGCTTGACAGCCAGTAATCTGGATGCTTTTAACAAATGGAAAACAGTCTACTAAACAGTCTCCTTTTGTGTTCATGAGGCATGAGTAAATGATAACAGCATGTTAATTTTGGGGTGAACTAATCTTTAATTACTAACTCCTATATAATTAAATAAAAAATAAAATAAAATAACCTGTATGCAAACTGCATTCAATATTTTCAACACACACACACACACACACACACACACACACACACACACACACACACACACACACACACACACACACACACACACACACACGCGCGCCTTACTTGTAGGGCCAAGCACTCAATCATTTCATCCAATACCATTTAAAATTCTATGATCAAGGTATGTCACAAAGTGGCTCACATTTGATCAAATTGGACAATTTCTCTACTGCGTCCTCCCATTTTTGACCCCCATATTTATCCCAGTCAAAAGCTCTCCATCCGTCTCACGTACATGTGAAACAATTTCAAAAGGCAGACCCTGGAGGCATCAGTCCTGTCTGGTAATTGGGTCCCTTGTCACCCATTGAATGCAATAATAACATTCTTGGGCTCAGCCTTAATCTAAATGACATCGGTGTCCTAGTTTGCTTCCTGAGTGTTATATTCCTCGGAAAGGTTACGACAGAGTTGCAGTCTATTAGAGGCATTTCATCCAGGAAGAGTCGATGAGCTCAGAAAACGTGGAAAAAAATTGCCATATGAAATTAAACCACTATCAATGATCACAGAAGGGAAAAATTTGCAAATGATGTTACAGCTGCAGTTTAATTACTAGTTTCTTTCTTCTTTTGTATATCCCAGTTACATGACATTTACATGACAGGTTACATGACATTTATTGACAGGTGAAAACACTGATTAAGCGATTACAATAGACATAATAGGTTTTAATATGTTGTACTGTTTCTTTCAGCATACCTTGATGCTCATGCATGCTCATTTTGTGCTATAACTAGTAGTAAAGAGAAAGAGATGCCCTGATCACATGCAAGACAAAGAGTGTAACAACTGTATTTATTGTTGGAAATCCATGATAAAATGTACAGAATTTGGAAAATTAGACTTTGTTTAAATGAAAAGTAACAATGTACATAGCTTAATGTGATCATTGGATGGAATATGCACACTACAAATCATGTTTATTTGCAGAAAAACAGAACATATTCAAATATTGACTTGGAAGTTAAGAATCGATATTGGTTCATCAGAAAGATGAATATATATTATCAACCCAGCCATAATACATATGCATTCTCTCAGACATGTGTATCTTAAGGAACTCAGAAATGCCTCAAGCAGTTTCTTGTAAATCCCAGGGTTCAATCTGACACTGAACAGAGCTGATAAATGTCATGACCCAAACTTAACTCAAACTTCCTAAGAACAAGAATACTTCAAACAAACTTTCATTCTAGGTATTCTTCCATGATAAATGATCTGCAGTTGAATAGAAACTGATTCAATTTAACAATGACTTGTGGAGCAAAAAAGAAAAAACAAAGAAAAGAACCAAACTTCAAGCTTAGTAACAATGATCAAATATTCTCACAGCTGGACCTGCTGCAGACACAGTGTGCTCTGATAAGGTTGATGAAATCACATCAAGCTATAAAATCATTTGTCATAGGCACGATCTTAAGGCCAATTCACACTGCACCGACAGACACCGACCAATCACCAGTTTATAGAATGTCACTTCTCAGACATTCCACGGCCAATTGGTTTTTAATAAGCTCCCCAACACATATGATTCTGGTCTCAACTCCAGTTTAAACTGATTGGTCTTTTAATTTAATACTGCCAAGTCTGCCATTGACTTTAAATTATGTAATGCTCATGATGCCAGATGCTGAAAAAAAGGAAACATGATGCCACAGCCCAACACATGTGCATGAATGTGTCCTGTGAGTGCACCTCCTTAAACTCCAAAGAAGTGGTGCATCAAACCTGGAAAGAACATTAAGTCACAAAAAACTAAATTATTAAAATTAATTTAGCTCACCTTTCCACTAAACGTCCTAAATCCTTGACAAACGACATTTCTATATTTTCAAATGGTAAAAGCAATACATTCTGCACACAGTCTTAAGGATTATGTGTAACCAAGCATTTTTGGTTGAGTAGTTTACCAGCTTATTACAGAGCAGGTAGGCAGAAATCTCAGCAGAACAGGACAACAAAACCTATTCAACTTTCTGATACCTGTATATAAATCTTGGCACTAGAGGAAAAGAAGGAATGCATTAAATAGTTTGAGAAATTGAGCGGCATATAAAATGCTGTCTTCAATGACAAACACTTTGCTTTCCTCCTCTGCTCACACCCCAGTTCCATGCATTTGAAGTACATCAATTAAGGACAAAAAAGGCCTTGAGCAAACAAAATGATGCCTATTGATTTCAAACCAACAGCAACTTGTTATACTTGAGGGGACATTCGCGTAAAACCATTGTGGCAAAAGTTACTTTATATGTGCGAGCCAATTATATTTTGAGTATCCTTGTGAGAGGTTCAAAACTGGTAGACATACATAAATAAAGTATATCGTCACTGGACAGCGGCCACGATCAATAGAATCAATCCAAAGCGTGTGACGTGATCTTCATGCAATACCTTCACAACTTCTTCAACTATCTTTAGAGACTTACAACAGATTCCAGAACTTTCAGGTAGTCTGGAAATAACAAAAGAACATAGGCAGAGTTAGATTTATTAGTCAAACAGCAGGGTTGTGTGCCATTCAGAATTGAAATGATTGCCTTCGATTCCTGAAATGAGATAACATAGCTCACTGATTCTCAAAGTGTGGTACGGGTGCCACTAGTGGTACACCGGCTCCCTCTAGTGGTACGCAGAGGAATCACTGAATTTCGCACGTACGATCAAACAGATGTGACCAGTCTTGGCTGGTCCCTGGAGTGTACGATCACACCGGTGTGAGTAGAACGGTCAGTGCCTCACGTGATCATCAACTGCTAAATTCAAATGTGCTTTCGCCGTTGACTGGCACTGAGCCAGAGCCAGCTCAGCGCTGTCATATATCACTATTCAGTGTTTTCAACCACATAATGTTTATTTTAGGTTTCAGACATTTAAATTCACATCAGTACTAAAAAACCAATACATTCAGAGTTTGTAAAATACACACTGCTGTCTATGGAAGCGGCAATAATAATCCATTCCATTATAATTACAACACGTTTTATTCATATCAGATACACATTGTTGTGTAAGTAACTTTAAAGTTTACTCTATTCTTCTCCCAGTTCACCGGCCACTTTCATGTATTTCAGGAGAAGTGGATGAATTCACGTGTTGTAAATCCAACAGATTCGATTCTCTGAACTGCGTCTGCGGCACAAACTAACATGACGCCGCCCATTGCACATATAGCTCAACTAATGCGATTGTTATAAAGGTGTTTAAACAACAAAACACTTGCACATCGGAATATCAGATATTTCATGCTATAGCTAACAAATTTGTGAAGATTTTGAATAAAAAATTAAATAAAAGCAGAACATCAGTCATTCATCGCTATAGTGGCTGCGGTGTGTCATGTGACAAGCAATGACATGTCACCATGGAAACAATAAAGTGATCAGTTCTAAATAACGGTCGCCTTGAAAAACTCACGGGGGTCAGCCAGAATATTTTACATGTACGTGTAAAAAGGTTCAATATGAATACACAGCCTGTGTTAATTTTTTGTATTAATCACAGTACTTTTTATTTACAGAACTTAATATTTTAAGTACAGTACAGTTTTATTTAACTTTTAAGTGCAATACATTTTCATAATATAATCTTTAAGTAGCCTACAGTTTTTATTTCACTTTTAGGTGCAATACATTTTAATTTAAAAATTATTTAAGTTTTTTATTTACCTGTATGTAAGCAGCACAGCACAGTGTTAATATTCAAACTGTGTTTTTACAATGTTTAAAGTGGCTGGCAATAATAAATATTCTTATTAGAAATAAAACTGCCTAATTTTTGAGCTGTGCATAACTGTCGCTGAATAGTTAGGCCTACTACGCTACTGTATTTTCATATTGGTTATTATGGTGGTACTTGGAGACCCACATATTTTCTGAGGTGGTACTTGGTGTAAAAAAGTTTGAGAACCACTGACATAGATGATACAGAATTTTAATTTAAGAAAGCAGAATTAAAATGGAATGAAATTCAAACACTTTTTGCATGTCTATTTTTTAACATGTTTCAGAATTAATTTTCTATATATAGGCTACGCAATACAGTTTGGAATAATTAAGATTTTTTAAATGTTTTTTTTGAAAGAAGGATCATATGCTCACTAAGGCTGCATTTATACAGTAAAAACAGTAATATTGTGAAATATTATTACAATTTAAAATAACAGTTTTTACTTAAATATTTTAAAATGTAATTTATTCCTGTGATGGCAATGCTGTATTTTCAGCATCATTATTCCAGTCTTCAGTATCACATGATCCTTCAGAAATCATTGTAATATGCTGATTTGGTGCTAGCATAAATAACTCTGAGCTTTTGTCACTTCGCATCATGGCAGGATTACAACCTCGGATGTGCATTATTTTTTACTAGTAATTCAACGGCCCATCGCCAATTATTCCTTAATTAATGCTAATGTTCATGTAAATAACTATTGTAAATTGTTACCATCAAATCAGTTGAGAAAAGTGTATTGTGCATATGGAATAAATGCGTATAGTTAATCAAAATTAATGATAATTATAGATGTTTTATAAAACTTGTTTGTGTGACTGTGAATGTTTGTGTGTCTGTGACTGTTGTGTGACTGTGAATGTTTTTGAATTGCAAATCAGTATTTTTTTTGTCACTCCAATTCAAATTCAACATGCCCAAATTGATTCAGATTTACACGACAGCGAAAGGAAGATAGTTCTTCAATTCTAGATTCTGCCAAACCCTGGAAAGCAGGAACCTGTATTGATGGATGCCTGTATGTTTGTCAGAAAACACCAGAGCAAAAGAACAAACCCCTCCTCATTGCTTCAAGGTCACGAGGCTCTAGAAAATCTGCGCTCCTTCCGTTTTCGTAATGTGACTGATTCAATCATGTTCCTTCTTTTCAAGCCTCTGCAGACTTTCCGTGGCAGATCTGCTCTTATCTCTACACGCAGCCACAAACGTCTCTTTCACTGAGGCTGCTGGTTTAGAGGTGAGCGTCTGTAAGCATTATCTCTGTTCTAAATGTAGGTAAAGCTGAGGTCAGGCTTCCGGTATATGAGGAATGAGAAAATAATCTTCAAACAAGAATATCAGCAGTGCTCTCCCAACTCCTCCACGAAGGCTGTAATGTGAAAGCCCTCTAGAGCTTCACCTAAAGAAATCCACAAAACAAAAAATTCTGCCATCATTTCACGTCGTTACAAACATTTTTTTTTTTTTTTTCTCAGTAGAAGTACAACTTTTTGAAAAAAACATCATTCCATATACACATATACTGTATTACAGTTACTGACCACATCTGACAGGTTCTAAACACTGAAAAAATATTATAAAAGTAGCATGCTGATTTAAAAATCTTCTGAATCCATGGAGTAGCTTTGAGTAAGGGGGAAATAAAAAAATTATGTCTGTATTTTTTGCAGTGTATGGTATTTTTGTCCTCTTTACAGGCATGTTCACTATGAATGTTGCATAGGAAAGGCTCTGAGAAGATTATTTAAAATGTTCTGCTTTTAAGTTTCACTGAAAAAAATAAAAGCATATGGGTTTCAACGACACAACTGTGAGTAAATAATGAAAGAATGCTCATTTTTGGCTGATTCTTAAATCCTTACCATATCATCATGGTGCTAGAAAATGAATAACGTATGAACATGTAACAGCATTACAGGGAAGAGCATTCAACAATAGACGGTGAGTCTGCACTTTGTTACGCATCACGTCTGAAAGATTTCGTTTTAATAGAGACATCTAGGTTCTTGCAAGCTTGCGCGTGGGCGTAATAGCATCTGTTTGACGGGGTAACGCTGCTCTCCATAGAGCCCCAACAAGAAGCCTCACTCGCCGCAAAGTGATGCGCTAACTGTCATTTAGCATCAAAGCACAAGAGCTTCTGCTTGCACCATGAAAGCACTGCCTCTCAGACATAATATTACATTTCCTTGTGGCTGGATGAAGCCCTGTTTTCCATGACGATGTGGTGAGAAGGATCTCTTCCAGAAACAGCCATAGAAAAGCTAAATCTCTTGATTGAAGCTAGCTGGCATGGTTTCCTTCCCATCTGTGACTGACACTGAACCAGAACAGGATCCCAGAGAACAGGGGCACATGAACACCTGTTTGCCTTCACCCAGCATGTTTTATGTAGGAGCCTGATGCATTATTCATGTGCTGGAAGGAGAGGCGGGACTCCCAGGTACATATGCTGAGGGTTATAAATGTCCAGCCGTAAAAATGTGTTGCCCTTATTTCACTTGAGACGCAGAAGAGAGAGAGGGCCTTGGGTAGCTCTTTCAGGGGCGTTTCTCAGCCACAGCTCAATAGTGAATAATGAGGTGTTGGACATCTCCATCACACCTCAGCGCAACAGCAGATGCTGAGTCTAAACTTAAATGAGTCTGGGGAGCATAGCTCAAACTATCACAGCATCTACACGAATATATAATGTGAAATACATCACATTATTAAAGCTTACTGGCAGGGCAAGATTACCGACTGGGCTCCGGGGCCCTAGACTTACATGGAACCCAAATGGCAAGACACTCCCCGTCCTGTTTGTCATGTCTGAATGTACTAGACCCCAATTTGTAATGAAGAGTTCCAATCACAGTGTGCCAACAGAAGAAAACTGGGGCCCCTGAACTTCCATTGTTGTTTCATTGTTGCCTTGGCTTCTGGCTTGCTTAGTTGGGGACATTTAATATTCAAAAATATTATTGATCTGCCTTACTTAAGGTGGACAATGACGCAATTTTCTTCTAGAAACAAATTTTGTTGTATTATTTTCATGTTCTCACTGTGAAGCTGCTTTGATGCAATCTGTATTGTAAAAAGCGCTATATAAATAAGGGTGACTTGACTTGACTCATGATCACATATGATTCAGGTGGCCCTTTTAAACTACAAACCATCATCACAAACCAACCATCGTGAGACTTGACGGTCCTCTGTGCTTCTGCATATATAATTTCACGAACAAGTTTTACAATGCGCCTAAGGCACGCTTCACAATGTACTAAGGTTTACGTCTAGTGTGAACTCATGACACGCCTATTGTTTTGCACCTGAACAAATATTTTTTTGGGGGGAGCATCCCTCTCATATCCAATCCAACACAGCCCTGAAGTGTCAACTAGTCTCTACCCTGTAAAGGCCTCCTTCCCTTCCCTTTACCTCTGTACGGATAAAACGTTATCAAATTGATTCCAGTTCGCATGGATCTGCAGAAACAACAAAAAAATTGATAACACTTTAGAATAATGGTCCATAGTCAACAAGTAGCTATGCAGGAAGTAATAGGTAGTACTGCATTAACACCGAACTTAATACTATTAACTAATATGGAAGCAATATTAACTAAGCAGTAAGTAATATCAAATTTAGTACAAAGGTAGTTCCTTGGTAGGTATTTGATTATTACTAAAGAAATATATCCTCATTGAGAACTACTTGTGAACTAAGAAAGAATAACCAATTAATTACTAATCACAAAAGTAACATGTCTAAAAAAGTGAACAATTGTTTTTTTTTTTACTCTTAACATGGTCATAACATTTCAGAAGCTTGTGCCTCAAATGGGTTCTTTGTGGAAACCAGTTTATGAATATTATATTCCCCCAAATACATTAGCTACATGTTGAGATTGTGACTACTACTCTTGCCAAAAGATGGACGTATGTTTATTTCAAACTTAAACATAGAATAATACTAATAATGATAATTTGTTTACAATTTTAAATAATTAGGAAGTGATGCTGACACTCATGATTGGATTAGTTCACTATTATGAGCTCTATTGAGTGTCAGTTCAATATGTCTCAGACTCCAAAGACCTACCTTTATGTTACAGTAGCCGCCTGAGGAGGACTTCTCTTTAGGATATGAATATAAACATTGATGTTCTCTTGTCAAAAACAATTTGCATCCTTAATGAAGAAATTGGCTGCATTGATGTTGCGATAATCGCAAAACCACATCTTCCAGTTTACAATGTTCGTTATAATATTACTAGTGCCTCACAGAAATGAATGCCTGTACAGTATGTGTCAAATATAAAATTAAATAACTTGTATTACTTCTGAAAAACATGCTAACTCCTCAGTTATTACTCAAGCGTTACCTTGTCATCCCGCAGGAACTACTAGTGATGTGGCCCATTATTTTAAAGTGAAAAACATGTTAACTCCTCACTAATTACTCAAGCGTTACCTTGTCATCCCGCAGGAACTACTAGTGATGTGGACCATTATTTTAAAGTGAGAAACATGTTAACTCCACACTAATTACTCAAGCGTTACCTTGTCATCCCGCAGGAACTACTAGTGATGTGACCCATTATTTTAAAGTGAAAAACATGTTAACTCCTCACTAATTACTCAAGCGTTACCTTGTCATCCCGCAGAAACTACTAGTGATGTGGCCCATTATTTTAAAGTGAAAAACATGTTAACTCCTCACTAATTACTCAAGCGTTACCTTGTCGTCCCGCAGGAACTAGTGCAGCCTGGTCTCATTGTTAATACGTAACGTTAGGTATTAATACGTCATTTTCAAAGATTGAAAACGTCTCAGGTTACGACTGTAACCTATGTTCCCTGAGAACAGGGAACGAGACACTACGTCAGAATGACGCTATGGGGAACGCCTCAGGCGTGACAGGTGTCTGAAATAAATATCAACTCACGTCAATCATGTTGACCGGCGACAGCCCGTGAATCATCAGCTTGATTGATTAACGCGCGACCTGGATGTATAAAGGGGAGCCTTGCACACATGACAACATCCTATCGTCTGAAGGGACTGTTGCAGGCAGGCCCCGAGGCATGGCAGGAAGACGTAGTGTCTCGTTCCCTGTTCTCAGGGAACATAGGTTACAGTCGTAACCTGAGACGTTCCCTTTCGAAAGGGAACTCTACACTACGTCAGAATGACGCTATGGGGAACGATATACCAACGCCACCATGCTAAGGGGAGTGCATGCCCTCAGGTCACACTGGGCTGTCAGTGACAGCATTCCCTACGGTCATAGCCCAAGCTAAAGGAAACCACAGAAAAACCTCACAGTTTTAAAGGAAGGTCTACGTGGGCCAGCTCAAAGGCCTAGGACCACAATTCAAAAACTAGAAAGGGTCCCTTCTAGGGAATGTAGCTAGGGGACCCGAGGGAACCCCAGCCAGTCACTATTCAGGGGAACGTGCCACCTGAAATGCCACCAGGCAGGCCTGACCTGGTGTCACTACATAAGACACTACAGTCCGGCCACTTCCTGTCTGTCCGAAGACAGAGCCTCTGGACACTTGCCTTAGGAAGGCATCCAACCCAAGGGACTGCGAAGCAGGCAGTGAACCACTCAGCCTGGATCTCAGAGACGGGACATCCTGGAGAGTATGACTCAGCATAGTGCTTTACTACCCTTGCCAGCGAGGGGAGTTTCTTTACTCGATCCATGGATCTACCCAGTGTTTGTGTTTCAAAACACTGAGGAGGCCTGTGAGGGCCTAAAGGGAGCTTACCTCCAGGAAAGCCTGGTAGGACCTCTAACCTGGCGACCACAACATGGGGGAGCTTGTATTCAACCACAATATGCGGGAGCTTACCTTCAGGAAGGCCGGTGAGGCCTCTGACCTGGCGACCACAGCATGTGGGAGCTCATATCAGGAAGGCCGGTGAGGCCTCTAACCTGGCGACCACAGCATGTGGGAGCTCCTATCAGGAAGGCCGGTGAGGCCTCTAACCTGGGGACCACAACCTGTGGGAGCTTACTTTCAGAAAGGCCCTAGAACCGAAGTCTGGGCCACGTAAGAAAGGGAATTAAGCGTACAGCGCACAACCCTTACTATAAATATGGATTATAGAAAGTACATGAAAGAAAGTGCATGTACTTGGCCATTCTGAATCCAAGAAGGCCTGATGAGGCCTGTAACCTGGCGACCACAGCATGTGGGAGCTCATACTCGGGAAGGCCGGAGAGGCCTGTAACGCGGTGACCACAGTGTGTGGGAGCTCATCAGAATGTGGAAGTTAGCTAGAGAAAGGCGTCTGTCGTAATATACGTGACGACAGGACGCATCTAGAGTGGGACCCGAGGTGAAAGACCAGGGTCTGAGCCACATAGGAAGGGACCGAAGCGTACAGCGCATGACCCTTACCATAAAAATGGATTTTAGAAAGTACACAGGACGTTAGTCGTGTGACTTACCATAAGCATGGGTCTAAGAAAAATAGATGAAGTAAAAGGTGCATGTACTTCATCACTTTATATTCAGGAAGGCCTAGTGAGGCCTATAACCTGACGACCACAGTATGTGGGAGCTCATACTCAGGAAGGCCTGTGAGGCCTAAAACCTGGCGACCACAGTAAGTGGGAGCTCGTTTACAGGAAGGCCGGAGAGGCCTGTAACCTGACAGCCACACAATGTGGGGCTACCTTCAGAAAGGCCTAACAAGGCCTGTAACCACAGAATGTGGGAGATAGCTTAAAAGGGAGGCGTCTGTCGTAAAACAGTGACAACAAGACGCATTTGGAGTGGGACTCGAGGTGAAGAACCGGAGTCTGAGCCACGTAAAAAAGGGAATGAAGCAGAAGCGCATTACCCTTACCATAAATATGGATTCAAGAAAGTACACGAAACGAAAGTGCGTGTACTTATGCCAGTCTGAATCCAGGAAGGCCTGGTGAGGCCTCTAACCTGGCGACCACAATATGTGGGAGCTCATACTTAGGAAGGCCTGTGAGGCCTAAAACCTGGCGACCACAGTAAGTGGGAGCTCGTTTACAGGAAGGCCGGAGAGGCCTGTAACCTGACAGCCACACAATGTGGGGCTACCTTCAGAAAGGCCTAACAAGGCCTGTAACCACAGAATGTGGGAGATAGCTTAAAAGGGAGGCGTCTGTCGTAAAACAGTGACAACAAGACGCATTTAGAGTGGGACTCGAGGTGAAGAACCGGAGTCTGAGCCACGTAAAAAAGGGAATGAAGCGGAAGCGCATTACCCTTACCATAAATATGGATTTTAGAAAGTAAACGAAACGAAAGTGCGTGTACTTATGCCAGTCCGAATCCAGGAAGGCCTGGTGAGGCCTCTAACCTGGCGACCACAGCATGTGGGAGCTCGTACTCAGGAAGGCCGGTGAGGCCTGTAACCTGGCAACCACAGCATGTGGGAACCCATGATCAGGAAGGCCAGATGAGGCCTATAACCTGATGGACACAATGCGTGGGAGCTCACATTCAGGAAGGCCTGATGAGGCCTGCAACCTGACATGTGGAAGCTCACAACCAGTGAGGCCTAAACCCTAGCGACCACAGTGCGTGGGAGTTCACATTCAGGAAGGCCTGGAGAGGCCTGTAACCTGACATGTGAAAACTCATAACCAGGAAGGCCTTTAGGAAGCCTGAAGCCTGGTGACCACTGAATGTGGGAGCTTAACACTCAGGAAGGCCTGTGAGGCCTGAAACCTGGCGACCACAGTATGTGGGAGCTCATACTCAGGAAGGCCTGTGAGGCCTGTAACCTGGTGACCACAGTATGTGGGAGCTCATACTCAGGAAGGCCTATGAGGCCTGAAACCTGGTGACCACAGTAAGTGGGAACTCACATTCAAGAAGGCCGGATGAAGCCTATAACCTGACATGAGGAAGCTCATAACTAGGAAGACCTGCGACCACGGTGTGTGGGAGCTCATACTCAGGAAGGCCGGGTGAGGCCTGTAACCTGGCGGCCACAGTATGTGGAAGCTCACATTCAGGAAGGCCAGGTGAGGCCTGTAACCTGACATGTAGAAGCCCATCACCAGGAAGGCCGGTGAGGCCTGTTACCTGGCGACCACAGTATGTGGGAGCTCATAACCAGGAAGGCCTGGCGAGGCCTGTAACCTGGCGACCACCGTGTGTGGGAGCTCATATTCAGGAAGGCCGGTGAGGCCTGTAACCTGGTGACCACAGTATGTGGGAACTCACATTCAGGAAGGCCAGATGAGGCCTGTAACCTGATGACCACAGTATGTGGAAGCTCACATTCAGGAAGGCCGGTGAGGCCTGTAACCTGACATGTGGAAGCTCATAACCAGGAAGGTCTGGTGAGGCCTATACCCTGGCGACTACAGTATGTGGGAGCTCATATTCAACCACAGTATGTGGGAGCTCATACTCAGGAAGGCCTAGTGAGGCCTCTGACCTGATAACCACAGTATGTGGGCTCATATACAGGAAGGCCTGGTGAGGCCTCTGACCTGATAACCACAGAATGTGGGAGCTCATATTCAACCACAGTATGTGGGAGCTCATATTCAGGAAGGCCTGGTGAGGCCTCTGACCTGATAACCACAGTATGTGGGAGCTCATACTCAGGAAGGCCTAGTGAGGCCTATGACCCAATAACCACAGTATGAGGGAGCTCATATTCAAGAAGGCCTGGTGAGGCCTATAACTTGATAACCACAGTATGTGGGAGCTCATTCAACCACAGTATGTGGGAGCTCATACTCAGGAAGGCCTAGTGAGGCCTATGACCTGATAACCACAATATGTGGGAGCTCATATTCAAGAAGGCCTGGTGAGGCCTATAACTTGATAACCACAGAATGTGGGAGCTCATATTCAACCACAGTATGTGGGAGCTCATTTTCAGGAAGGCCTAGTGAGGCCTATGACCTGATAACCACAGTATGTGGGAGCTCATATTCAAGAAGGCCTGGTGAGGCCTATAACTTGATAACCACAGAATGTGGGAGCTCATATTCAACCACAGTATGTGGGAGCTCATATTCAGGAAGGCCTGGTGAGGCCTCTGACCTGATAACCACAGTATGTGGGAGCTCATACTCAGGAAGGCCTAGTGAGGCCTATGACCCGATAACCACAGTATGAGGGAGCTCATATTCAAGAAGGCCTGGTGAGGCCTATAACTTGATAACCACAATATGTGGGAGCTCATTCAACCACAGTATGTGGGAGCTCATACTCAGGAAGGCCTAGTGAGGCCTATGACCTGATAACCACAATATGTGGGAGCTCATATTCAAGAAGGCCTGGTGAGGCCTATAACTTGATAACCACAGAATGTGGGAGCTCATATTCAACCACAGTATGTGGGAGCTCATTTTCAGGAAGGCCTAGTGAGGCCTATGACCTGATAACCACATTATATGGGAGCTATATTCAAGAAGGCCTGGAGAGGCCTATAACTTGATAACCACAGTATGTGGGAGCTCATATTCAGGAAGGCCTAGTGAGGCCTATGACCTGATAACCATAATATGTGGGAGCTCATTCAACCATAGTATGTGGAAGCTCATATTCAGGAAGGCCTAGTGAGGCCTATAACCTGATAACCACATTACTCCTTGACAGTCAATTCCTGGGAGCTCACCTCAGGGAGGCCCAAGCGCTGTCCGGTTGCAAAATGGGGACTGTCTGGTCAAGGAGGCCTGATAAGACCTACTACCTGACCATCGAAGAAATCTTTAGATTTACTCTCTTACCCACAACATTTTGCCCCAGACTCTAAAAAAGGAGACGTGGTCTGAAAAGAAACAGAAATATGTTAATTTCATATTTTACAAAAAGACCAGAATTACACCTGCTCTTTTTGTTCACTGCTCATTTTAATTCCTCAATTAAAATGCAGCCAAAAACACTGGATAACGCGATCTGGATGATAGGCTGAATTACTAAATATCTAACTTCTTAAAAGTCAGATAATATTCCATCATTTTAATTCATAGAATTAAATGCAGCCATAATCACCAGACAATACTGTTTTAACATGTATACGTTCTCGTAATCTACACACTGCCTCGGCAAGCGCGAGAAACGAGCCGTTAAAATATATTTGGCTTTCATCCCTCGAGAAGAAAGTCAACAGGTGCGAGGTTGAAACATCCAACAGGGCACGGATTATTTTTATTTTTTTTTTCACGCGCGCCGAGATATTTCTTAATGAACACTGCCAGCACCCTCAGGAACTGACTGTGAACGCCTCGTACCCAAACAGTATTGTTTCACAGATCGCGCGCACCAAGGGGCTCAGATGCTGAACCCTCCTCCCTCGAGAAAAGGGTCCGACGAGAGCGGAGCATCTTTAAATGAAAAACGCTCACAGTTTGCACAAGAGGCTCTCGAGAGAGCCTCCCGCGCGCTTCAGCGATATTCTCAAAACAGACAAACAGTCCCTGAAGACGAAAAGATGTTGTCATGTGTGCAAGGCTCCCCTTTATACATCCAGGTCGCGCGTTAATCAATCAAGCTGATGATTCACGGGCTGTCGCCGGTCAACATGATTGACGTGAGTTGATATTTATTTCAGACACCTGTCACGCCTGAGGCGTTCCCCATAGCGTCATTCTGACGTAGTGTAGAGTTCCCTTTCGAAAGGGAACGTACTTTTTTGTACGTTTCGATATATGCTGAAACGTATAATATGGACGTATCTGCAACGTTTAAACGTAACATTATTACGATTTTACAGCTAAAAAACGTAAACTATTTACGAATATTTCATATCATAAAGATAATTGTATAATTTCCCTTTTACCATTTTATAGATTATAAATGTAAGATCTCTTAACCCTACTCCCACACCTAAACATAACTTACCCATTTTATAGACAATATTAAAAGGATAAAACGTCATGGACAGATATGTGTAACGTTAGGGAAATGGCAGTTTTATTAACAATATAATAGCATTAAAACATAGTTTGAGCCACTAATCCTACCCCAAAGTTACCCCTAAACCTAACAATTTCTTAAAACTACGTAGGCTACAATTATAAAGGAAAACAACAGACAGACACGTATAATCACAATAATTTATTTATTGAGAAAATGTCAAAACCGGTACCAAAAGTCGTTCACATGACGTTGTGTCGCAGTCCTCTCTGGCAGTATAGTTTTGTATGAGGTAACGTTACAGAGCAGAATTTAAATCATTAATCCATGAAAATGTTAATCCGGTTTCGGTTCGCTGTTCACTCTGTGAAGGCACGCGCGCTTCTCCAATTCAAATGTAGACGTAGTACACCAACTTAAACACGGCATGTCGTAATCTGTGACGAAGCATGCGAGAGCCAATGAGCGTCTGATATCACTGCCGTAAAACATGTCGTAACGCTTCGGGTGCAATTGTTGAATTTGAATTACGAGCGCGGGATTTGACGTTTACGGTCTCTGCTGAGAAATGGAGATGAAGATCGCTGGATAAAGGGCTGAATTTGGATCTATTTCTTGCTAACAACGTATGGAGTATAAAGATTTGGATTACATCAAGCTAATAAAATTGATGTCTTTTGTGAATTTATGTTGTGTTTTAGTGTATTATGGGTCTATAGGAGAAAACGCCTTTGTTTTGTGTCTCACGGTAAATAAACCAAGTATTACAAAATGGTTAAACGATTAAAGAAGGTATTTTTAAGGTTTTAAAGTGTATTCTTGTTTAACACCATATAGGCTAATCCTCCGAAACGAGTTTGCAGCAGAAGGCATGAACAGAGCGAAATGTTATTATTTATGAGTAACGTTAAACTGTAATAAATGCGACTGAAAATGTAATTGTTAAGACAACTGAATGCAATAGAGTCAAAACATTAATGCCACGATTTTAATATGCATAAGTTAAATAGGAATACGTACAAATTTGTACGTCGGTAAAGTTGTTTATACGTAAATAAATTACGTTTTTGTGCTGTCAATACGTAAATAAATTACGTTTTAGCGCTGTTAATACGTCAGTATTATACGTAAATAAATGTACGTATGGTAGAACTACACTTTACATAAAAATACACACGTATTCTCATGAGATCACGTTGACTAGTGATGTGGCCCATTATTTTAAAGGGAAAAACATGTTAACTATTCACTAATTACTCAAGCGTTACCTTGTCATCCCGCAGGAACTACTAGTGATGTGGCCCATTATTTTAAAGTGAGAAACATGTTAACTCCTTTAACCATGTTAACAATTTTTTATATTTATAACACTTAGTGTTTTTAAACACTTCACTATACTACTAGTGAATCACTAGTAGTTCCTGCGGGATGACAAGGTAACGTTTGAGTAATTAGCAGACATGGGGAATTGTGACTTAGTGACTTGGACTCGAGTCGACTCCAGTCGCTATTTTTATGACTTGTGACTTGACTTGACAAAAAATAAAATACTTGAGACTTGACTCGGACTTGGAAGTTAAAGACTCGGGACTTGACTTGAGACACGATGACTTGAGTGTTAATCACATCATGTTTTCAGTTTGAATATAAAATATATAAATTATTTTAAAAAATAAAGTTGATTACCCAGCTGGAGCGCAGGCTGAGAATAGCGTTGTCATGACTGGATCATGACACTATCATCAGTCATGCCCTCTCGTACCTTACGCACACCACGCCCACTTAGATCAGATATCACATCAACATGTCAGCCGGAGGGGAACCGAGGGTCATCGCTTTCGGCTTCAAGAATTATTCACAAGATGGCAAAAGACGAACAGCGCTTTGCAAGACATGCAACATTAACAGCCATTCTGCCCAGTAAGTGCTTGTCAGTTTGTTAATGTTATCTGGTTAGTTGGTAGTTAGCTAATGTAATAGTAGCTAAAGTAGCCATTAAAGGTTTTATCAGCGATTTCAGGCCCAAAAAAGGCCCAAACATAAATTATCACATTCATCTAATCTTTCCTAACGATCCGCTAGCTGCCGCCCCATAAGCAGGCCGTCAAAAAAACGCGTCTCTGTAGGCCCGCGGAAAAAAAAAACGCGTCTCTGTGTGTGTGTGTGTGAGAGAGAGAGAATGAGTGAGTGTGTGTGTGAGTGAGTGAGTGTGTGTGTGTGTGTGTGTGTGTGTGTGTGTTTGTGAAAGATAGAGAGAGTGTGTGTGTGTGAGAGTGAGTGTGTGTGTGTGTGTGTGTGTGTGTGTGTGTGTGTGTGTGTGTGTGTGTGTGTGTGTGTGTGTGTGTGTGTGTGTGTGTGTGTGTGTGTGTGAGTGTGAGATAGTGTGTGAGTGTGTGTGTGTGTGTGTGAGAGAGAGAGAGTGAGAGTGAGTGTGTGTGAGAGAGAGAGGAGAAATGTAACAAAGTTTAATGTTGTAGTAAACTGTGTTTGAGAGAGAGAGAGAGAGGGAGGTGTTTCAGAGAGGAGTCTGTTGGATGTTAAGCTGTTATTTGTTTTATGGACTCAATGTTGAAAATTTAAAACATTTCAAACACTGTTGGCAGAAGTGAAAAATAAATAATTTTATGAAGTTACAATTTTGTTTGATTCCATGATGTATTTTACTGAACATGAGTATTTACAATGCAAATCCAAATTATTGTAATTTACTGACAGTTACTTATATCTTGTCTTTTCACTTTATTAAGATCAGATTCTGCAGGTAAAATTACAATAATAAGGTGACTTGACTTGGACTTGACTTGACCTACTACAGGACTTGACTTGACTTGACTTGACTTGACTTGACTTGACTTGACTTGACTTGACTTACTTGAGACTTGAAGGTTAAGACTTGAGACTTACTTGCAGTGTTGTTTTTGGCAGCCCTTTTAGTTTTAGTCTTAGTCTTTTGGACGAAAATGCTTTTTTAGTTTTAGTCACATTTTAGTCACTTATAAACTTGATAGTTTTAGTCAAGTTTTAGTCGACGAAAACACAAAAAGGTTTTAGTCAAGTTTTAGTCGACGAAAACGCAAAAAGGTTTTAGTCAATTTTAGTAAAAAAAAAAAAGAAGTAGTCTTTAACAAATTAATTTAGGTTAAAAAGTATTGTAAATGGGCTTAGGTTTGACAGGTTGTAGCAAGTGTTGCAATTCATAAAACAACAGTTAACCTTAAAACCTTTGCATGCATAATAAACTAGACTTTCTCATTGATGGAGATGCAGTGCTGCCAAGCTGTAGGCTACTTCATTGTCGCATTGGGCAGAAACCTTTTATCCCCATATTTCAAGTTATATTTTTTCCATGATTCATGAATTGATGCTCTTCTAAAATTTCAGCATATTGGCTATTTTCACCAGTAATCACAGTAATAAAGGAATGGTTTACAGTTTAAACAGCAAAAAACTTTGAGCTACTACAACATTACACACAGATAAAGTGGTAACAGTGGAATCACAGTTTTACTCAAAAAAAGCCAGGAATAAAAAACATTCTTACCTTGGCAATTGTGGCTTTATTATATAATTAGTTAAATAATCATTTATGTTATAATCTAAGTTATATAATAATTATATATTACTTTGTACCAATTAGCCCTAAACTAATGCTCGGACACACTCGGTCTCTCTCGCGCGCAGACACACTCGGTCTCTCTCGCGCAGTTCGTTTCGCTTTTGTCCAGTCCGGCGCCTCATATCGAAGATGTGTGGCGAGTGACTAGCCGCAGCCGCAGGTGTGTTGTTGTTGTGTGGAATCTGATGCGCGGCATGGCGGCAGCTGGGTGGTGGACGTACCCAAAACAAGGATAGGAAGCGGCAGCATTGCTGATACTTTTTTTTTTAGCTCAAAACAGACAGATTTAACGCAAATTAGGCAGAAATGACATGCATTGTGAACGTCAGACTTATAATAATTTTCATTCCGTCTCGTCTCGTCAACGAAAACTCGAAAACGTCTCGTCATGTTTTAGTCACCTTAGAGCCATTTTTAGCTAGTCATCGTCACGTTATCGTCATAAAAAAAAGGTGCGTCAACGAAATCATTTCGTTATCGTCATCGTTGACGAAAACAACATTGCTTACTTGAGACTTGCACAGGTGTGACTTGGTCCCATCTCTGGTAATTAGTGAGTAGTTAACATGTTTTTCACTTTAAAATAATGGGCCACATCACTAGTAGTTCCTGCGGGATGACAAGGTAACGCTTTAGTAATTACTGAGGAGTTAGCATGTTTTTCACAAGTAATACAAGTAATTTAATTTTATATTTGACACATACTGTACAGGCATTAATTTCTGTGAGGCACTAGTAATATTATAACGAACATTGTAAACTGGAAGATGTGGTTTTGCGATGATCGCAACATCAATGCAGCCAATTTCTTCATTAAGGATGCAAATTGTTTTTGACAAGAGAACATCAATGTTTATATTCATATCCTAAAGATAAGTCCTCCTCAGGCGGCTACTGTAACATAAAGGTAGGTCTTTGGAGTCTGAGACATATTGAACTGACACTCAATAGAGCTCATAATAGTGAACTAATCCAATCATGAGTGTCAGCATCACTTCCTAATTATTTAAAATTTAAAACAAATTATCATTATTAGTATTATTCTATGTTTAAGTTTGAAATAAACATACGTCCATCTTTTGGCAAGAGTAGAAGTCACAATCTCAACATGTAGCTAATGTATTTAGGGGAATATAATATTCATAAACTGGTTTCCACAAAGAACCCATTTGAGGCACAAGCTTCTGAAATGTTATGACTATGTTAAGAGTAAACAACCCACAATTGTTCACTTTTTAGACGTTACTTTTGTGATTAATTGGTTATTCTTTCTTAGTTCACAAGTAGTTCTCAATGAGGATATATTTCTTTAGTAATATTCAAATACCTACCAAGGAACTACCTTTGTACTAAATTAGATATTACTTACTGCTTAGTTAATATTGCTTCCATATTAGTTAATAGTATTAAGTTCGGTGTTAATGCAGTACTACCTATTACTTCCTGCATAGCTACTTGTTAACTACGGACCATTATTCTAAAGTGTTACCAAAAAATTATGTTTTAAAATTTTAAGGCCAGCCAAGTAATTTGCCGATTTTAATTTGTAAAGAAAGACCTGTGCACATATATATTCAAACGCGCACACCTATAGACTAAACACGTGATATGCATGTGCACGCCATCACCTTTTTCACAGATTCACGTTTTTGAAGTTTACACAGAAATTATACCGTGTTCATATTTCAAAGTTTGCGTTCTCGAGCCACAAAACGGCCAGAACACAAAAGTTTTCTGTTTTCAGTTAAAACGGTATCGTGTAAGCGGACCCTAAGTGAATCAATCAAAAAACGTACTTTAGCTGGACAATAACTTTATTCTAGAACTGCTGTAAAGCCAAAAGAATCTCTGTTCCATTAATTTCCAATTATCACTGTAAAGCTGCTTTGAAACAATCTGTATTGTTAAAAGCGCTATATAAATAAAGGTGACTTGACTTGTTGTTAACATTACACTGAACCAGCTCTCCTACTCTATTATGAGTCCCTAAGTATGATAAAAAAATAATAATAATGTTTTACTGATTATTATTAGAACATGTTTTTAAATTCAACTAATAAAACTTAGTTTTAGTTTAATATCCCTTAAATGTGGTTAATGGACTGTTGGGAGGGTTCCCATTTTGTTTCAAATTTGTTAATATAGAGACAAAGCAGGTAAACACATGCTTGAGGACATTACTGAAGTAATTTTTTTTCCATTCTTTTTTTTTTTTTCATCTGTTCTCTTAAGCTGAGAGTTTATTATTGTGGAATTTGATTTTGTGTAATAACCAGCACTAAAGCAAACACTATTTTTCGAAGGAAATCGATCAGGCACATTTGGACTGTCAGCAGGATTACAGCCGGACAATGAGATTCATTGCATTCAATTGCTCTGAACGATTACAATGCCAACTTAAACTGATTCACTCTCCCTATGTTTCTATGATTTGTTGTGCGTGTGAGTGTGTGTATGCACAATGCCTCTCAAACTCCTCATAAACAATAAACCACGACCTTTGCGAGAGGAGGCGGGCAAATAACGGATAGAATGTGCTAATTCAATTACGCAAGTTGAGTAATTGCCTCGGTCAGTGTTGTGGATTGAGCCTATAGCTCAAACGTCCTTGGGATAAATTAAAAGCTGGGATAATGATAAAGATGGAAGGGGGAGGAGTTCACTGTAGAACAAAACAATGAATCTAGCATTTCTCTTGGAATGAATCATGCTGTTAGCAAATTTAGCTTATTAGCACGCACACACACACTGTGGCTAAGCAATGCCATGGTGTCGCAGGAGTATTGTGGTCTTCATAAATAGGTGTTGAGTTGGCTGAAGACGGTGCCCTGGAGGCTGAGGTGTCTGCTGGAGCTTAGCTGAGCGCTTCTGTTGTGTTGTGTTGCTCGGCTAGCGTGATGAATACGCTGCCGTATTCACCTTCTATTCTCTACGACTTCAGCATAACACAATAGAAGGATTTATGAACACGGACAAAAAAAAAAAAAAAAAAACACAAACAAAAAAACTCCAGAAAGCTTCTGGCTCAAACAAAACGCTTTAAAACCTCCAGCTGAAATCTAGGTTACTGACTGCATCCACCATTTTTAACCACACACACAATGTTCTCATTTTCGCTCTCTCTCGCTCTCTCTGCCTGTCTGTCTACCTGATTAATCTAGGCTGTCTGTCTGTTGGACTGAGTCGGATTTGAGTTATTAAAGGCTGCTCTTCCTCCCACAAGCATGCAGGGGCAGCGACACCCGCTAATTAGAATCACCCTCACGCAGGGTTGTTCTTTCTCTGGCCACAAACACCACTGGCCCCTGTTCTGCTGTGGAGTGTGCCGGTCTTTGGCATCGTATGGTGTGCCGTTGTGTTTCTGGATGCCAAACAGAGTAAAGACATCAATTGCCCACTTACAATTTGGACTATTTATGTCGAAAGAGAGGAGGAGGAGCTTTTGACGCGTGGTGTGTGTGTGTGTGTGCGCATGTGTTTGTGCATGTGTCTGTGAACATGTGTTTGGGAAAAGATGAAGACAGTGATGCAAATACAAACAGAACTGATTGCATGCTCTGGGGATCGTGTTCCAGTTTGATCCTGAACTGCATGCTAGTGTCGGCTTGACAGGCGCATTGCTGCCATCTAGATGATATGTTTGGAATAGTGCTATACCAGTTGTAAATTTTAAGTATGTAAAGTAGGCATAAGATACCGTATACATAAAATACAGATGACGTGCTACATTTGCCACAATGCACACTGTGCAGTATCCCAAAAAGCACACTGCACAGACTCTCAATGTGATGTGCTCAACTTGACCTTCTATCTCCCATGTGACAAATGAGCCATTAATAATTTCAGTTTTCTCATTGCGTGTCTAGATTTCTTAAAATGTCTGGAATTTAAGTTAATTTTTACACAAAATTTAATGAAAATTTAGTTTGAAATGTAAATTGTGGAATAAGTGTGTGTAAAATAGTATGTAGTATACAGTGTATGTATACTGTTAAGAAAGCAGTATTCTAGTATTACATTCTGAATGGAGCTAGCCTGGTTAAAACCAGACCATTCTCAGTAGTAACTGAGTTATGGTCTGGCAAAGCTTCATTAATAACTCATTTCCAAAGGGGCGTCACCAACGGACGTCGCTCAAATGCCTCTGGGCACAATTGGATAGACCTAAAACCAATCAGAGTGATCGTCATCGTGTAAAGCCTTATGCTGCGTCCCAATTCGCCTAAGTTACACTACACCATAAAAGTATGTACTCTTTTTGTGAAGAAAAGGTATTTACTTTTGAATGTGTAGCAAAAAAGTAGGCAAGCTTTGGGACATACTACTTCGTCATCTTTATCGGACGGATCTGTCGCGTGCATCCTGTCATGTAAACTGCCCTGTCAATCATCTTGTCACAGTTAAAATCCTTTATTAAATCTAATTTCATTTCCTACCGTTTCAGAGAGAAATGTTGTAGCACGTTCATCTGCCAGTGGGTCTTTCATGGAGACTGTCCTCATGTGTTTGCAATTTTAATATGCATTTAAAAGTTGCTGCGCTTCACCAACGGACGTCGCTCAAATGCCTCTGGGCGCAATTGGATAGACCTAAAACCAATCAGAGCGATCGTCATCGTGTAAAGCCCGCCCCAACGTTTCTGATTGGTGCCGCGATTTCGAGGGATTAGAAATGGGCTTGAATGAGCTCTTTGCCAGACTACTTGCAGAGCAAATCTAAATTTGCCGGAAGTTGTCTGGGTTTTCCCAGGCTAGAATGGAGCCACATTGCAAAATCTTTTCCCCCCCATTTTTGTGCCTTGTTTTCCATAAAAAATAAAAGATAAAAAAAAAAAAATCAGAATTTTATAAGATTAATATATAAGATTTTTATTTATTTTTTTACTACACTGGGCATTTTATCTTTAAAAATAAAACAAAACAATCGTGAGATTTAGTGAAGAAACAGTGAGGAAGATTTTTGAAGCGCAGAATTTCATCAAAAAAAATATAAAAAAAATACTTCTCCATTGTTCCAGAACAATAGAGCTTGATTATGCTTCATTAAGTATGGATAATTAAAATATTAATTAGTCAAGCTTAATTATGGATACAAAAAATATGCACATACAAATACACTCCAAAACCGGCAATTGCCACCTGGCAAGAAAATGTATATTTAATTTCTTATTAATGTGTTATTCCAAGAACACAAACTTTTCACTTATGAATGATCTTGGCTTTAAAATGATGATTCTACAAGGCTGTGGCACTCGCTGTAACTGCCGTGACCCTACATAGAATTGTCTCGCAAGCTCAAGAGCCCATTTGAGGGGTGAAATTGAATTTGCCTCTATGATTAGAAATGTCAGAGTGATGAAACGGCGTATAACTGCCGGAGGTTAAACATGGGAGACATCATTAAAGAAACAGAAGCCAACTTATTCTTCATTAATGGAGACAGAAAAAGAGAGGGAGAAATGAAAAGAGAGACAGAGTTAGAGGAGAAGGATTTCTGCGTATGCTTTGCCATGTTTGAGAGGCTGCTGGGCTAATTTGACATTTGAACATTTACTGCACCTCATTACAACTGCTCACAACCTATTAATCTGATGACTGGATAGATGGACCACACATTCCTCACTGTCATTCCACTATCTCTCACTCACTCAAAAACACTTTTACAAAAGTAGGACTTTGTCCCTTAACCCCGCCCCTTTTAAATTAGAGGGCATCCATTCGTTTGCATGTTGTTCCAGGAACCACGAAGGATATAAAGCCACTAACCAATTCTACTTGTTTAAATCTCATTAAGAGATTCTTTATACATTTAACAACACTAAAAAGCACAGAAACTTCAAAATCATTAATAGCACACAAAATCAAAAACCTGAAAACGCCACACTGATACTATTGGTGCATCCGATAATATAATCAAATTTTCCTGTTTCACTATGAAATCAACACAAAGCACTTGTCAAATGGGTATTTTTAATGGTTCAGACCCTATTACATTCAACCACTTTTTTTTATTCGTTCAACCAATCACAGAATTTTGGCCAACAAAACAAAAACAGATCAAAAAGTGAACTTGACTGTGCTAGTCAGATGCATAATTCCCGTTAACATAAGTAACTGAAGCACAAAGAACATGCCATTACAATAGTGTTCTCATTATAATGTTATGTATGTGAAAGTTTGGCGCTGCAAAACTTGCACTTAAAGGTGCACTTGCACTTTCTGAGAAACACTGTTGATATCTGAAATCAACCCAAACAAACACACCCCTCCCTTCATTGCTCCGCCCCCAAAATGAATGAACACGCAATGCAAGGGTGGATGTCTCTTTATCATAGTTGAAGTGAATCAAAATAATGCTTAGTGAAAAATAAAACGAAGATGATGAGCAAAAAACAAGGAAGAACAAAAAATGAACATACAATCTACAAGAGTACGTATATAAAAACATGAGTTGGTTGTTAGTCTCCAGAAGCACGGCAGCTCCAGTCAAACCATGACACTCAAAACTGTCTAGTTACTACAGCTAATATTACAACAAGAGCATATCTTGGTTCAGTGAAACACAGCAAAGCCAATGTTACTCACGTATGGAGAAGAAACAACTCAACCTCAACTGTTTTCAGGCCTTCCCACTTCAGTCTCTCCAGCGCTGGAAAGCTTTTCTAATATTAACACAGGTCCTAAAGTTATTGTCTGATCATAACTCTTATTTTTCCAATGATATTCCTCTGACCTTTCTCTTTTGTAATGTCTCTCAGCCATCTCTCTTTCTACAGCCTTTCTTCAAATGGACACGCCCCCTACTGCTGATTGGCCCGCGATAATCGTGTAGTGAAAATCTGATCCGATCGTGTTCAAATCTCCTTACCCCAGAAACTGTTTATCTTTATGCATTTGATGCTACAACCAGCTGTAGGAAAGTGTAGGGTCACTCACGGTCATTGCACTGGGTGCCGGAGTACGAGGTCATGGAGCAGTCGCAGGTGAAGTTCTCCCACTGCTGGATGCACACACCCATGTTGGCGCACGAATCCTCCTGGCATGTAGTGCTGGGCCCTGGCGTGGAGGAGACAGGAACAGCGTGAGTCAATAGTAATGACACATTTCAACAGGCATCTCTGTCACAGGCAGCACAGCAAGACCAGCATGCATGCAAGGTCATTCACGGGTCAGCATCAACGCTAGGTAAACAGATTCATGGTGGCGTATCCGTCCTGAATACTGAACCACACTGTAGTAGTGGTGGAACATTCAGACAAGCAAACAAACAAAACAACATAAAAAAATTATTTAAAAAAAATCAGTATGTTGGTCTTGTTTCTCCAGTAAAAATATTTAAATTTCCTTAAAACCAGATAAATTAATTTAGGCAGCAGAGGGATTTGGACTTTTTTTCTTGCATCATTGACAAGTCTTGTTTGATACAATAAATCGATTACACTTTATTTTAAGGTGTTTTATTTTACAGTGTAATTATCAGATTTAACATAAGCATAAAAACGTGACTAGCTGAAGTTGTCATATTCTGTTATTGTTTCGGTTTCATTTTCATTATTGGTTACCATGATTTTTGATTACTCACACCTGTTTCTTTTTTAGTTCATTAGTTCATTTAGTTGATTATATGTTGTTGTTTGTGTTGTGTTAGCACACTGTTAGCAAAGTGTTTTTGCTTTTGTGAATTATGTTGTTGGATTATTGTCTTGCTTTTGTATATTAATGTGGTGCAATTAGATCCACCTTGCCTTGCCTCATTTTCTTGCCTGATCCCGCTGTGACAGAAGTATGGTAATTTTTTTGTTTTGCTATTAACTAGTTGCTCATTAGTATGCATATTACTAGGACATTGGCTGTTTATTAGTACTTATAAAGCACATATTAATGTCTTATTCTGCATGACCATATTCTACAGTACATCTCTTAATCCTAGCCAATACCTAAACATAACAACTACTTTACTAACTATTAATGAGGAGTAATTAGGAGTTTAATGAGGCAAAAGTCATAACTAATAGTTAGTTAATAGTGAGAATTGTACCTTAATCTAAAATGATACATGAGCCAGAGCAACCTAGAAATGCAAATGACTCAAAGTTTCAAGTTTGAGAATGACATAACAAAAAATGAGGTTCCTGCAAAGTTTTTTTTTTTCTCTGACTGTGCATAATCTACTCAATATTTATAAGCTAATCATTTGCCATTTATGTGACATTCCAACTGTTCCCACACTTCCCCCAGTAATGCTTATGATAAGGTTTATACCAACAACTAAATTTAAAATAGAGTAAGAAAAATAAACTTAACTCAAAATATATTAACCGGAAGCATGTATTCATATCTTAAGCAAGTATACTGTTTTATGATTATGTATATATTCACTGGAAAACAAGAAAAAAATAAAATAATACTGATTATAATTTTTTTTTTTTTTTTTAGCAGTGATGAATATCTCATATATATCGAATGGACAAATCCATTTCAAGACAAAAAGAAAAAAGAAATACTGAACACTGCAAGAAAAAAAAAGAACAAGAAGAAGAAAAAAAGTGATATGTGATGTGAATACACTATCTACTCACATTTCACTTTTCAAAATGTGTTCACATTCCACACTTAATTATAGACAATTACTGAAGGAATGCAAACAATTCTGTGTACACTCTATCCAAATTCATTCAAGCCATACTGACAAGTCAATTCCAGCAGCTCAGATCACCAACAAAAGAAACCAAACAGAAAAACATGCATTCAAAACAAAGAGCGAAGGCCTGAGTACGGATGTATGAAAGTGTCCTCTGGCTGAAAGTGCTTTTATTGAGTCGGGGAAGTAATGGAAGAATTCTTTCTTTTCTCTTGCTGGTTTCCGCCTCTAATGATTCCCCTACTGAACCACTCTTGGATGCACTCAACACAATATAAATGAGTAATTGCCAAAACATCCATTAAAATGCTTCAGTAAGGGAGAGAATTGTGGCCAATTGCTTTAGAACAGTGGGACACTAGACAATGTCTTGATTTGAATGTGCCTTCAGTGGAAAGCTTTGAGCTGGAAGGTTCTTAAGGAGGATATTTATAGGGTTTGGATTTATTCTTAGTCTCCCTCAGCTACTGCACGGGTCAGCGATTAAATAAATGTAGAAATGCTGCAACTTTCTATAATTTTAATGCGACAAACAGACAGAGAGACAGACAGATATATTACAGACAGACAGACAGGCAGATATATAGACTATAGATAGACAGACAGACACAGAGGATAGATAGATGAAAGATACAATAGATAGATAGACAGACAGACATATAGATGATAGATAGATAGATATACAGACAGACAGATATATATAGATAGATAGACAGACAGATAGATAGACAGATAGATAGATAGACAGAGTAGATAGACAGATAGATGATAGATAAATACTGTAGAGAGACAGACAGATAGATGGATTATAGATAGTCAGACAGACAGACAGACAGACAGAGATGATAGATACAGTAGATAGACAGATAGATAAGACAGACAGACAGACAGATAGATAGATAGATAGATAGATAGATAGATAGATAGATAGATAGATAGATAGATAGATAGATAGATAGATAGATAGATAGATAGATAGATAGATAGATAGATAGATAGATAGATAGATAGATAGATAGATAGATAGATAGATAGATAGATAGATAGATAGCGAGCGCTCGGTCGTGTTCTTGTGTTTTAGTATTTGTTTTGTGGAGAAACATTAATGTTAAAGCTCAGTGCAACTTTCAGCCAGGTGCGTGTGAATGAGGTGAAAAGGTCAAACCCTCTACCTTGCAGGTCAGCTTTGGTGAAACCAACTTTGTTAGCAGGAAATTTCCGAAAGAATTGGATAATAAAAAAGGGTTGGTTAGTGGAGGAAGGTCAGCCGAGAGAGAGAGGAAAAATGTATGAAGGATAAAGAGAGAGTAACAGGGGTAATAATTTTAGTAAGGCGGGAATAATGATAAGTTAATTTAAATTAGTTTCTACAGTTAAACAAATGTACTTCATTTAAATCTTTAATAAAAAGATTGTGGATACATCAGACATTACTGGTAACTACTGTTAACAAGCCTTTGGTTAAGGTGCCATCTAGTGGTTACAGAGGCTCTCAGCATATCAGCAAAACAGAAGTTCAATAAAACAATCAATACATTGCAAAAATCTGATTAAAATACAGTTAAAATATAAAGATTTAGAAAGACAAAAACAACATGTGTAGAGGTTAAATCAGGTTTGAATTGAATGGTTTAAACACTAATGTGTCACAATGAGGTGTGATGAATCACATATACCTTCACAGCCCCGTTCAATCTGCCCACTGCGGAACAGAGCGTCATTGATGAGGTCTGGCAGACGACCGTTGAGATCCATGGATGCTAAGCAGCCCTGGAAACCCTCGCGAGACACCACCAGCTTCGGCAGGATCTGGTACATGTTGGGCCCCAGACCGGCCACAAACAGATCACCTGCAAAGAGTGGAACAAGACAACTCCAATACATGTTTTGATATATAAAATGTCAAACGTACAATCAAAAATGTCATAAAAAGTCAAGCTGACCTTTCAGGTCCAGATTTTTGGCTCCGTTGACCACCTGGCTGACAGACTTGGCGTCCACCTTTAACGTGTGTGTGTTGCTGGCATCTCGAGTGATCACCACATTGTGCCACTGGTTGTCATTAAGAGGACTGTCGCTGTTTCCCTTCAGAAGACTCGGTCCGTTTCCCAGGTCAAACACATAGTGGATATACCTGACAAACACACACACACACACACACACACACACACACACACACACACACACACACACACACACACACACACACACACACACACACACACACACACACACAAACACACACACACACACACACACACACACACACACACACACTGAGCTCCAAGTCCCAAATCCATCCAAGTGCACTTCACTGAAGAACACTCAGCCTAAGTACACACTGAAGCAAACTCAGATGATCAACTGAGAGGCTTCTCTATCAGATGGCCATAAGAGAGGACACTCGTTTTAGAGGACAGGCCACAGACCAAGAGGATCAAGCATTTAGATGGACAAGGCTAACCATTCATGTCACGATCCCAGCCTGTGTTTCCCTGTCTTGTGTGGACTTTTACGTTATTTCCTGTTCTGCACCATGTATTGCAGTCCTTTGTAGTTTTTCTTGTTGATTAGTTATTATTTTTTAATTATATTCATTATTATTATATTTTATAATTAAGTGTCTCCAACTAAGCAAGCCAGAGAAGACAGTGGCAAGGAACCCAAACTCCATCAGGTGACAGGATGAAGAAAAAAACCTTGGGAGAAACCAGGCTCAGTCTTGTTTCCCTCATCAGCCCCTTGTTATCTTGTGTATAAATACTACCCCAGTGTTTCTTGTGTTCTTTGTCAAGTCAAGTCAAGTCATCTTCATAGCGCTTTTAACAATGTAGATTGTTCCAAAGCGGCTTTACAGAGATACAAGGATAGTTTAAAGTAACAGAGATTGTTTTGGCTTTATAGCAGTTCTTGAATAAAGTTATTTTCCAGCTAAAGTTAATTTGATTGATTCACTTCCGTCGCAACGATCATTAGTTATTAACTCAGGGGCCGCTAACACGACACTGTTTTAACAGGAAACTCTACACAGACTTTAAACGCAAAACCTGTGAGAACGCTGATGGCGTGCACATGCGTAATACGAGTTCAGTCTATTGGTATGCGCGTTTGAATATATGTGTGCAGGTTTGTAATTCCGTACAAACCAAGCCTTAAAAAACGACTTGTCTGGCCTTAACATTTTGATACAGAATTTTATCACTTCGGGGTAGATTCGCGAACCGAATTTTCCCGACAACGCTTTATCTGTAGAGTGGTAAAGGGATCCTCCATAAGGAGAAACTAGTTGGCACTTTAGCAACCCGCTATACCCGCTTTGTCTGAAGCAAGCTGAACAAACTGTGAATTTCAGAGTAGGTTTGGAGTTGCCAAATCCATGTAAATTCAACCTGGTTTAAATAAGTGTGAGGACCTAAAAGTGTGACATGCAGCAATGGGTAAATTCACATGGGAAAATTTGTCTCTAAAATTCTTTCACTCTAAACTGCTTTAATTTGAAGTGAGAGATACAGGGGGAGCTGCTTTATTGCATCAGATACATGTCACTGTACACTGAAGGTCCAGTTCACTGTACTAATTGGTCTCAAACCCAGAATAAAACCCGCTAAAAACCAATACACCTTCTTGAGCCCGAAAAAACTAAGTTTGCTCAAACTAATCTCAAACTTGCCTGGGGAGCAACTGAAAGCGGCTTCATGCAACGGGCCACTGGTTTTGTCCTTGTGGATGTACGGTGTTTGTTTTAGTTCTTGTTGTTTTGATTTATCTTGTTCCGGCCTGGATTTACTTCTGTTATCATGTTTTAATAAACCATCTGCTGCATTTGGATCCAGCGTCCTGTTTTTACTAAAACAGTCACCATTACAGTGGGACTCGATTTTATCCAACCTTGATTTTATTAAAAAAGTAGATTTGATTTTGTTGGGTCAACATTATTTTTCCTCTGCCCGCACAGTCTTGGTTACATAAAAATACATTTAAAAAATTTTTCCGAAGCATAACAATTCAGTACTTTGAAGAAAGATTGTCAAAACAAATCAAAGTAATTTTTATTCAGAATGTTTGCTGATGATTTGTGCACAATATGATAGATAGTAAACTAAAACATTTAGATTTTATGAAGACTATTTATGCAAGTTTTACTTTTTGATGACTCTTTCCGCATTACAACTTGGTCTAATGAATTATATTTTAAAGATACCTTTTAAGCCTATTTGGTATTAGTAACAGAGAGAGACCAACATGTATGCTGAAAGTACAGCTTAATAGGGTTGGCTGATTCCAGAACTTTTGGAATCGATTCTGTTTTCAGTTTTTTCATCCATATTAATCAAGTCAATTTTAGACTTTTTTTAAAACATCTTATTACAAGTCTGAAATCCCTCTGGAAGCTAAGGTGAAATCCTCTGTAATATAACATTTGCATGGTGGTCTTTTGTTCACTTAACTCTCGTTTCATGTTGATCAATCGTTTTTAAATCTGTTTTAACTCAGTGCTGATATGGTGTTTTGGTCATCAGTATTATCATTTCTCTCACTCACTGGTCGCCACTTGCTGATGAGAGCAAATCTGTTTGGAGAACAGATTTAAAAGATTTTTGTCACTAAGCTGAAACAAAATACCCACTCCTAGATTTTCCTCCTACTTATGTAATGACATATATTACAGCAAGACTCAATGAATGAATCAGTCAGTGAACATGAACAAATCATTTCAGTGAACATATTCAAAAGATATGCATCATTGGGATGAATCAATTTCCCCAACATCAGCTATCTTCTGGTCTTCTGGGCTGTGTAGTAGTTTGATAATCTGGGGCCGTGTTCACAGAACATTTTATCTTACCACTAAGAATTCCTATTCCCAGCCGGGGAAACGGGGAAAACTCTGGTTTTGGGCTTTCAGAGCTCGGAGCCCTCGATCCCATCTGAGAGCATGCTAAATATGCTTATTTTACTCCTTTACTGTTCAATCATTTTTAAGTGTGAACTGCCACAGGTAATATGACATTATTTTCTTATATATTTATTAAAGATTTATTTTTGGCGCTTTTACCTTTTTATTATGATAAGACAGTGAGTAGACAGGAAGCGAAGTGGAAGAGAGAAAGGGGGGATGGGATTGGGAAAGGTCCACGAGCTGGAACTCAAACTCGGGTCACCAGAGCTACCCACAAGGCTATCGGGCCAAACTTGATGTTTTATTCTTCATCATTCAATGCATTTTGCCTGTACATAAATTAACATTTATGTTATGTCATCGCAGATTAAAATCTATAAATCAAATATTTAATGCATTTAATCTAGTAGAGATTAGAATCTGGATGCAGAATAACTTCCTGGAATTGAACAGCTCCAAAACTAAACTGATGCTTATTGGTAAAGTGGCGGCTACTCGCAAGGCCAATCACATTAGTTTGGTTGTTGATTCTAGAATGGTGCGTAATTTTTTTTAATCCTCAGTAAACATTTGATGCACATATAAAACACATTTTAAAAAACGCTTTTTACTATACAGGAACCAGGGTTTGAAATTCACTTTTTCACTCACTGGCCACTTTGGCTAGTTACCGGTCATTCAGAACTTCTACTAGCCAAAAATAAATAAATAAATATATATATATATATATATATATATATATATATATATATATACAGTATATAAAATTTGGATTTCATACATTAATTTCTTATTCAAACAAAATCCTGTTATCCAGCCATCTCCTCCCTTCTTTCTTCCAGATCCTTTTCACCAAAAATGACAGATCAATACAGTACAAAGAACATCAAAAAATGTAGGATGCTGGAAAATAACAATGTCTTTTTGTTAACCAAATGCTTTTTTTCAAGCGCGCTGTTTTTTGTTGCATAGTGATGGTCATGTTCAAGTAAGCCAGATATGAGCAGATTCTGCGCAATTCGCTGTATTTAATATATCATGATCACTCACGAGTTGAGTATTTGCGTTAAATCAGTGCAGATTTGTCTTCCATGAAGCGAGTAAACATAATAAGTAACACGCCAAATTGGCTAGTGATTTGACCCACCCCACTTGATTTTTACCCGCATTTGGTGGGTTGGCGGGTGTTAATTTCAAACCCTGACAGGAACATTACACGACTTAGAACTTTTCTCTCTTTTGCTGATGCAGAAATGCCTTCATTACGTTTAGGTTTATAGACACAGTTATTTAAGGTTGTATTTAATTTACTTTTGTATTCTTCTTATTGTTGCTTTTTGTTTTATTTTACTGCTTTGGGTTTAGTGCCGGGGACACACTTAACGACTAGCTGAAACATTCTAAGACTGAACTGAATACTTACAGACCGTTTCCAACGACTGCAGCAGATTTTAAACACCGACTGTGAACACTGACTGAACGCAACTGTCTCTGGTGCGTTTTGGCATGATCAGTCGTAAGTATCAAATTACATTCATAATTGGCCTTACAGTCGTTAAGTGTGTCCCCGGCTTAAGAAAAGTGCATTATAAAAATGCATTATTAACATTATTATTATTATTAAGAAAAGCTTAGCACCCAAGGCCTATAGCATATTGCCTCAATGGTGTACAGTGTCTTTGGGCAGATTGCTAAGGCGGATTGCCAGCAACAGCCATTTTAGGATTGTTTGTGATTTAGTGACTTAAGAGTCCTCTTATCTACCTCTAACTTTTCACAGATTTAGCGCTAAAATGGTTTGTGAAATACTCTTAGAGCAAAAATTCTTAGAGTCCAAAAAATTAGGACTGACAAGCCCATAATTTTTAAGAGTGTCTCCTAAATCAGCAAGTTAGGAGCTACTTTTAGCCTTAAGATGTTTTGTGAATAAGGCCCCTGGATTCTATAAAATGAGCACACTTTTAGCCATGTTCCTCCCAACTCCTCAGAATGGATTCTTTATGGGATAGATTCCCAGCCTTACCTGTCAACCTCAATAAAATAGCCATATAAAAACTGGAAATTGGTACTTTGAACCCTCTTCTTCCACTCACCCTTTGACAAGCTCCACGGCAATAAAATCATTCCCGTCTCCACTGTTGAAGAGAATGAATCCGTCACCTGAGGTGGTTTTGAACTGAAAGAACAGGTGCATGGTGCTATATGCCTGGAGCGTAGCAAGTCCCAGATAGCTTCCTTTGGTCTTGAAGGTAACAGGATCGGCCACAATGGAGCGCATGCCGAAACGAGCATTTAGCTCACAGAAGTCGATGTCCCCATTCTTGCACATGTCGATGTAGAAAAGGCCGTTGAACTTCAGGCCTTGCAGGTGACCAATGAAGTTGGATGGAGCCGTGGAGGCAAAGCGCCGTTCTGTCAGAATCCCGGTCTCAATGTTACTGAACTCCAGCCGAGTGTGGTCACCATTCATCTGACCTGTGAAAGAAGAGTAGGAGGTCTTGGTAAAGTGATTAGTAAGTGATGGACTAATGCATTATATAGGGGGCAGATGCTTATGGTCTGTTAAGTTTATACTGCATTCGTACCTTCTGCCACATCATCATCCACCATGAGTTTGAGGTTTTTACCTCGGCGCATCACTCTGACTGAGTGCCAATCATTGTCATTCACTTTCTGGCCAGCATACAATGTCTCTGGGCCTTTACCTGAGAATGATGTGTGTCAGTTAGTGTTTACACACACTAGCATTGTAAATCAAATTTCTGGCTTCTCGTCATTTTAATAAATCATACCATGTATAAAGGTCACACACTCATATGTGAGAAAAAAAACAAAAACAAAAAAAACCTTTTGGTATGCATTTTCAAACTTCTGTCATAAAGATGATAGACCACAAAATATTTTAAGTGAGGTACATTGAGAAAGTCAATAATTCAGTGATAAGTCAGTCAAGTATCAAATCAACTATTTAAACTGCTGTTACTCAGAAAAAGGTGAAAACATGAAACAAAACGTACTCGGTTACTAACGTAACCTCGGTTCTCTCTAGAAGAGGGAACGAGTACTTGCGTAAGTATCTTACGCTAGGGGAAAACCTCTTTTCCTCGAGATATTGAAGCCAAAAATTATCCTTAATTTTGCAATAATGTAAAACGCATTGCAGCAGCATGCAGACATGGGCGAGACAGCTTGCGCGCCCATTGGCTGCTCTGCGGCAACTGCACCAGCCTATCGATAGAGGCCCCTCATGACGTCAGAACCAATGAGGGTGCTTCGCGCCCATTACGTCATGTCCCGCCGAAAGCGGGTGGGGCTAGGGCTATAAATACGGCCCAGAGAGGCTGGTTTGGTCAGTTTTTCATCGCTGAAGCGAATCAGAACATGACGCATGCACGGCAAGATACGCAAGTACTCGTTCCCTCTTCTAGAGAGAACCGAGGTTACGTTAGTAACTGAGTACGTTCTCTTACGAGAGGTCTCTCGTACTTGCGTAAGTATCTTACGCTAGGGGAACACAATGTAAAACGCCGTGCGTGCTTGAGACATAACACTAAAGTCCCAAGGGCAGGTGCCGGGGCTCATACAGTGCCTAATCACAAGGGACTCACAGAGAATCTGGGAAGAGGGGCTAGAATAGCATCATTCCTGTAATATGGAGCTCTGATAAGAGCATGTTATATCAAGTGTTCCACACAGCCAGGGCGAACTCGGCCTGGACTGGTAAATATGGGGGACTTACGCACTGCCCACAGAAGTATACAGACGATCAGTGATCGACACTCTAGCAGTTTCAGCATCCTGAGCCGATAGCATTGGGCGGGCAATACTGAAAAATTAAACCGAGAGCAACCTAGCTTGCAAAGCGGGAACCTCGAGGTTATAAAACCTTATAAATGTAGACGGGGAGGCCCAGCCTGCCGCCATACAGATATTTTGCAAGGCAATCCCACTGGACCAAGCCCACGACGAGGCCATGCCTCTTGTGGAGTGCGCTTTGACACCTATCGGGCATTGCAGGCCCCTGGATGTGTAAGCTAGCGCTATAGCATCAACTATCCATTTGGATAGACTCTGTTTTGACGCAGCTAGTCCCTTAGAACGTCCGCTGAACAAAACAAAGAGCTGCTCCGTCTGACTGAAAACAGATGAGCGAGACACATAGGCCCTTAACGCCCTGACCGGGCAAAGGAAGCCTGCGTCTCCTTCCTCTTCAGATACCGGCAGGGCCGACAGGGAGATCACCTGCGCCCTAAACGGTGTATTGAGGGATTTAGGAACATATCCGTGCTTTGGTTTGAGTATGACTCTCGAGTCATTAGGCCCAAACTCTAATGAGCGCTTGCAAATCCCCTATGCGCTTCACTGAAGCGAGAGCCAGAAGAAACACTGTTTTGAAAGACAAGAGTTTCAGGTCTATTGACTGTATTGGCTCGAATGGGGCACCTTTCATGGCTTCCAGAACCGTGGAAAGGTCCCAAACGGGAACTGAGGGAGGTCTGGGAGGGTTCAGCCTCTTAGCTCCTCTAAGGAAGCGAATGACCAGATCGTTCCTTCCTAATGACTGGCCGAGCGGTGGTTCAGCGAACGCTGCTATGGCCGCCACATAAACTTTGAGCGTGGATGGGGTTCTGCCCTTATCCAGAAGCTCTTGTAAAAAGGAGAGAACCTCCGTCACCCCACAGCGTGAGGGCGGAGTACCACTCGCTGTACACCAGCTAGTGAACACAGACCATTTTGAGGAATAGAGCCGCCTCGTAGATGGAGCTCTAGCCTGTGTGGTCGTGTTTAACACTCCCGCTGGGAGGTTAACGGGTACCCGTTGATGGCCCACACATGTAGGGACCAACGCTCCGGGCAAGGATGCCAGATCGAACCGTTTGCCTGCGAGAGGAGATCCCTCCTCACCGGTATCGGCCACGGGGCGGTACTCGTCAGACTGGAAACCAGGCTTGGTTTGTCCAAAAATGGGGCGACGAGTAGCACTGGGCATCCGCTCTCCCTGATTCGCTCTAACACCTGGGGTAGGAGCGTGACAGGGGGAAACGCATAGAGCGGGCAGCGGGGCCAGACGTGAGCCAGCGCGTCCCTGCTCTTGGAGAAAAATTCCTGACAATGAGCGTTCTCTTGAGACGCAAATAGGTCTATTTTCGCTCTGCCAAATGTCCTTCATAGCAGTTCGACTGTCTGTGGGTGTAAAGACCATTCTCCTGTCGGAAGATTGTTTCTGGACAGTCTGTCTGGTCCCACATTCAGATGGCCGGGCACATGCGCTGCCCTGAGCGAGCGCAGATTGTGCTGAGCCCAGACCAGGAGGCGTTCCGTCAGCCTGTGAAGGATTCTGGATCTGATACCTCCTTGGCGATTTATATAAGCCACCACTGACATGTTGTCCGAACGGACCAAGACGTGGTGTCTTTTTATCTGGGGACAAAAGCGCCTCAGCGCGTTGTCGACTGCCATCATTTCCAGGCAGTTTATATGCAGAAGCTTCTCCCGTTCCGACCACTGGCCGAATAACGGTCTGCCCTCGAGCAGCGCTCCCCATCCCGAGGTTGAGGCGTCCGTAGACACCACCTTCACACTCGAGGAAGTCCCCAGGCTTACTCCTGACCGGTACCAGTCGGTCACTGTCCAAGGTTTCAGAGCTGCGACGCATTTCTGATCGACCTTGAGGCGCGCGAGACCGGAGGTCCAAGCTCTGCGCGGCGCACGCGCTTTATAACCAATACTGCAGCGGGCGCATGCGAAGCAGACCCAGCTGAAGCACTGAGGATGCTGAAGCCATGAGACCCAGCATCCTTTGAAAACGTTTTGAGCGGGACTAAAGCGCCGTGGCGAAAATTCTCTGTCATGCGCTGAATACTTAGTCTGCACTGCGGCGACAGCTGTGCTGTCATAGACAGCGAGTCCAGATCTGTGCCCAGAAAATATATTTTCTGACTGGGAGACAGCGAACTCTTCGCCCAATTGACTGTGAGACCTTAATTCTCGAGGTGATCGAGTAATATGGTCCTGTGTTCTATGAGCCCCGACTGTGATCGAGCTAGAACCAGCCAATCGTCCAAATAATTCAGCACTCGTATGAGAAGTTTATTTTATTTTTTTTTGCCGGTAGACCCGGGATCGAACACAGGTCTCTCGCGTGAAAACCTGAGAATCTGCCACTGGGCCACAGGGGAAGACACATATGCATTTAGATAGCGCGAGTATTATCAGAGAGCGTCAACATGCTGGCGTTTGTTTGCAGGCGTGCGTGCGTTACAACAGGCTCGCTCACTGCAGTATGACATTTCCAGTCGCCTGAACTTCAGAGGGGAATGAGAAATGTGTGAGAAATAGATTTCGGCCCGGCCGCAGCGGGACATTAACGCTCTTTTCTCCTTTCGCCAGTGACGCACGGGAACCATAGAAACGGTGTTTGGGTGCAGGCGAGCGGGTTGTACAACGCGCTCGTTGGCTGCAAAATGCACATCTGCAGTCGCCTTTCAGGGAACTGACAGAGCGAAGCATTGGAGGCATAATTAATCTGCCGTTAGACCGGGATTAACACTCTTTTCTCCTTTCGCCAGTGACGCACGGGAACCATAGAAACGGTGTTTGGGTGCAGGCGAGCGGGTTGTACAACGCGCTCGTTGGCTGCAAAATGCACATCTGCAGTCGCCTTTCAGGGAACTGACAGAGCGAAGCATTGGAGGCATAATTGATCTGCCGTTAGACCGGGATTCGAACACCGGTCTCTCGTGTGAAAAACCAAAAATTCCGCCACTGAGCCACAGGGGGGAACACAAAGGCTTTCAGATGCACGAGCATATAAGAGCGTCAACATGTTTTCTTCGGCGTTTGCTTGCAGGCGCTGCAATATTTATATTTCCAGTCGCCTGATCAGGGAACTGAGAAATGTGAGAGAAAATTGGCGGGACTTAACACTATTTTCTCCTTTCGCCGGTGAGTGACGCGTGAATGGGGCGCAGGGGCAGGGTAGCTTTCTTGTACGTAAAGAAAAACTAACCCCGACCGTCCGCTTCCAGCCTCCCCTGTGAACGGCGCATTTTGCGCGGCTCGAACAGAGGGAGAGAGAAAGCTAGCCCCGTGACCGTCCGCTCCTGACATCCCCTGTGAACGGTGCGGTTTGCGCGGCTCGAACAGAGGGAGAGCAGGTATCATCCTCCAAGCAGGCAAGGCAAGTGGGCGCACCGGCGAGCTTTGCGGGTTGGGGGGGAAAGGGGCGTCTTGAAAAAGATGCCCGGCTCTTTTAGTGCAATGAGAGTGTGTGTCGCGGCGGCGAACACACACACATACACAAAACACAGTAGTAGAGAAAAGGATTTGTACGCCGGAAAGCGTCAGCAGAAACGGCGACTGAAGGCGGCGAGATGTTGACCAGCAGCTTCAGATGCACTAATCCCGCTGGGTGCTTGACTCAGACGGCGCGGCTTCCTCTCAGGATCCAGCGATGCGAAGGCCCGCTGAAGAGATGAAAAACTGACCAAACCAGCCTCTCTGGGCCGTATTTATAGCCCTAGCCCCACCCGCTTTCGGCGGGACATGACGTAATGGGCGCGAAGCACCCTCATTGGTCCTGACGTCATGAGGGGCCTCTATCGATAGGCTGGTGCAGTTGCCGCAGAATAGCCAATGGGCGCGCAAGCTGTCTCGCCCATGTCTGCATGCTGCTGCAATGCGTTTTACATTATTGCAAAATTAAGGATAATTTTTGGCTTCAATATCTCGAGGAAAAGAGGTTTTCCCCTAGCGTAAGATACTTACGCAAGTACGAGAGACCTCTCGTAAGAGAACCAATGTATGGCTGAGGTATGTGTGGAACAGCATATCCATTCTGCAGAAATGTTAAAGGGTTAGTTGACCCAATTTTTTTATTTATTATCCTATAATTTACTCACCCTCAAGTCAGCCAAACACAATCGGAGTTATATTAAAAAAAATATCCTGGCTCTTCCAATCTGAAAGAAGAAAGTCATATACACCTAGGATGGCTTGAGGGTGAGTAAATTATGGGGTACTTTTCATTTTTGGGTGAACTAACCCTTTAAGTATACTAGTAATCTGTGCCCTATATGTGCTATATGCTAGTAATTCACTCCAAACATAGAAGTAGGCATTTATTTTTTAAGAGTGTACTCATACAAATAAACATTTAGTCCAAAGCACTGATTGTTGTACAGATTTGTTTGGCACCATTAACATAAGCTGCTCAAGTATATAGATTTTTCAGACTTCAAATTATCGAGCATGAGGCAAAGTGCCCCTCTAAATGCACTGTAGAATTAAAATGGTTACTGTATTACCTCTTTCTTTACAGCCATTGTGCTTTTAATTGGAGAATTAGCTTAATAAACAACAACCTTTAATTGAAACAAGCTCTACAAAGACGACTCTCTAAACGACCTGCCCTGTGTGTTTATACACATCTACACAAGTTTAGAGTTTTTATAATTAGTTAAGTTAGTTTAAGGTTGATGGTGACGTAACACTTGAGCAATGACGGTAATTAAATTACACCACATTAAGATTACTTTATAGCAAATTACTTTAATTTAGCAATACATTTGTTTTTCTCTGTCATTTATAGAGACACACAAAGTCTTTTCCATTCATTATAACAATTATACTTAATAGTGAACAAATGTCTTCAATGAGACCTCCTCAGATTTGAATATGACTCAATGGATGATTTGGTGCTCTGACGCCACAAGCGAAGGAAGACTAGGAAGACTGTTTTAAATTCACACAGAACACTATCGAACTGTTACTCAGTGGAGTGTTACAATGACTGCAGACTAAGATAGTCTGCCTTGATTCTATACGTATTTTTCACATGTTCTCTATAGATTTAAAAATAAAATAAAACATCTGTAGTGTCATGTCATAAACCAAGCAAAACAGCTTTAAAAACGGAATAATGTTACAACATTTGATTAAAGCAAAATAAATAAATAAATAAATACAATAAAAAAAATAAATAAAAAAAATGTGGTAACACCCTACAATAAGGTTCATTAGTTAATGTATTAACTAACATGATCTAACCATGAGCAATACATTTGTTACTGTATTTGTACTGTATAATCTTTGTTAATGTTAGATAATATAAATAGTTGTTCACTGTTTGTTCATGTTACTTCACAGTGCATTAACTTATGTTAACAAATACAACTTTTGACTTTAATAATGCATTAGTAAATACTGAAATTAACATCCACAAAGATTAATAAATGTTGCAGAAGTGCAGTTTGTTAACTTATGTTAACTAAGTAAGGGATAATGTACAACCAGCTGGTTGTTCTCTCAAAATAAACCCCCGACAGGGTGATGAGGGGGCTGGGGGATTCCATCAGCAACCGGCTGGATGTACATTCTCCCGCTTGTTACACGGCTACTTGCCACACAAGTAAATAATTAGACACAAAATATTGATCTGAGTCTAAGAATTTTATTAGCACTTTAAACGTGAATCACTGAACGTGATTTCAGATTAAACTGTTTTAAAATCATACCTGTTTGTATCTCATAATCCAACAGTGTACAAAACAATAGTCACAAAATGGCAGCAGCTGCGCTTGTATGAAACAAGAGAGAGCAAGTCCACGATACTGGATGGCATAATAAAATAACCGTATACAAAATATTGATTCGACTGAGTTTTAATATTTTATTAGTTCACCAAATGCAAAATTTCCACGAAGAAAAAACTTTCCTAGCAAGCGTATAGCGCTGCTGACTTCAGTAACCCGGATGAGCCTGTGTTTCTGTTTTCAATGGTTGTTATCTGGGAATAACATTACCGCTGGGTGGCGCAATTGACCAATCAGAATCAAGTATTCACAGAGCCGTGTAATAATGTTAACTAATGAAACCTTATTGTAGTGTTACCAATGTAAGTTTACTTAAATGTAATCACTTTTATTGACAATATCAATGTTTGATTAAGTGCGTAGAAATAGTAACTTGATTATGTATTTTGCAATGCTTTACGGAAGTAAACCATTACAGCTGAGCCCAATTTATTTTGTTAACATTTTCAATGTTAACAACAATCTGATTGCTGGGTTGTTGAAGATAAAATCAAAACAACTTTCTACAAAAGCTCAGAACTTATGGTAGGCAGGTATTAATTAGATTAAAATCAATTTCTATCTCGAGAAAATTAATGGGATTTTACTTCTGAGACCAGACATTTGTGCTCCACAGGAAAAATAAATAAATAGGAGGATTAACATCACAAATCTCTGCTAAAAAATGGGATGAGGAACGGGAGACTGAGTAAGAGCAGTTATATTTTTCCAGAAGAGCATTAAAAAAAAAAAAAACTGCATTATTTAAAAAAAAGCTTAAATATTAACATTTTAACAGCATATAAAACATGGACAAGGATGTACACTACCAATCAGAAGTTTGGACTTTATTAATTTAGCTTTCTCATATACTTAAAAACCCTTTGATTTAAAGGTTTAGGCCATTTGTCATGCTTAATTTGTGTTCATAACCATTACATACTATTAAAAATCTGCAAACAAGAATAAACACACATTAACACGTGTACATCATTTTATGTATTTATTACTGTTAGTCAAACGCATTAAACTTTTAATAATAATAAATAATATAAAACAAAATTTGTACTTATTTAAAAAAAACTATATAATATTGTCTCTCTATATTTTATGTAGTGCACTATATATAGTGGATAGGGAGCGGTTTCGGACACTAAAACTGAAATGTAACATTTCAAGAAAGTTTGAGCTGTGGAGCGGTGAATGAAAAATGTTGAGCACACGAGAGAAGTTATTTAGGGCTGTTTAAAAGCATCCCATGATACACCTAATGAAGATAGTTATTCTGGGCAAAGAGTGTTAAATTTGGATAAATTCAAATAAGATATTTTGAGATTTTGATTTATGTAACACTTTGCCATACTTCTATTTGTGTTATATCATAGCTTTGATGACTTTACTATTAATCTAAAATATGGCCAGATTATAATAAAGAATGCATACGATTGAGTCCAAACTTTTAACTGCTAGTGTAGGTTAGCAACACTGTTTAAAACATTTGCTAATACTTTGATTGTATATGGGAAATAAATAACACATAATTTCATTAGCTAAGGACTGAGTTTCTTACAGCATTCATCTAAAAAAAAAAATCCAACAGGTTAAGAAATGAGTAGAACAAACTGAATAAGACTTACTGGTGTTACAGTTTATCCTGCCACAGTCTAGATGGGGAAGAACAAGTGACAGATGAAATCGCATCCTTCAAGGATACAGCTGCAGACATCCAACAACAGAAACACCACCTTCTGGGGACGAGCACATGAAGCGGCGGCCATTCTGGACTCTTTTCCAACAGCTGTTTGAGCATTCTGGACAATATTTTCTGATATACTGTAACTCGTTTTGCCAATTTGATCCAACATATCTATGTTAAATGTGTATATTTGTGTTATTATTAACATGTAGCTTAACATTCAGAGACAATTATAAGTAAACCATTCTTAAGGAAGATTTCTACAAATTTCAAAACATTTTGGCTGTATCTAAATATTGTTCTTTTTGTCTCTCATTTTGAGCATCCAGACTAGCCAGATTTTAATGTATATAGTAATAATCCATTTAAAATGGCTGCCTGCTTTAAGCCAAATGGATTCATCAACCTGGGTATTCTTTGTCTTTCTTTGTTAATTATCTTCCAAATTACTGGTCACCAACTGTAAGAGGAATTAGACAGAGAACTGCAGATTTTTATGATAATTGGAACTGTTATCTGGGCTGGAATCCATATGGCCATTTTTATCATGTGCCGTCAACCGCAACAGAAAAGTGGGAGCAAACAGCCTCGGTCCAAAAAGCACCAGCACCACACAAACTTGTAGCATGTTCTTCATATATATATATATATATATATATATATATATATATATATATATATATATATATATATATATATATATATATATATATATATATATATACTGTATATAAAAAAAAAAAAAAAAAAAACAGACAGTCATCTCAGTTAAGACAATATACTGACCTAGTGCAATGGATACTGAATGTTCTGGTTGTTATTTACACTAAGTGTATGAATGGAAAATGACACATTTTAGCACTGAAACTAATTGAATTGACTATTGAATTTACTGAAATTGCTTTTAATTTTGATGTTGCAATATATTTAAGATATGGATGATCTGGCTCTTTCTTCCATCTGGACATGGTGTGCATATGGGTGGATGTTAGTAGAAATGACTGTGTGTGTGTGTGTGTGTGTGTGTGTGTGTGTGTGTGTGTGTGTGTGTGTGTGTGTGTGTGTGTGTGTGTGTGTGTGTGTGTGTGTGTGTGTGTGTGTGTGTGTGTGTGTGTGTGTGTGTGTGTGTGTTTGTGTTGTGGCCACGAGCTGCAGGTGTGCTGGATGCTCTGGTCTCGGGCTGTTTGCTTACAGGGCCGCAGGCTAAAGGCCGTTGAAGGGGTGAGTACCATCTTTAAACAAGGCATGATAAATGCCGTTAAGAGCGAGGGATGGATACATATTTTCCTGATAACGTGACAAAAATTGTTGTGCAGATGTGCACCTGACTGTTAAAACCAGCTTACCATAAGAAAAACAGCAGACACAAATACTGAAAAAGTATCACAAGAGACAGTCCTGTCCACAGCATATAATTTAGGGCTGGGTGATATATTTTATATGTATACACACTAAAAAAAAATGGTTCTTCAGCGGTTCTTCAGGGGTTCTTTGCGGTGGTTAAGGTGCTATATAGCACCACTACCATTTAAAGAACCTGTTAAGCCCAGTTTGGTTCTTCAGCGGTTCTTTAGCGGTTCTTTGGGGTGGTTAAGGTGCTATATGGCACCTCTTATGGTTCTACATAGCACCATTTGACAAAGGTAGGTGCTATATGGCACTTAAAGTGGTTCCCCTATGATTACAAGCCAATGAACCACTTTTAGTGCTATTTAGCACCATTTTTGTTTAGAGTGTATGTATATATGTGTATATCTTTTTTGATATATGTTTTTCTCTTTTTTTGGCCATTTAGTTTCTTATCTGTGCCAGTAGGCCAGTTTTACACCCATTCCTTGTGTCAAAAAGTTTACAAAGAACTTTTTGATAAATATTGTTTATCATTTGTAGGGTGGACACATTTTTTATTAAAATAGAAAAATGCAAAATAGAATAATTTCTCAGACTTTTGGACATCATGCATATAGGCATATTTTGTTGTTTATTACTATGTATTGTCATATTGAAGTCTTTAAATTAAAGTGGTTAGACATCTTTCTTGTTTTCATTTTGTAAAAACAATTTGAAACATGAAAAACAACTTTATTATAAAAAAAAGATTTTCACAAACTTTTTTCACCGAAGACAGACACATAGACAGATAGACACATATATATATATATATATATATATATATATATATATATATATATATATAGATAGATAGATAGATAGATAGATAGATAGATAGATAGATAGATAGACAGACAGACAGACAGACAGACAGACAGACAGACAGACAGACAGATATATAGATAGATAGATAGATAGATAGATAGATAGATAGATAGATAGATAGATAGATAGATAGATAGATAGATTTAGCTATATCGCCCAGCCCTAATATAAATGCTGCTTTCATTTCATAAGATTTTAAATAATCAAATTACTCCGATTTTTAAACCATTGTTTCTCCAATGCGAGTAAATCAATGAGCATGTGTATGAGAATGACTGGCGCAGATGTGTTGCTTCGATCATGAGGTCAGAGGTTACGTGAGACAATGATGAGAGAACGCGTCAGTCCACATCACCCGCAGACAAAGCAAGAGAACGAAAAACAAACTGGAGCAATCCATGCAGATCAACAAAACAACAACAGTTTAGTTGTAGTGTAAGAGAGATGATAACATCCAGTAACTTGCAAATATAATAAATAACGGACGATCGAGGAAGAGAGAATGGTAGAGAGAGAGAGAATGTCAAATATAGCAGAATACAATACCTAAATTGACGGTCAGTCTGACACGACCGCTGTCCAGCTCTAGTCGCAGTGTGTCTGCGGACTCACGTGATGTGGCAGCCATCAACAGGCCAAAGGCACGCTGGGACATAAACCGCAGAGACACATCCTCTGCTTCTGTGTGTATTACCGTCGGCATCACCACCTTCATATACATACTGCCATCATAGCTTAGAATAGACGCCTCTGTGGAGAAAACAGACACACAAAATAAATAAAGATCAAAAGATCAAAGATCTTGCAAAGAGTCCTTTAACTGGACTTCATTCACACCAAGTCAATTCAAAAGTGGTCAGTGATTTAAACAAAACAATGCATTTCTATGAATTCTTTCACACTTGAGTTCAAAATATCAAACTTGATCAAAATCAAAAATGATTCGTTGTTCACACCAAATTGGTGTACAAAAGTTTTGATATGCCTTTGCACATTTTTGTAACAAGTGATATAATTTATAAATGGTGGCACATTTAGTGCCCATTCGAATTTTTTTTTGTAATTTTGTTTATAATGAAAATGTGCCAGAGTAAATTTCAGCAATAGATTGTAAAAGATTAATTTTTTTTATTTTAAGGATCAAAAGTGGGTGGAACATTTTCATGAAAAAATAAATAAATAATGACATTAAATGACTTAACATAAATGACTTTAAAGTATTAAAGTGCTGAATATATATATATATATATATATATATATATATATATATATATATATATATATATATACACTCACCTAAAGGATTATTAGGAACACCATACTAATACTGTGTTTGACCCCCTTTCACCTTCAGAACTGCCTTAATTCTACGTGGCATTGATTCAACAAGGTGCTGAAAGCATTCTTTAGAAATGTTGGCCCATATTGATAGGATAGCATCTTGCAGTTGATGGAGATTTGTGGGATGCACATCCAGGGCACGAAGCTCCCGTTCCACCACATCCCAAAGATGCTCTATTGGGTTGAGATCTGGTGACTGTGGGGGCCATTTTAGTACAGTGAACTCATTGTCATGTTCAAGAAACCAATTTGAAATGATTCGAGCTTTGTGACATGGTGCATTATCCTGCTGGAAGTAGCCATCAGAGGATGGGTACATGGTGGTCATAAAGGGATGGACATGGTCAGAAACAATGCTCAGGTAGGCCGTGGCATTTAAACGATGCCCAATTGGCACTAAGGGGCCTAAAGTGTGCCAAGAAAACATCCCCCACACCATTACACCACCACCACCAGCCTGCACAGTGGTAACAAGGCATGATGGATCCATGTTCTCATTCTGTTTACGCCAAATTCTGACTCTACCATCTGAATGTCTCAACAGAAATCGAGACTCATCAGACCAGGCAACATTTTTCCAGTCTTCAACTGTCCAATTTTGGTGAGCTCGTGCAAATTGTAGCCTCTTTTTCCTATTTGTAGTGGAGATGAGTGGTGCCCGGTGGGGTCTTCTGCTGTTGTAGGCCATCCGCCTCAAGATTGGCTTCACAAATGCTTTGCTGCATACCTTGGTTGTAACGAGTGGTTATTTCAGTCAAAGTTGCTCTTCTATCAGCTTGAATCAGTCGGCCCATTCTCCTCTGACCTCTAGCATCAACAAGGCATTTTCGCCCACAGGACTGCTGCATACTGGATGTTTTTCCCTTTTCACACCATTCTTTGTAAACCCTAGAAATGGTTGTGCGTGAAAATCCCAGTAACTGAGCAGATTGTGAAATACTCAGACCGGCCCGTCTGGCACCAACAACCATGCCACGCTCAAAATTGCTTAAATCACCTTTCTTTCCCATTCTGACATTCAGTTTGGAGTTCAGGAGATTGTCTTGACCAGGACCACACCCCTAAATGCATTGAAGCAACTGCCATGTGATTGGTTGATTAGATAATTGCATTAATGAGAAATTGAACAGGTGTTCCTAATAATCCTTTAGGTGAGTATATATATATATATATATATATTTTTTTTTTACCCTGGCAATTCTGGTGACAGCGCCACCTACAGGTTATACCATTTTTCAGATTTCATGGCTTTTCTTTTTTTTTTTCTGTGGCTAGTGGTTTTCCAAAGTTATTAGCCACTCAGCATTTTCACTGACCATAATTTTGGCATTGATACCATGGGGAAAAAATGCTTATAGATTTTTTTAGTATTAGCTCATAATTTGGCAGCAGGCTGCTTTCACTTTAAGACCTCACACACAAATCCATTATACTGTTACACATGCGTTTCTTTTTCAACTGTTTAAGTTAACTTAAAACATAACTGACTGTGTTTACGTGAATACTCGCCAAGACCAGCATTTTGACATTATTTTGTTGGTGTTGTTGTGTTCTTTGGTTTATGCGGATTCCAACAATATCTCTTTTTTTTTTTTTTTTTTTTTTTTTTTTACAATTTTGCTTGTCCACCATTTTGAAGTATATGACAGCTTTTTTACTCCTCCTCCTACAAATGTTGTACAATTTTGTCCAAATTACATTACAGATTTTTTATATTTGCTCCCATTACAGAGAAAAACCTTTCTGAAATCAATCAGGTTTGTGTTTGTTGTCTTAT